>LPNX010454542.1:190096-289518 GCA_001517045.1 Pseudotsuga menziesii
CAACTTTGAGGTCAACGAATGGGTCGATGTCAACTTGATATTTATGGTTTAGTCTACAATAATTTTTAACAATTTTTAATTTTCTAGAATATTTCTTCTCGTATATATTAAGTTAGTTAGACATGCAAGAACACCTTCTTTTGTGATAATTTGTATTACTTGATTGAGTGCTTTATTATGTCATTTTATAGTATCTTATTTTGATGCGAAATCTTCAAAAAAAAATTGTAGAATTATTAAAAAATTATCTTTTCTCGTGTGGATTGGGATATTTATATTCTTTACTTTGAATTTTTGTAACATGGGATTTATCACCTCTAATCTTTGTGCCTTTCCTAATAATGATGTGCAAGTTTTTTAAATTCAAAGCTTCATGCTTAGGAATGCTAGACAAGAGTTTAACATTATTTTTATTGATAATTTTTTCAAGCATAATGGGGATTTCTTCTAATGTATGCTCTCCTACTCCACATTTTGTACGGAACTTGAGATCCATCCTGTCCTTCTATGGACAGTCAAAACACAAGTGTTCTTCACTATAACAGATAAAATAATGAGGTTTTGTTCAACCATTAGGCGATTTATTTACTTATTGTTTTTTTTTCAGATGGAAAGATCCACGGGAAACCCAGCAATACTTCCCCACATTTGTGGATGGTAGAGGTAGTAAACCGTCGGCCATCCTAGCAGAAGGCCTAACCCCAGAGGACTCAAGGCTCGAACCCGTGACCTCCCCCCGAACCAAGAGAGTGTACGCACGTCTTACCAATTGAGCTAACCTTTGGGGCTGTATTTATTTACTTATTGTTATATCTTTGGTTACCATTGTAACCACATCATTGGTTATATCCTTTAATTCACTGGTCATTATTTTGGAATTATTTACCCTTTTGATTGCTTTGGTCAACGGTTTGTGCTTGATAGACTCAATGGTTATTTGATTTTCTAGTCATATTCTTTATGCATTATGTAGTGTTATGTTGAAGTGTTATGTTGACTAGTTTTACATATGCCACACAATTTTGTTTAACACTGACATCATTATATGGGATTTCTACCATCGAATGTGGCTCAAACCTTTCACATATGTCATAGTAATAACTTGTTTGAGCCATTCAAAATTTTTATGGTCGTCTTTCTTTTGGGAATAGCCTTGGTTATTCTTGTAATAGTATTCTTTACTTTAGGAATGGTCTTAGTTCTTCATGATAGATTCTTGTATCATCATGAAATTAGCATCAGTCATCATATCATTAGTTTTCTTTAGTGCAACACTCTGACAAGAATGTTGTGCACCAAAAATCATTCTGTCACAAATAAAGTTATGGTAGTGATATTGACATTGTCTCTAGATTTTATTCTAATATTATATCGACGGGACCAACTAAAACATATGATTTCAACTTGAAAATTAAATCTTTCTTTACAATTTCATCATAAGTTGTAAATTAATGTAAGAACAAGGGTGTTTTATTCCTTGGATGTATGCTTGCAACAAACCATTGGATCAATATTGTTTGATCCATCTTAGATGCAATTTTCCTAAGTAATTCTTTAAATATTTTGTCATATTCACACACTATTTCATCTGGTATTTGATTTATTTATTTTAACTTCTCAGAGGCTAGATGCTTATAGTATTCTGTCTTGAAGGATTCTAGAAAATTCTCTTTGATTTCTTGTTTTTTTTTGTTCCATCTTCAATAAAGTTCATATAGCATGTGAGCACTCATTTTTAGATTCCACCTGCAAACTGAGCTATCTATATATTCTCATCATCAATGAGGTTAGCTTCCTATATGGTTAAAGATGAATCGATTTTTCCTAGGATCTTTATCCCCTTCATCAATGGAAATGTAAACAGGGTGATGAGCCATATTAATATACTTTTGATTTCTACTTTGATTTCTGTTTAAATTACTTATTGGATACAAATGAACAACTATGTACGTTCTTATTTCTTTGCAATGGTTTTTTTGTACTTACTTCTTGTCGATGAGTTTTATACCAGGAAAGTCATACTTCTTCTATAGAGTCTTCCGTGATAGGTTAAATATTCAACGAGCTATGTGCTTTGATCGATAATTTTGATGGCATGGGGGGTTATATCCCCACATGTTCTAAATATAATAAGTGAAATTTGTACCTTCTAAACCCGGATGCAAAATTAATTTAGTTTCCATGAAGTAGTATTTGGATCATTATTTAGTCCACAATTCGTCCACACTCATCTAGTCAATAACATATAGTATCATCTCTAGCTATAATTCCCAATTTGGACTTGAAAAATTGTCTTACACTTGGGACATCATTCAAAAGGATTGAAACTTGGTCGATGGGTGTTGTAACTTTAGGAATAACAACATGCAGTGATTTTAGAGTTTCATCCATTGGAGAAGGTCTTGTGATTGGTGCCTCACCCTCTCTCTCATATGGTCATAATTCACTTGACTCGAGCAAAACTTTCGGATGCTCAATTATCTCAACCTTCTCCTCATATTCTTCTTATTATGAAGGGGGATTAAATGGCCCCTCAAATATTTCAATCTTTTCTATCATTTTACCCTTTCAATTTCTTGAATATCCATTGTCTTCTTATGAATGGAAATCAATTCTCATAAACTCAATCTTTATTCTTTGATAGGATTCATATCATGGTTATTCTATCAACTATCATCATTTATCATCCATTCCATGTGATTAACAACACACCCATTTCTTGTTGTTGTAATTGTAACTTTGAAATATCCTTATGTATATTACTATTGTATATTCTTGTACACCCATTGGGGATGTGTGTTCCTCCTTTGGGGATGTCATCATTGTGTATAGTCACTGAGGTAAACCCTCCATTGTAAGCTAGGGAAATAGTCCCCAGGTTAAACAAAGTAAAATGTATTTATTATTATTCTTAGGAAGGTCGGCCCCAAATGTAACCTAGAATACCTAGTGGTTGTGTTAACAACTCAACAGAAGAATATAAATAGGGAGGCGCCCTCCTCATTTGTCACACACTTCACTTTCTATCTCATGTTCTCCTTAGGGGAGAGAGGAAGAGGAGGGAAAAAGAGTCATTGTAGACATATTTTTCTTGAGTTATTTTATATTTTCATCTTATCTTCGTGACATAACTATTCTGAGGAAGTACGGTTTTCTCCTTTATGGTTTCCCTGATGAAAATCTCAGTGTCTTGTGTATCTTATGTATATTTGATGTATTGATGTGAATTTTTATTCTTTCAGATAAAGATACTAAGTAAATTAAATTATAAAAACTAACATGTTATCAGATCCAGTCTGAAAGAAGGAACTGTGTAGCAGCGATACATCTACAATGGCAGCTACTGGAAATTAGGGTTTAATGCTTCAAAACCCTAGAGGACTAAATCTAGTCATATTGGAACTTATTATATAAATCGATATTCGAGAAGGATAAGGAGATGAAACTTTTACAGGATGGAAATGAAATATTTTTGTACCTTGTGTAAAATTTTCAGCCTTAGATTCACTATACTTTAGGAGATATGATTTATCCAAATTAGGGTTCTAGCCTCCTCCAGAATACAGTCATAAATATGTGACCTAGGGTGAATTCCTATATATTGGTATAGGAAGGTCCAAATGAAATTTTGAAAGATGTTTCAGGTAAGGCACAAAATTTATCTTCTCTTTTCCTCTTTTCAAACCCCGAATGTGAAACAGTCACATGTGGCAGTTCGTACAAGTTTGCTATGCTGAACATTCCTTAAAACAGTCACCTTGGGAAAATTGGCATAAGTCCCACTTGGAGAATCCAATTATTCTCTAAACTATGGGTTTGGAAAGAATGCATACTAGGTTATATTAGTGTGAATTTTCAAATTGAAAGGATCCAAAAATTCAGAGATAAAACAAAAGCAATATAGGACAACTCTACAAATTAAATTAGAGAAACTAGGGATTCCTGTTCCAGGAGCTTCCCACCACTGTTTTCAGAAAAGGAGTACATTGGAAAACTTGCCTTGAAGAGGTGCATATATTTATCCAATTAGAAGTTTGAAATTAGAATTTTGGAAAGTAAGGTTTTTATGAAAAATCTTAGATCAGGCAGCTATGGAACTAGGTTAGACACCTCAAATCAATAAGACCTAAATCCTTGCTATTTCCATTTGAGGTTCTTATTTCAAAATGAATAATCACACCCATCTTGATGATAATCTTGGTGAAGATGAAAATTTTCAAGCATGGAAGTATAATATATCTATGATCCTTAAATAAAAGTACTTAAATCAATATATCATTAAATAAGTTCTAAGAGCCTGAGGGAGATGAGGCTAAGGCTAGAGCCAAGAGAATCATTGTATGTTCTGTTAAGGATGATCTCATCCCTGATGTGTCATCCTTGAAGAAACCAAAGAAAGTGTTGGATTTTGTGACGAAGCACTCAAAGAAGAAGACAAACAAATTTTTATAACCACCTTGAATGGCCTCCCAAGACCATGAGATTCATTCATTCAAGGAATGTGTTCCAGAATGTAATTGATTACCTTCAGCAGACTCTATGAAAAGTGCACACAAGAATAATCTCGACTCATAACAAGAGAATAGAATATGGGAGAAACTTAATATCAATATCTCATGATTTAAAGAATATTCCTCAAGTGATGAGGAATATGTACTCTAATCTAGAAGGATTCAACTCATGAAGAACCTCTTATCCATCTCAGCATTTGGATAAGAAATGATGCACCTGTAAATGAAGAATATGATGATGTAGAAGACTCCAGTTTTTCTTTCATGGAAATAAGGATCAAGAAGGAGTCTACCCACAAAACAAACAAAGATAAGTGTTAAATTTCCATTTCATGATATTGTTTGGTTGTGCACTTGTTTATATTTAGTTGATGTGTTATGCATGTTTGAGAATTTTCATTTATACTACTGAACTGAACATAATGGATAAGAATTCAATGATGTTGTACAACATTCCATTACTACTTATCTATATTGAAACCTCTTTACTGACATATTAGTAGTACTACAAACACTTAATAACATTGGGGTAGAAGGAATCTAGAGGTTATTTTATGTGTAAAGGATATAGATGAATGTTGTAGCATTGGCTAATATAGTTGCATGAATGTATGAAATATATTTGTCACTATTAATATGATTTGGAAATTATGATATGTTTCTAATCATGAAACTAAACTTGACTTGTATATCTTTCTGAAGAACAAGTGACAGCGATTCAGAAGAGAAACTTGAAGCTCCATGGGTCAGAGACACCATGGTGGAAGAAAGAGCTTCAGAAGAATATAAAGATAAAGGTATATATACCTCAAGAAATGAAGACCATCTTTGGAAAATCTGATCATCCAAGATAAATAATAACATGATTAGAATTCCAAATAAAGTAAGAGGCCTCGGAAACACTCTAGTTATGTAAGTTATGTGAAACAATTGAGTGACATCATTGGTGCAGAACCTTCCATCTATGAAGAAGTATCCAAGAATAAAGGGAAGAAGACTATGATAAAAGAGTACAAGTTGATCAAGTGGAATGATGTCTAGGATGCGGTTTTGAGACCTGAATGAAAGTCTATAATGTCTTCCATATGGATCTACAAGATCTAGGATGCAGTAGATGGAAACATTGAGGGATACAAGGAAATATTTGTAGCATGAGGATTCTCACAGAAATAAGAAATAGACTACGTGGAGACATTTGCACCAGTTGCAAGGTGCACTTTGAATAGATACATACGTGTAGGTATGACATGGGAGACACTCCTATTCGATATGAAGACAACATTATTTAATGATGTAGTCGAGGAGGAAGTATGCATAGAGAAGCTAGTGGGTGTTGAGACACATGATAGGTAGACTCATGAGTTGGTTTATCCAACAATACTGAGAGGGGGGGTGAATCAGTATTGTTAGTTTTTACTTTGAAATACACAAAATCAGCAATTAAGACACATATTTTATCATGGAAACCTCAAAAGAGAAAACCACCAACACAAAATCATTAATAAGATGAATTTACAAAATTACTTATCTATTTCAATAGAAAGGATGTAGATACACCCTAGATTTTTCCTTCAACTACAAAATAGGATTCTACGAAAACCCTATGGTTTTCTACCTACTTCAACAGAGAAGGATGCTACGACATCTCCAGGTACGACTAGAAGGAGGCTTGAAACCCCTGCAGACCTGTACCCTTCCCTAACACCACCCTGCCACCCTAGACTGATTTTCTTAGTCTTTCAGAACAGTTGAAAAACTATCCACTTTGGACTCTATCAGGATTACTAATAGAGACACTTAATTCTTTACACATTCATTTATTTAAATACCCTATACCTATTTCTTATCAATGCATCTCTCCATAACTGCGCTCTTTCATTTTGGATCGTGACAGTTTACTTACAGACACAACCAATCATCATCCAACCATTAAAACATCACCTCATTTCAATGAAGACACCATTTTGTTTCTTCCCACAGATCTGAATTCATTTCCACAACCCTACTCATCATTTTCTGGTGTTTTCAAAATCTTCTCCACCAGATACAATCCGAATAGTTGATCTTCTCTACCGATTTCTTTTTAAATCGTATTTTTGCACCAATTTTTTCTTTCAGCGATTTCCCACTATTGATTTTCATCGGGATTTTCCTTGACCGTCGATCTCCATATTGCGAGATATGGGATGCAAGATGTGGGATATAACATTTCCTCAAATCATAACTTGACTTTATGCAAGATCCTTTCCACAAGATCCTTTCCACAAGCTTCTTTCCGTAATCTTTCTTCTGCACCATCAATCTTTGGTGGAGTCTTTCCTGACCTTCGATCTTTTGGATTGCGGGTTGTGGGTTCATAAAATATTTAAACGTTACTTCCGCATTTTTATTTTGCACCATCGATCTCTTGCGGAGTCTCTCCTGACCTTTGATCTTCCAGATTGCAGGTTGTGGGTTCATAAAATATTTAAATGTTACTTTTGCAATTCCCTTTCTGCATTTTTCTTCTGCACTGTCGATCTCTTTTAGCGAAACTAATATCAGCTATCCGATCTTGATCTTTTGTGGAACTTTGGATTTTCCTCCTAACTATCGAAATTAATCCTTAACCACTAGATCTAGTGTGAGACTATTATGAGTCAACTGATATTGGTCCTTTACGTATCTTTATCACTTCGAACATGTTTAACCTCTATGTTAGTTCATTCAACAAAAACATTGTGAGCCATCAATTTACATGGATTATCGATCTCAATAATTCAACTTGCTATAGGGTTATTCGTTTGTTATTCAACCTATAAATTTTAATAGGGTTATTCATTATTCTACTGATTTTATCCTACCACCGTATCATTAACTTTCATTAACAATTTTGACATTAATGACAACTATTTTACTCAACAATATCCTCCTTTGGCATTGATGGAAAAATCTTTAATCATTCTCCCCCTTTGACACCAATGACAAAGAAACCTCTCAGTATGACAACTCCCCCTATCATCATATCTCCCCCTGAGATTATGCTTCCTCCTCTTAGTGCTTTGGTAAAGGAGTTACTCCCATATTCTGTCTAAGATGCTCAAAGAATTCCTTAGGTAATGGCTTGGTGAAAATGTCAGCAATCTGTTCTCTTGTGTCAATGTATTCTAATATGACATTTTTTTGAGATACATGTTCTCTTAGATAGTGATATTGATTGGTATATGTTTTGTCTTAGAATGCATGATAGGAGTTTTAGACATATTTATAGAACTAGTGTTATCATAGTTGATCACTATTGGATCTTCATATTTTATAAGTATATCTTCTAGGGTTTGTTTCATCCAATTAACCTGAGTGCAACATGAAGCGGGAGCAATATATTATGCTTATGTTGTAGAGTGTGAAATGGAGGATTGTGTTTTACTTGACCATGATACTAAAAAATTTCCTAGAAATAATGCTGCTCCAATAGTACTTTTTCGATCATCAATACTTCCTTTCCAATCTGCATCAGTAAATTCTTTCAAGGTAAAGTCTTGTCCTTTTGGATACCATAAACCATACACCATGGTACCTTTTAGATATATGAAAATCCTTTTTACTACTGTTACATGTGTTTCTTTGGGAGCTGATTGGAATCTAGACACCAATCCAATGGCTTCAATCACATTTTTTCTTGTGGCTATCACATATAGAATACTGCCAATCATGGATCTAAACATCGTATGATCTACTTCCAAAGATTCATCATCCTTGCTTAACTTGCAACCAATGACCATAGGAGTATCAATAACTTTGGAATCTTCCATTTTAAACTTTTTCAACATATATTTGATGTAATTAGTTTGAGAGATGAAAATTCCTTCATCTCTTTGGTAGACTTGTAATCCTAGGAAGAAAGTCAATTCACCTAACATTGACATTTCAAATTCTTTCTACATTTTAGAGGAAAAATATACACTTAGGATTTGAATATTGCTTCCAAATATGATATCATAGACAACAACAATGATCATATTTTTATCTTTCATTTTTAGGTAAATATAACTTTCAGTGGATTCTCTTTTAAAACCTTGTTGTTTTAAGTAACTGTCCAGTCTTGAAAACCATGCTTTTAGAGCTTGTTTGAGACCATCGAGATCCTTCTTCAATTTACAGACATAGTCAACAACAAGAGAATCCACATAGACAACAACAATGATCATATTTTTATCTTTCATCTTTAGGTAAATATAACTTTCAGTGGATTCTCTTTTAAAACCTTGTTGTTTTAAGTAACTATCTAGTCTTGAAAACCATGCTTTTAGAGCTTGTTTGAGACCATAGAGAGCCTTCTTCAGTTTACAAACATAGTCTTTGTTCTATGACAAGAGAAACCATTTAGGTTGTTCAATATATACTTATTCTTCTAGTTTTCCATTTAGGAATGCAGACTTGACATCCATTTTATATACTATGAAATTTTTATGGCATGACAATCCTAAAAACATTCTAATTGCTTCAAGTCATGCTACAAGAGAATAAGTTTCTTCAAATTCAATACCTTCCACTTGGGAATACCCCTTACAAACCAATCTTGTTTTGTTCCTTGTTACCTGTCCATCTTAATCAAACTTGTTTTTGAAAATCCATTTGGTTCCTACAATGTTCTTGTCTTCAGGTCTTGGGACAAGTTCCCAGGTCTCATTTTTCTCAATTTGATCTAGTTCTTCATTCATGGCTTTGAACCATTCATCACTTTTGCTGGATTCTATAAATTTCTTGGGTTCAACTACTGAGAGTAGGGCTTTATCAACACATGGTAGTTGTCTTCTTGTCATGACTCCAGCATTTTTATCACCCATGATCTGTGACTCCAGATGATTCCTTTTTATCCTTCTAGAAGGAGTTTTAGTTTCAGGTCTGGGGAAGTATTCTTCATCTTCCTGTGTATCTTGATTCTCTTTTTATTCTTCTTCTTTCTAAATGCCTTCGTAATTTTGCAAGTCTTTTAATTCATCATCACATGTACTATCAATATTTTTCTCTTTCCTTGGTTTTATATCATCTACTTTCACATCAGCACTCTCTACAATTTTATGTAACCTTTTGTTTTAACACCTATATGCCCTTTTGGTGGATGAATACCCTAGAAATATTCCTTCATCGGTATTGGAGTTGAACTTTCCAAGGTCATCCTCATTTTTTTTGATGTAACAATTACTGCCAAATACTTTAAAGTATTTGACTGAGGCTGGTCTTCCATACCACAATTTGTAGCGGGTCTTATCCTTATTCACTCTGAGTTGCCCTCTGTTAAGTATGTAGACAACTATGTATACAACTTCTTTCCAAAATGAATCTCACAGTTTTGATTCATTGAGCATAGTTCTGGAAGCTTCTTGGACTATTATGTTTTTCCTCTCAACAACCCCATTATGCTAAGGATTTTTTGTAGCTGAAAATTGTCTCTTAATTCCCTGACCTTCAAAGAACTCATTGAATTCATTTGAAGTAAATTCTCCCCCATTATATGAACTAAGACACTTGATTTTCATACCTAACTCATTTTTAGCCATTACCTTGAAGATTTTAAATTTTTTGAAAGCTTCTGATTTTTCTTTGAGGAATGGCACCCATGTCATCGTTGTGTAATCATCAATGAGCATCACAAAATAGTGATCTCCTTGCAGGATTTTAGTTCTGGTTGGTCCATAAAGGTCTGTGTGTATTATTTCTAGAGGGTGTGAGGTTATATGTTCGTTTATTTTAAAACTATCTCTGGTTTGCTTCCCATGTTGACAATGTTTACATATTGAATTTAGAGGAACTACAATTTTTGGTAGATCTCTTACAGCTTCCTTTGTGCTCATTTTGAAAATATTGTCAAAACTTAAATGTCCCAACCTTCTGTTCCATAAACAACTTTCATCTACCATACTTATGTATCTTTGGTTTTCATTGTCCAAGATGTGTACATTGTTTGTATTTCTCATAGCAATGCCAATGACCTTTCCTGATTTCTTATTCCTGATTTCACATTTTTATGAGTCAAAGAGACAAACGTGTCCTTGGTCGCATGTTTTGCTTACACTGAGGAGATTAGGTTTGAGGTTTTAAACTAGCAAAATATTTTCTTCTTTGATCTTGTTGTTGACAATAGTTTTTCCTTTGCCGATTATTTTGGAGGACATACTGTCTCCAAAAGTGATTTTTCCCTTATTATATTTTAGTGTTATAAATTTGTTTGGTTCACCGGTCATATGTTTTGAACAACCACTATCCAAGTGCCATTAGTTTTTGTTTTCGATTGCACATAAAGCAATCATGGAACTTTCCTTTTCTTCCTTTTCTCTCCAATACTTCTTTTGTTTGGTGTTCAGAGGTTTGATTGCAACAATATTCCTTGTATGAGTATTCAGTTTACAATCTCTTTCCATATGTTCATGGTTATTACATTTATAACATTCTATCTCATATTTTTGAAGTAATGTAAAAAGATTCGTGTTTCCCTTCGACTTGTTACTTTATGACTTCTTGTATTCAGAAACCTTTCTTCCTGTTTTGCAGTTTAAGGCTTGAAGAACAAAATTATTACAAGCAAAGTAGTGACCTAAAAATATATGTAGATATCTATTTGGTCTCTTAGGTGCTATATTATTTCTATTTTTATCTTGAGAAATTAAGCCAGCTTTCTTGCTTCTTTCCTTTTTAGTTGGAGTCTTTAGTACTTCAGCATAACTTTTCTTACTTCCTTCTTGATTTGTGATAGGAAGTCTCTCTGACTTATTTTCTTTAACGAACCCTAAACTAGACCTATCACCTAATCGTATTTGGCTACACAGAATGTCATCTAGAATCCTTGAGCTATTTTCAAACTTTGATTTGATAGATCCTTCGTCAAGCTTTCTCTTGAATTGCATGATTTCTTCTGCAAGTTTTCAAACTGATGTATTCTTCTTTTGAGTTGTAGGTTTAGTTCCACCTCAACCTTTTTTGCATCTAGGAGTTGGGATTCCAATTGAATGATGACAAGATTTGACTGTCTATTCTTTTTCCTAAATTTCTCAAGTTATTCAAGGGCGCTAACAAGTTCATCTCTTAGATATACTTCTCCTTCTACGTATGAGTCACTATTTGAGCCTTGAGTGTCTAGGCCCATAAATAAAACTTCAGTTTCTTCAACTTCACTTTCATCTGAATCTTCATTGTCTTCCATGGTGTAAACAATTTTCTTTTCCCGATAGGGTTTTTTCTTATTTCTTGGTTTACCCATTTTGAATTTCGAAGTTTTATTTTCTCCATTCTCATCTTGTTAAGTGTAGGTGAATTTAGAGGCATAGTGTCCAATCCTTCCACAATTAAAACATTTTAAATGTATCTTCCCCTTCTATTTCCCAATCCCTCTCTCAAGTTTATTAATGAAAAGAGCTTCCTCATCATTTGGGCCTTCTAATTGATTTTTGATGGAGGCTTTAAAAGCTGTTTCTTTTATTAAAGATCCATTTTGTCCTATTCTTATCTCATACGCAGTGAGAATTCCATGTAACTCATCCATTGTCACCTTTTTAAGATCGTCTCGTTCTTCTAAGGTGGATACCTTTGGGTCATATCTCATTGGTAATGTTATTAGTACCTTGCTTACCACTTATTTTTATTTTAATTTTCCTTCAAGCCCTCTGATCGCATTAACAACTTCATCCACACAAAGGAGGTATTCACCAACATTCTCTTCTTATTTCATTTTAAGACTTTCAAATTTACCTTTATATGTTTTAAGTTTGGATTCTTTGACCTTGGATTCTCCTTCATAGATAATTTTCAATTTGTCCCAAGATTGTTTGGCAGATGTGCATTGCATAACTTTAGTAAATGCCGAGTTTGTTAAACCACTTAAGATTTCGTTTAGGGCTTTGGCATTATCTTGATATTCACATAGTTCAACTGTGTATATAGGGTATTGGTTTCCTATTTTAAGCACCTTTTCTATTGCTTCCCAAACCTTCCATTCCAAGGACATCAGATGACACTTCATTCTTACACTCTAGTAAGCATAATTTTTCTTGGTAAATAGTGGAGGTTTGTTAGTGGCCAATCCTTCTTATTTATCCATTATAATTATTGGATGGGATCTTCCTTCCAGTGGTTAAGTTGTTGTGAAGGAACCTGCTCTAATACCAAATATTGGTTTATCCCACAATACTTGGGGGGGGTGAATCAGTATTGTCAGTTTTTACTTTAAAATACACAAAATAAACAATGAAGACACATATTTTATCGTGGAAACCTCAAGAGAGAAAACCATCAATATAAACTCATTAATAAGATGAATTTATAAAATTGTTTATCTACTACAATAGAAAGGATGTAGATACACCCTAGATTTTTCCTGCAACTGTAGACTAGGATGCTACAACACCCCTATGGTTTTATTCCTTCTTCAACAGAAAAGGATGCTACGACACCATATTCTACAACTAAAAATAGAAGGAGGATTTTACCCCTTGCATACCTGTAACCTTCCCTAGCACCACCCTGCCACCCTAGACTGCTTTTCTCAGTCTTTTAGAATAGTTGAAAAAATATCTACTTTGGACTCTATCAGGCTTACTAACATAGACACTTAATTCTTTACACATTCATTTATTTAAATACCCTATACCTATTTATTATCAATGCATCTCTCCATAGATGTGCTCTTTCATTTTGGATTGTGATGATTTACTTACAGACACAACCAATCATCATCCATCCATTCAAACATCGCATCATTTCAACAAAGACATTGTTTTGTTTCTTCCCACATATAAGAATTCATTTTTGCATCCCTATTCATCGTTTTCTGGTGTTTTCATAATCTTCTTCACCAGATACAATCCATACAATTGATCTTCTCTACTGATTTCTTTTTAAATCGTATTTCCGCACCGATTTTATGTTTCAGAGATTTCCCGCCATTGATTTTCATCGGGATTTTCCTTAAGCATCGATATCTAGATTGCGGGATGTAACATTTCCTCAAATCGTAACTTGACTTTCTGCAAGCTCCTTTCTGCAATATCCTTTTCGCAAGATCCTTTCTACAAGCTTCTTTCTACAATATTTATCCTGTATCGTCAATCTCTTGTGGAGACTTTTCTGACCTCCGATCTTCCAGATTGCGGGTTATAGGTTCATAAATATTTAAACGTTACTTCCACATTTTTCTTCCACACTGTCGATCTCTTGCAGAGTCTTTCCCGACCTTCAATCTTCCGAATTGTGGGTTGCGCGTTCATTAAATATTTAAATGTTACTTCTGCAATTCCTTTTCCACATTTTTATTTCATACCATTGATCTCTTTTAGCGGAATTAATATTAGCTATTCGATCTTGATCTTTTGTATAACTTTGAATTTTCCTCATAATTGACGGAATTAAACCTTAACCGTCGGATCTAGTGCGAGAATAATATGAGTCGTCCGATATTGGTCCTTTGTGGAACTTTATCACTTCGGATGTGTTTAACCTATCCTTTAGTTCATTCAACAAAAACATTGTGAACCATCAATTTAATTGGATGATCGATCTCAGTCGTTCAACTTGCTACAAGGTTATTCATTTGTTATTCAACCTGTCAACTATAACAAGGTTATTCCTTATTCTACTGATTTTAGCCTGCCACCATATCATTAACTTTTGTTAACAGTTTTGACATCAACGAAAACCATTTTACTCAACATCATGTGTGAAAATTAAATAAGGCCTTGTACGAGCTCAAAAGGAACCCATGGGATAGCACATACAACTACATGAGGGGCTTGAATATCACCTAGAGTGATGAATATCTTAACCTTTGCTACAAGGTTGAAGATGAAAGCCTATAAAGGATGACAATGTCACAAATGGGTGCAAGAGGATGCTTTTGACAAATTTTAATATAGAGGATATTAGTATCCAATGACCTTAGATGGATACATAGAATATCAGTAGCATAGGAAGCTACCTACCACTCTAGTATATAATGTTTCAATACATAGAGTACAGAGGGAGAATGATGTTCTACTATAGAGCGAGTGACTACAGAATATCCTCCAGTTCGACATAGTATGGCAGGATTGGAAACTTATTGATGGGCCTAGGCTTTACTAATAGTAAAGTGGATTCCAACCTTTACTTCATGGTTCAAGGCAGAAGATCAGTGATGCTTGTGCTTATGTCAATGACCTATTACCAACATGAGATGATGAACTCATTAAATATGCAAGGAGGAGACTTTCCACTGAGTTTGAGATGAAATACCTAGGGATGACACACTACTTATTAGGAATAGAGGTGTGGCATAATGCGGATGGGATTTTACTTGGTCAAGGAAAGTATGCAGTGGATATTCTGAAGAAATTTGGAATGCTGAACCGCAAGGTGATATCCATACTTATGGCATCGAACTTGAAGCTACTATGTGATGCTTCATTAGAGTTTGTTGATGCCATGATGTATCGTCAGATTATTGGCTCATTGATGTATCTGACGAATATGAGACCAGACATATGCTTTGTTGTGAACACCCTAAACCAGTTCCTAATGGATCTGAGACATGTTCACCCGGTTGATGCAAATCATGTAGTGAGGTACCTGAAGGGTACAGTTGAGTATGGGATCAAATATGATATAAATCAAAAGACTAACCTGTGTTAGGATATTTAGACACTTAGGAGTTAGTTAAGATCAACTTGTGTAGTATATATGTTAGGTAAAGTGTGTTTCTTTAGTATGCATTTGTAAATATTCTAATCCAATGGTCACGATATGTTCTAGACATAGGGTGATCCGACGATTCAACTTCTCTTAGATCATACATACCCTTGATTCATGGCTTAACAACCAATTGGTCCTTAACACCCAATTGTTCCATGATCTCTATTTAAAGAGCATGGAGGGTCCTTTAGTAGTTGATCGTGTTATCATGATTTCTCAATCAGTGTGGACACTGTTTGTTCCTCTGCAATGTAATTCACAACTATAGAACAAAAATAGATAGCCACATATGTTTTCCTTGAATAATCAAATCAACTAATCATGAAATACAATATATTTCAACCTTGGATTTGTTTGTCTTCTCTCCAAAAGTCCTTGCAATAGTTTAGTATCTGCAAAATAGATCACAAAACAAACCAAAGGGATGAGAGCATCATGATAAATTGACTATTCATATTGGTGATCAAGGAATCCAATAATATCTAATTACAATCAATACAATCAAACATAGGAAAGGTAAATGTATTTGTATTAATATATGGATGAGAAATAAGTACAACAAAAAATCCTTGATGTTGATGGCTTCGATCTCAACAAGAATGTCTACAAACTCCTATAACTATGAAGACCTCTCCAACCACAAGCTAACTTTATTTTCCCTCTGATTCAAACTTCAAACTAGCAGCATAAGGGTGCTTTTCTTGGCCTCCCCCACTCTCCTCATGAATGCTTCATTTATAGGCCTAGAACTCAAGAGATGACTTGGAAAAAGGATAGGATGAGATCCTTATACAGAGGCAAAGAGAGACAAACTCAAATAGGACCAGTAACTAACCTCATCCAAACCAATCATAGCTACGAACAAATACACTGCATATCTATGACGATGACCATGTCATGGCTACCAGCAATACACTGTAGATCCATGAATAACTGATATGAGAGGTAGGACATAGCTACAGAACATACAAAGTAGATCCATGTCTCTCAACCACAAATACAGAACACAACCACCAAAAATACAATGTGGATATGTGTCATGACTCTAAATGATCTCCAAACGCAACCTAAGCATAGGAAATGATGATGGTAGCCTAACCACTCAAGGTATTCATATGATCCCTAAATGATATGAATCTAACCATGTGATTACAATTTATTGACATTGAACATGGTAGAAACCAGATTACTAGTCAATGATGTAAACTGTTAACAAGTGCAAGGGAAACCACCATTGATGTCAATGATTCTGAAGGTATCTCAGTACATACCATCGAATGTGAATAAAGGAATTGAATTCAAACACTCAATGAGATATTTCAATCAAGACTCGATGATGTAAACTCATGTTGAAAGTGAGGTAACCTACCATTGAGGCATGTAGGCCTAAGGTACTTTCTAGATTTCTAGGTCTAGTTTCTGGATAATGATTTCAAGTCAATAGGAATAGACTTGTCATAGGAGGGCCATGATGATTCCCACATCAGTGACATGAAACTCAGAAAAAAAATTTGATTTGAAGTAATGGGTCTGACTTAGACATGACTGAATTTTTAAGGACAAGTGAAGTTACTGATGAGTTACCTTTCTGGGAGAGACATCCTTTGAACAATTTGACAGCACGACACATGACTTGGCAGCATTGACTTAACAAGAATAGAAATAGGTGTAATTCAAGGAATATAACAAAGAACTCTTTGAATTGAATCAAAGGAGTTAGGTGACTCACACAATTGGATCGACTCAAAGATAAGTTGATAACCCAATTGTTCAGATATCCAAATGCAAACAGGTGCCATGTTTAAAGGTGGACTGTAGATTACTGCCATATAAACAAATGAAAATCACTCCCCTTTATTTTAATTTTCCCACCTCAAAAGGTGAGTTCCTCTTTTCATTTTTATGAGTCCAAAGAGGGTATCAAACACTCGTTAAATCTCATTAACTGACGAGTCCATTCTCATATTTTTCATGAACCTGAGAAAGGAGGGGTTCGTTCCCAAATAGGGCCTTTCATCATTTTGTTTTATGAGTCTGATGAAAGAAAACTCATTTGTCATTTCATGTTTAGAGAGTCTAAAATGAGTAAGAACACTCCAAAAGGTCCTTTTTTCATAAATAAGGCCAGTTGGTCCGAAAAAGAGATAACCTACCCCTGACTAGTCGACTGTTCTGATTCTTTTACAAGCGTGAATGCAACAAGTTCACTTGTCAATATTTTTGTGTTTTGAGGAGACTGAAAAGAGATTAAATATAAATCTCGAACTAGGTTCCTTTTGCATAATCCCTTTTTAATGAGTCTGAAAAAAATGAAAAAGTATACTCGACACCTTTCTACTGGAATTTTAATGAGCATGTAAAAAGTGTAAAATGACGCTCATTACTTTTTCAGTTTTCCTCTAAGCTCAAAAAAGACAAAAATAGATTACATCATATCCACGACCCAATTTTTACCTAAAAAACTCAAAAAACACCATTAAAATCCATTTTTTCCAAACTACAGAAAGTGAAAAAATAAAAACCGACTTTTACCGAAATAATTTGGATTTCAAAATCAAAGAAATTATAATGCATTTTTGAAAGCTCCAAATATTTTATAAATAGAAAGGGTAGGTGATACATTTTTACCATTTTATTTTTACCACTGGTGAGTTTTCATAGTTGGCTTTGATAGCAAGAGTTTCCTCTGGTGATTTTGCAAGGGTTCTTCACCACATTGTTCTTCATTCTTTTTAGAAGAGGTAAGCATTTGTTTCTTTCCCCCTCCATGTTCACAAAATGTCATTTTGCTTCTTCTTTTGCATTGCTTAATTCCAAGTTCCTAAAATGTTTTTGATAGTTTAAAAGGAAAGATAGAAGGTGGATTTATCTTTTGCAATGGTAGGGTAGGGGATTAACCATCCCAATGAAAGAAAAAAAAACCCTAATCCACCAAAAAACAATTTTTCCATGTTTTTCTTCTTGCTTTGCAATTTGTCATTTTATTTTATTTTCTTCCTTTTAACCATTACATGTTTTTAACAAAAAAATTTGAATGTTACAGGTACATCATGGTTATTTGGAAGGAAAGGGAACATGAAGTCCCATACAACTAGGCTACTAATGATCCAGCCACCATTGAGGCTCTATGAAACTATGGGCTTATAAAGTATTTCCAGATACCTGGGATGAAAGCACATATCTGACTGCTAGAATATATCATAGATATGTGGGATCCCGACCATGAGAATTTTGTTGTGGGAGTCCATATCCTACCTATAGAGGTCAAGGATATTTATTTTGTGACCGATTTGTCTATGAGGGGAAGCCCAGTAGTTCTATCTGGACAATAAGGAGGGGAAGGCTCCTTGGATGATATTATTGATCAACATTGCTTACTAGGTATAGAGTCCCAATCAGGGAAGCTACAGATCAAGTGTCTAGTATATCTTTCCTTGAGGATAGTGGTGTATACTATTGGCAAGTTGGCAGGTACTAGGGCTTCCCACCTTACTAGCAGATCACATATGCTATATGTTTTACAGTGCATGGATCCTGTTAACTCAGAATTTTGTTTCTTCAATTTTGGTATTTTTGGTTTGAGTTATATTTTCTTTCAAAGCTTTCATTTACTTTAATTTTGATTTTTCCCTCCTCTTGGAAAGTTTTGTCTAGTGTTTATTTGAAATTTTGAGATTGCTTTAGAAATTTTGAATTTTAAACCATAGGTCGGTTTTTTATTAAGGGTTTTTTAAAGTTATTTTATCAAGGGTGGACTCATAAGGCATATTTTGAGCATACCTACACTCAAGAAAATTTTAAAACCTTATACAAAATATCAAAAAGCTGAAAAGGAGCGAAAAAATAGCACCAAAGATATTCTTGTAGCGCTGGAGCAGAAAATTACAAAGGGCGCGCTACAAGAATATCGCGGCCCTTTGATTTTCCGATTTTCAAGAAAATTCTTGTCATGATTTCAATTTGTGGGTGACTAATCTCATATGGTGATCTGTTTGATACGTGTAAGCTTTAGTTTTAGCACGTTTCCAGGTGGTTTTAAGTCGTGAAAAAAATCATGTCCATCATTGCCCATAATGCGGGATTGGTTTGATAGTTATCAGCAAATTTCGGTCTAAGGTGGCATGATTTGCCTTTCACACGCATTATCAGAGGAAAGGAGGGCTTGTGAAGTAAATCAAACCTCTAGAAAGGTGGATTATGTTGCTGTAGAGCAGAGACAGAGTTATGAAGGCCAGTGAAAATTAGGGCTTTTCAATCCCGTTACCTGCAGTCAAAGTGATCACATAAAGACATCTGTACACACAAGGAAAGGCAGTTGACAGCTCAAGACATAGGTTTAAACCATTGCAATTGAACAGTTGGCAGGTATTTCAATATTAACCCCTATAATTGAAAATTTGGGAATTTTCTCGCTGGAGGTCGTTTTGGAAAAATTAGTTGAGGGAAGGGTTAAAATAGGTTCCAAAATGAAATGTTAACCCCAGAAATAACTTCCTAGAGCTGTTCTGAAGAATTTTATTGAACAGAGCATCAAAATAACCCTAAGCTTAAAGCATTCAATTTTTAGAACTTCGAGACAGTCTGAAGGAAAGTTGTTTATGTTTTGGCTCTCTAATACACTCAAAAAACTTTGATATTGATACAGTATGGGTGTAATGAGCTGACTGATTAAGATTCCTGTTAGACCTAATGCTAATTTGAGTCATAGTCTACAGGAAGTAGCATTGGAATGAATTGTAGACTGTTTTATTATGCTCATCCCTTACACAAGAAGTCTTCAGTTTGCTTGAGAAGCTAGTGATAGTTGTCATATTTGCAAAATCAATCTTTGGGGAATAATATTGGCATTTATATACAGATTTCGATGAGAGTCTCTTGTATAAATGAATGATACATATGATACCTAGAAGTTGCTAAAAACTGGGTTGTCTGGTGTAGAGTTTAATTGTTTTTAGAAACATATGAAGGCAAATACAGGAAGGCCTGGTATCACTTTGATGAGCTGAAAAGAGATAGGTGTGGGATGAACAGTCTGCAATAAATTCTAAAGTGACAACAGAGTTCATTTATGAAAAACCTTTTTTGTGCAGAGATGTTCATGAATCATGCTGACAGGGTGTAGATACTGATACACAGTTTGCTTGACAGGTTGAAGATGGTCTTTTGTTTAAAAAACAGTCTGATTGGTGATTAAGCTTCAAATCTTTTGCAGTTAGCCTATATACAAACCTAATTTGCATTGTTAGGACAAAGCAACATGGAAGCCCTTGGTGATGTTAATTTTTCCTCTTATTGAGAAGTTTTACTTCACCTTTTAAAATATACAGGTCTGTTAAGAAATGTGTAGGAATTGTGAAGAAGTTTGAAGGAGCAGAAAACCACTTTATAAAGCATCTTCTGAACCCTAAAACCAGACAACTTCTAGTTTCTAAAGGGAAAAGATGGGCAAGAGTGGAAAAGGTGGTAAAATAAATAGGGCTGAGCCCACTAACTTAACCTGGATTGAGAAGCTCCCTGATTGTGCTGAATTGTTCCAACAGGCAGGTTGGCTGAATTTCTTCAGGAAGATAGATGGCTACAATGCACAAGTCTCTTGTAAGTTTGCTCAGGGTCTGAAAGATGATATGGTTATTTTTTATGCTCTCAAATTCAAATTGACTGTAGGACTAATTGCAAAGGCTACTGGGATCAGTAATGAGGGTGAGCCTTGGTTCAAGAAATTACCTTTTGACTTTGAACCTCACAGATACCTGTTACCCAATGTGAATCCTTATTGGAATAAAGGTATTCTTATCTAGAATTTCAGAAAAGAGTGGGTTGAGCCAATTATCATATTGCAAAGCTATGTGACTTGTGAGGGCAGGTATTCATATTTATTTAAATTTCATTTTAGATTCCTCCAACACATAGTAGGAGTCTCAAAGATGAACCTGCCTTTCTTCTTTTTGAAGAGCCTGCAGAAAATGTCCAGTAGGGTTAAACAGCATGAAGATCACACATCCCAGTCAATTTTTCATCATGGATTTATCAAGCTAATCATCAATACTGTGTTGCAGCATGAGGGAAGAACTTGGGCCTTTTTTCTGTTTTGGTCTAGTATTTATGTTAAAAAGGAAGAACAGCAGCCAAAGAGGCAAACTGATAAAGGAACTGTGATGATGAAGAAGCTAGGTCATAAACCTAAGCTTGGGGTCAAAACTGAGAAAATAGTTGAGCAGATGGAAGAAGAGATTAAATCTAAAGTATTTTCAGCAAGCAGTAAAGGCAAGTATTCACTCTTTGGGGACCAAAAGCAGCTGCTACAACCCACAGTACCTGCAGAAGATTCTGAAGAAACTAAAACTGTTGTTGAAGAAAAAGCTGCTATACCTGAGGATGAAGTTCAAACCAAACCGAGAAGTCCACTCACCATCCTCTCAGATGATGAGGGATATCTACTAGAAGAAGAGCAGTCACAGCCCATTGATGAACTAGAAGGAAGGCATGGAACTTTTGAAGAAATCTTCACCTCAGACATCAAAGCAGCTAAATCTCATAAGAAGAAAAAGAAGGCTGTAACTTCATATTGGAGGCCTAAAACTAGGCCAACCAATAAATTGAGATGGAATATGAAGAAGATACTTAACCCTAAACTGGATTCCAAACAAAAGACTGTTTTAACTGATACTACTTCAAGTGAAGAAACAAAAGTTGGTAAAATAGACATCAAAAACAAAGGAAAATCAGTGGTTAGACCTTCTTCTCCTCAACCTGCTGTGTTAAAAAGATTGCCACAGTCTGCAAAAGAGACAAGTCAGCCTGCTTTTAAATTATCTAAAATAATTTTTGAGATAAAAGATAAACTCTTAAAACAGCAGCAAGAAGAAAAGGCAAAAAGATGTCCTGTTGAAAATTATGAGTGGGAGGAAGAAGATGAAGCTATAGTCAAACAAGCAGGAATTTTAAAAGAACCTAGTATTCCCACTGACTTTTCAGATTTTCTAATGCAGGATGTAAATATACTTGAGATTCCCAGTTTTGATGAAGAAAATCTGCAGGAAAGTGTTCAAAAATACAAGCAGTAGATGAAACACTTACAAGAGACTAATGATGGGTTATTTAAAGTCAACAAAGGGCTTATCGAGGAGTTGCAAGATGTCCATCATCATTTCCTGGAGCTATCAGAGGTTTCTAAAGAGGTGCTAAATAGGAAAAGAACTTCTGACAGACACTGCAAAAAGCTAGAGAAGACAGTTGAAAGTTTACAGCAGGAGAATGAAGACCTTCAGAGGAAGATAGTTGATATGGAAAAGAAGCGTAAAAGAGCAAAGAGAAAGGATCAAAGCCTAGATGGTATAGCGCTACTTGCTGAAGCAGCAAAGGATCTTTGAATCAGTTATGCTTTAATTAGTGTATCTGTTTGATAAACATTTCTTGTTAATGATTTGCTATTTTTAGCAATTTTGTAATTTTGTAAAAATGTACTTTTTACTTTGCCTTAGTAAGTCGATGGAGACAGTTAGGGTTAGTGACCTAACTGATTTTGTAGAAGATTACTATTTAGAGGAGTTAGAAAGACATTTTGGCGGTTTGATTTTTGGGAGCTTTCAGGAGGTCTTTAAGCTCAGTTGGTTTTCAGACTTGTTTATGAGTAAGGTACAAATCTTTTGTATGCAGTGGTTGATGAAACTATGAGACATTTATGACTTTTATCCTTCAGTTGTTTGTATTGCCTTCATTTTTCATCTGTTTAGTGGCTTAAATTGATAGATTCATTGACTGGTTTATGTTATATTCTGGTAATGCCTGTCATTTATGTTTGAACCTCAATACTGTCTCTGTTTGATCTTGCTATATGTATCATGCATCTTCATTGTCTATTGCTTATGATTTAGTAGTTTCCTTACTTATGAATGTATTCCCTGACTGTTTTCAAAGTTCACAACCAAAAACACATTGCAGAAACCCTAAACTTTGATTTTATTGAGTTTTATATTTGAGTGTGTGTTAGCTTGTTTCTCTGGCCTTAGAAACAATTTCTGGCACAAACATCTTTGGCGCCATTGCCGGGGACGAAGTTGAAGCATATCTTCCCTGGGATACTTATCAGTTTTCCTGGTTTGAGAGGTGGACTTGAACCAGTATCTTTGAAGGCTATTTTCACCAAATTTTGTCACATTGGCTTCTAGAGGAGTGGGAACCCGAAGTAGACCTATTTCACCGTTACATTCAGGGGTTTCAGACCCTGAACAGATCTTAAAAACAACAAGAAAACTTAGAAGGTCCCAATCTTTACCAGCCTTGTGTGATCTTGAACAGTTGGGTGTTTCATTACATTCAGTTGAAACCTCAGCTTGGATAAAACCTACCATTCCTGAGAGCACTTTTCAAGTTTTTACCAATCCTGAAACCTTTTTGAAAGGAAAGACTGCTTCTCCTGGTAAAATACCCCTTTTCCAGCTGAAAGTAGGAAAGAGCCCTTTCCAACCAAGTTCTAGTCAAACTTCCTCATCTTCAAAACCACAGTCCAAAATGGCAGCTCAAAACCCACCCATGGATATGATGGACAGGATGGTTGCAGCAAGATATGCACCATTAGTTTTACCCCAACCTTTACATGCTTTTCCTGGAGGAGATTATCAGAAGTATATGCCTAGGTTCAATGGGCAGGGGGAAACCACTGCTAAGGAACATTGGGAGGCTTTCCTGAGTTATGCAGACAATCAGAACATTGAAATTAAAGATGTATGGATGAGGATATTTGTTCAAAGCCTTGATGGGGATGTAAGGAAGTGGTTCAGAGAGTTTCCTGCCAACTCAATCACTATAATTGAAGAGCTACGTGATCTTTTCATGAGGCAATGGGGAGACACAAAGGACCATACCTATTATATAACTGAGTTTGGAGCTCTCAGAAGAAAGAAAGAGGAAACTGTTGCATATTTTTCCAAAAGATTCAACAAAATGTATAGTAGGATTCCAGTAGAAATTAAGCCTACTGAAACATCAGCTAAACTCACCTATGCCAATGCCTTTGACCATGAATTTTCTCTATTGCTGAGAGAAAGAAGGCCTATCACCCTGCTGAACATGCAAGATGCAGCAATGGAGGTAGAGTCTAATTTGTTGGCTTCAAATAGACTTAAGAATGAAACTCCCCAGTAGTTTTATGAGAGAAAAGGGAAAAAGGAGGCTGTTTCAACAAGTGTTGCTCCTCAGTCTGCTAAATCCAAGATAGATGAGATGGCTAAGATAGTCAAGATTCTTACTGCCAAACTGAATAAGTTAGAGCTTGAAAATAATTCTGCTAAAACTGCTCTAGAAGCTGAAAGGAATCCAAATAACCAGAATCAGTTCAGGAGGCAGTTTGCTCCTAGATTTATACCAAGAGAGCGCATAAATAATGACATCCAGCGAGAAAGAAGAGAGAATGAGGAGTAGAGAGTACCTCCACCTTTTCAAAATAATGTAGCTGATGAAGACGAGGTTGATGGACATCTGCTCTTTGAAGAGACTAAGACTGATCAGGATATGAATCACTTTGGAGATGGTTTATCTACAGGTTTTGTTACTTAAGAAGATTTTCTGAATGCTGAGTATTATGATGCTGACATGTATGAAGTTGAAGATGATTTGGAATTTGAGAAAACTGCTGTAAATGCTGCTGCTCAACAGAATGAACATAAGAAGACTATCAATCTCAGATCAGGCCCAAAGCAAGTGGTCCAAATTCCAAAGAAGAAGGCACCAGTTCCAGCTGCACCTGTTCCTACTGTACCTGTTCCTGCTGCACTTGTTCCTGCTAAACAAGTACCTGATCCTGTCATACAAAAGAAGCAATCTGCAGAAAAATCTAAGAAGAATGCTGAAATTGAAGAGGTAAATAAATCTGCTCAAAGTTTTAGTTTGGAGAATGAACTAGGGAAGCTGAAAATTCTTGTTTCTTTGACTGAATTAATAAAGAATCCCTCATATAAACAGACAGTCCTGAAAGTGATGAATTCATCCAATAATCAGCCTGTTTCAGACACTGTTAATTTGCAAGAAGAAAGTCCAAAAATATTCATCGGATCAGCCCTAGCTGAAAAAACTGAAAATGAGGCTAGTGCTTCACCTCCTTTTTATGTCACCTTGACTGTCCATGACCAAATGATTCACAATTTTCTATTAGACTCAGGAGCCTCTCACAATTTGATGCCCAAAGCTGTTATGGAAGCCTTAGGTCTGAGTATTACTAAACCTTACCATGATTTATATGCCTTTGACTCCCGAGCTGTGAAGTGTCTAGGAGTGATTAAAGACATGGTTGTTAGCCTTGCTCAGTTGCCTATGAAGAGTGTAATAATGGATGTTGTGGTAGCTGACATCACTCCAAAGTTTGGCTTGCTGCTTTCTAGGTCATGGGCTAAGAAGGTTGGGGGAACCTTACAGATGGACCTTTCATATGCCACCATCCTTGTTTTTGGTGGAGAAACTAGAAGACTATACAGAGAACTACAATTTGCTTACATAGTCACAGATGACAAAAACCCCACTAATCACCCCCTATATGCTGTTGACAAAGATCTAGGGACTTGCATGTTGAATTTCAGTGATGAAGATAATTCCGTTGGCCTCTTACAAGTTGAAAAAGAAAAACCAGTAAGACATTGCAGAGAAGAAGAAGATCAGCTGTGGGAATTGTATTTTGATGGATCCTCATGCAAAGAGGGTGCTGGAGCTGGAGTCTTACTCATTTCTCCTCGAGGTGAGACGGTGAAACTCATGTATAAGCTGTAGTTTGTTACCACTAACAATACTACTAAGTATGAAGCTCTGATACTAGGACTGAAAGCTGCTAAAGACTTAGGCATTCAGCAAATTACTGCATATGGCGACTCCGAGTTGGTTGTTCGACAAGTGAAGAACAACTATCAAGTAAAGCAGGATTTGTTGAAGGTCTATAGGAATGAGGTATGGGATATGCTTGACAATTATTTCATAGCATTTAGCATTACTCATATTCCAAGAAATCATAATGAGACTGCAGACTCTTTAGCTTTGGCTGCCTCATATTTCAGAATTCCTAAAACTACTCAGCTAAGGTATCCCATAGAAGTGAGGTACAGACCATGTGTACCTAACAATGTGAAGCATTGGATGGTATTTGAAGATGATATTGAAATCAAAAAATTTCTTGAGCTTACAGATGAGTTTACTAATGCCCAAATTGATCAAGATGAGGATGAGGAAGAAGGACAGGATAATAAGTCTGCTGAAGATGAGTCTGCTGAAAATGTATTTGCTGAAAATGAGTTTCCTGAAGGTGAGATTGCAGGTCATAAGATCATTAAGTTGAAGAGCAATTTTATTCCTAAAGGTCTAGTACCTTTAGAAAGAATTTTTACAAAAGATGACACACCTTCAAAACCAGTAGTTCGATCTTCAGAAGACAATGTAGTTGACTGCAATATTGGTTCAGCAGAACATCCAAAAATGGTAAAAATTTCTAAATCTTTGACAACTGAACAAAGAAGTAGATATATCAAGCTTCTGAAGGAACATGTTGATGTGTTTGCCTGGTCTTATGAGGAGCTAAGAACCTATGATACAACAATTATTCAGCACAAGGTCCCTTTGAAGCCCAATGTCAAGCCTTTCCGACAGAAACTGAGAAGGATCAATCCAGCTTTGTTTCCTGTGATTGAAAAGGAAGTAAAGAAGCTGCTGGATCCTAAGATAATAGTACCTCTCAGGTACTCTTCCTGGGTTGCAAATCTTGTACCTATTAGGAAAAAGAATGGGGAGATAAGACTGTGTGTTGACTTCAGGAATCTTAACAGATCTTCATTAAAAGATAACTATCCTCTTCCGAAGATTGAACAGGTATTACAGCAGGTGGTTGGAGCTCAAAGGATATCTATGGTGGATGGATTCTCAGGGTATAATCAGATTTCCATGCACCCTGATGACAAGGAAAAGACAGCCTTTACAACCCCCTGGGGAACCTTCATGTATGACAAGATGCCTTTTGTCCTGATGAATGCTGGAGCAACCTTTCAGAGAGCAATGGACATTGCCTTTGTTGGGGAAAAAGATAAGTTTGTGGTTATTTATCTTGATGATATTACTGTATTCTCAAAATATGATGATGAACACTTGAAACACTTGAGGCAAACCTTTCAAAAATGCAGAAAATTTGGTCTGTCCCTGAACCCCAAAAAGTCACATTTTGATGTGCAAGAAGGTAGACTACTTGGTTACCTGGTGTCTACTGATGGCATCAGAATAGATCCTGAGAGAGTCAAAGCAATACTGAAGATTAGTTTTCCTAGGAGTAAGAAAGATGTTCAGTCATTCATTGGCAAGATAAATTTTCTGCGGTGGTTTATTCCAAATTTTGCTGAAACCATCAAGCAAATCACAGCCATGTTGAAGAAAGATCAGGAATTCAAGTGGACTGTTGAGGCAAAGGCTGCATTTGAGAAGATTAAGGTAGCTCTTACTGAAGCACCAGTCTTGGTAAGTCCTGATTTTACCAAAGAATTCCTTACTTTTTCATTTGCTTCAGAAGATACAATTGTAGCTGTCTTACTTCAAAAGAATAAGGAAGGTTTCGAACAGCCTATTGCCTTTTTCAGCAAAACCCTCAGGGATTTTGAGCTGAAATACAGTATACTGGAGAAACAAGCTTATGCTTTGGTAAAGGATTTGAAATTTTTCAGAATTTATGTCTTGCATTCAAAGGTTGTTTCATTTGTTCCAAATGCTACAGTGAAACATGTTTTGACACAGCCCGACAGTGAAGGAAAGAGAGGAAAATGGATTGCAAATATTATGGAGTACGATGTGGAAATCAGACCTACTAAGCTTGTCAAGGGACAAGGTTTGGCCAGGCTGCTGGCTGACTCAAATTGTCAAGCTCTAGGACTCCATGTCATGGCTGAAGAATTAGTTCCTGAAGAAGACCAAGCACTTCAAGAGAAAGAAAGGATCATGGATTTTTATTCATCTTCAGTTTGGTATGCTGATATTGTTCATTTTCTGTTATTTTTGCAATGTCCTGATCATTTAGACAAGAAGGCTGCTAGATCTTTGAAACTTAAAGCCACTAAGTATTGTTTGATAGAGGATCAATTGTTCTGGAAAGATCCAGGAGGTATCTTGCTCAGGTGTTTGGATCAATTTGAAATAGGAGAGGTGATTTCAGAGTCTCATGAAGGACCCTGTGGAGGGCATAAATATTGGAAAGCAACAGCTTACAAAATTTTGAGAGCTGGATATTATTGGCCCTCCCTGTTCACAGATGTTTATCAGCAGGTAAGAGCCTGCATTCCTTGTCAGAAATTTGCAGGTAAACATAAATTATTGTCTTTACCTTTAAAGCCTATTGCAGTCAATGCCCCTTTTCAGCAATGGGGTCTGGATTTTATTGGAGAGATAAATCCAACATCTTCAGGACAACATCATTGGATTTTGACTGCCACAGATTTCTTCACAAAATGGGTAGAAGCTATTCCTACAAGGAATGCTATAGATAAAGTGATTATGGAGTTCATTGAAGACAATATTTTGAGTAGGTTTGGCTGTCCACAGAGATTAATAACAGACAATGCCAAGGCATTCAAATCCAAGGCAATGGTGGCCTTCTATGAGAAAAATGGCATCATTCTGAAGCATTTAACTCCCTATTATCCTCAAGGAAATGGCCAGGCTGAATCATCTAACAAGAATATCGTTCAAAGCATCAAGAAACTACTGAAGCATAATAAACGGTCTTGGGATTCAATGATGAAATATGCTTTGTGGGCAGATAGGATCACTGTGAAGCAGGCCATTGGTACTTCTCCATATCAGCTGGTATATGGTACAGAGGTAGTATTCCCTGTTCAGCTGGGAATTCCAGTCATGAAATTCCTCCAGAATTCTCAAGAGGAACTAGATGATATGCAAAGGAGAATCTTTGAAATGATTGAATTACAACAAAATAGAGAGAAGGTGGATGAAAAGGCATAGCTGTACAGAGCCAAGGTTAAAAACATGTTTGACAGAAATATTAAAGAGAATAATTTCACAGAAGGTGAGATGGTTTTAAGATGGGATGCAAGGAAGGAACAAAAGGGAAAACATGGTAAGTTTGACAATCTATGGTTTGGCCCTTTTCTGATATCAAAAGTTTTAGAAAACAATACTTTTATCTTCCAGTCCCTGGAAGGTGAGGAGTTGTCCAGCCCTATGAATGGACGATTCCTCAAACATTTTTACAGTTTATGAGGGCATTTTTTTCACTGATCATTGTACATACCGGTGTGAGTGAGATAGAATAAAGACTCCATATCCCAATGGAAGTTTGCAGATAGCTAAGTTAGAGGACAGAAGGCACTGGGCTACAGGTTCTTGAAGCCTCGCAGGGAGGACTTCATCCCGCAGCTGGAGCCAGATGTTAAGTCAGAATTTTGTTTCTTCAATTTTGGTATTTTTGGTTTGAGTTATATTTCTTTCAAAGCTTTCATTTACTTTAATTTTGATTTTTCCCTCCTCTTGGAAAGTTTTGTCTAGTGTTTATTTGAAATTTTGAGATTGCTTTAGAAATTTTGAATTTTAAACCATAGGTCGGTTTTTGATTAAGGGTTTTTTAAAGTTATTTTATCAAAGGGTGGAATCATAAGGCATATTTTGAGCATACCTACACTCAAGCAAATTTTAAAACCTTATACAAAATATCAAAAAGCTGAAAAGGAGTGAAAAAATAGCACCGAAGATATTCTTGTAGCGCTGGAGCGGAAAATTACAAAGGGCGGGCTACAAGAATATCGCGGCCCTTTGATTTTCCAATTTTCAAGAAAATTCTTGTCATGATTTCAATTTGTGGGTGACTAATCTCATATGGTGATCTATTTGATACGTGTAAGCTTCAGTTTTAGCACGTTTCCAGATGGTTTTAAGTTGTGAAACAAATCATGGCCATCATTGCCCATAATGTGGGATTGGTTTGACAGTTATCAGCAAATTTCGGTCTAAGGTGGCATGATTTGCCTTTCACACACATTATCAGAGGAAAGGAGGGCTCGTGAAGTAAATCAAACCGCTAGAAAGGTGGATTATGTTGCTGCAGAGCAGAGACAGAGTTATCAAGGCCAGTGAAAATTAGGGCTTTTCAATCCCGTTACCTGCAGTCAAAGTGATCACATAAAGACATCTGTACACACAAGGAAAGGCATTTGACAGCTCAATACATAGGTTTAAACCATTGCAATTGAACAGTTGGCAGGTATTTCAATATTAACCCCTATAATTGAAAATTTGGGAATTTTCTCGCTGGAGGTCGTTTTGGAAAAAATAGTTGAGGCAAGGGTTAAAATAGGTTCCAAAATGAAATGTCAACCCCAGAAATAACTGCCTGGAGCTGTTCTGAAGAATTTTATTGAACGGAGCATCAAAATAACCCTAAGCTTAAAGCATTCAGTTTTTAGAACTTCGAGACAGTTTGAAGGAAAGTTGTTTATGTTTTGGCTCTCTAATACACTCAAAAAAATTTGATATTGATACAGTATGGGTGTAATGAGATGACTGATTAAGATTCCTGTCAGACCTAATGCTAATTTGAGTCATAGTCTACAGGAAGCAGCATTGGAATGAATTGTAGACTGTTTTATTATGCTCATCCCTTACACAGGAAGTCTTCAGTTTGCTTGAGAAGCTGGTGATAGTTGTCATATTTGCAAAGTCAATCTTTGGGGAATAATATTGGCATTTATATACATATTTTGATGAGAGTCTCTTGTCTAAATGAATGATACATATGATACCTAGAAGTTGCTGAAAAATGGGTTGTCTGGTGCAGAGTTTAATTGTTTTTAGAAATATATGAAGGCAAATACAGGAAGGCCTAGTATCACTTTGATGAGATGAAAAGAGATAGGTGTGGGATGAACAGTCTGCAATAAATTCTAAAGTGACAATAGAGTTCATTTATGAAAAACCTTTTTTGTGCAGAGATGTTCATGAATCATGCTGACAGGGTGTAGATACTGATACACAGTTTGCTTGACAAGTTGAAGATGGTCTTTTGTTTAAAAAACAATCTGATTCATGATTAAGCTTCAAATCTTTTGCAGTTAGCCTATATACAGACCTAATTTGCATTGTTAGGACAAAGCAACATGGAAGCCCTCAGTGATGTTAATTTGTCCTCTTATTGAGAATTTTTACTTCACCTTTTAAAATATACAGGTCTATTCAGAAATGTGCAGGAATTGTGAAGAAGTTTGAAGGAGTAGAAAACCACTTTATAAAGCATCTTCTGAACCCTAAAACCAGACAGCTTCTAGTTTATGACGGGAAAAGATGGGCAAGAGTGGAAAAAGTGGTAAAATCAATAGGGCTAAGCCCACTGACTTAACCTGGATTGAGAAGCTCCCTGATTGTGCTGAATTGTTCCAACAGGCAGGTTGGCTAAATTTCTTCAGGAAGATAGATGGCTACAATGCACAAGTGTCTTGTAAGTTTGCTCAGGGTCTGAAAGATGATATGGTTATTTTTGATGCTCTCAAATTGAAATTGACTGTAGGACTAATTGCAAAGGCTACTGGGATCAATAATGAGGGTGAGCCTTGGTTTAATAAATTACCTTTTGACTTTGAACCTCATAGATACCTGTTACCCAATGTGAATCCTTATTGGAATCAAGGTATTCTTATCCAGAATTTCAGAAAAGAGTGGGTTGAGCCAATTAGAATATCGCAAAGCTATGTGACTTGTGAGGGCAGGTATTCATATGTATTTAAATATCATTTTAGATTCCTCCAACACATAGTAGGAGTCTCAAAGATGAACCTGCCTTTCTTCTTTTTGAAGAGCCTGTAGAAAATGTCCAGTAGGGTTAAACAACATGAAGATCACACATCCCAGTCAATTTTTCATCATGGATTGATCAAGCTAATCATCAATACTGTGTTGCAGCATGAGGGAAGAACTTGGGACTTTTTTCTGTTTTGGTCTGGTATTTATGTTAAAAAGGAAGAACAGCAGCCAAAGAGGCAAACTGATAAAGGAACTGTGATGATGAAGAAGCTAGGTCATAAACCTAAGCTTGGGGTTAAAACTGAGAAAATAGCTGAGCAGATGGAAGAAGAGATTAAATCTAAAGTATTTTCAGCAACCAGTAAAGGCAAGTATTCACTCTTTGGGGACCAAAAGCAGCTGCTACAGCCCACAGTACCTGCAGAAGATTCTGAAGAAACTAAAACTGTTGTTGAAGAAAAAGCTGCTATACCTGAGGATGAAGTTCAAACCAAACCGAGAATTCCACTCACCATCCTCTCAGATGATGAGGGATATCTACTAGAAGAAGAGCAGTCACAGCCCATTGATGAACCAAAAGGCAGGCATGGAAATTGTGAAGAATTATTCACCTCAGACATCAAAGCAGCTAAATCTCATAAGAAGAAAAAGAAGGCTGTAACTTCATATTGGAGGCCTAAAACTAGGCCAACCAATAAATTGAGATGGAATATGAAGAAGATACTTAACCCTAAACTGGATTCCAAACAAAAGACTATTTTAATTGATACTACTTCAAGTGAAGAAACAGAAGTTGGTAAAATAGACATCAAAAACAAAGGAAAATCAGTGGTTAGACCTTCTTCTCCTCAACCTACTGTGTTAAAAATATTTCCACAGTCTGCAAAAGAGACAAGTCAGCCTGCTTTTAAATTATCTAAAATAATTTTTGAGATAAAAGATAAACTCTTAAAACAACAGCAAGAAGAAAAGGAAAAAAGATGTCTCGTTGAAAATTATGAGTGGGAGGAAGAAGATGAAGCTATACTCAGACAAGCAGGAATTTTAAAATAACCTAGTATTCCCACTAACTTTTCAGATTTTCTAATGCAGGATGTAAATATACTTGAGATTCCCAGTTTTGATGAAGAAAATCTGCAGGAAAGTGTTCAAAAATACAAGCAGCAGATGAAACACTTACAATTGACTAATGATGGGTTATTTAAAGTCAACAAAGGGCTTATAGTGGAGTTGCAAGATGTCCATCATCATTTCCTAGAGCTATCATAGGTTTCTAAAGAGGTGCTAAATAGGAAAAGAACTTCTGACAGACACTGCAAAAAGCTAGAGAAGACAGTTGAAAGTTTACAGCAGGAGAATGAAGACCTTCATAGGAAGATAGCTGATATGGAAAAGAAACATAAAAGAGCAAAGAAAAAGGCTCAAAGCCTAGATGGTATAGCACTACTTGCTGAAGCAGCGAAGGAGCTTTTAATCAGTTATGCTTTAATTAGTGTATTTGTTTGATAAACATTTCTCGTTAATGATTTGCTATTTTTAGCAATTTTGGAATTTTGTAAAAATGTACTTTTTACTTTGCCTTAGTAAGTCGATGGAGACAGTTAGGGTTAGTGACCTAACTGATTTTGTAGAATATTACTATTTAGAGGAGTTAGAAAGACATTTTGGGGGTTCGATTTTTGGTAGCTTTCAGGAGGTCTTCAAGCTCAGTTGGTTTTCGGACTTGTTTATGAGTAAGGTACAAAGATCTTGTATGCAGTGGTTGATGAAACTATGAGATATTTATGAATTTTATCCTTCATTTGTTTGTATTGGATTCATTTTTCATCTGTTTAGTGGCTTAAATTGATAGATTCATTGACTGGTTTATGTTATATTCTGGTAATGCCTGTCATTTATGTTTGAACCTTAATACTGTTTCTATTTGATCTTGTTATATGTATCATGCATCTTCATTGTCTATTGCTTATGATTTAGTAGTTTCCTTACTTATGAATGTATTCCCTGACTGTTTTCAAAGTTCACAACCAAAAACACATTGCAGAAACCCTAAACTTTGATTTTATTGAGTTTTATATTTGAGTGTGTGTTAGCTTGTTTCTCTGGCCTTAGAAACAATTTCTGGCACAAACAGATCCCACCATCTTCAACTGGTGTGAAGGCATGCTAGTATGTTTGAAGAGTCAATTAAACAAGTGTAAAAGAGGAACGATGAATCAATTTGGCTATGGAGTAGTGATAGTGTCCTTTATCTTACAGCGGGTATCTCACATGAGACCACAGATGACCATTACCAAACTTGATCCTGAGGATCCGAGGATTCTTACATGGGTTATAGCCATGCTTTTCCTTGGAGGTGGAGGGCCCAAAGTTAGTTATGGGTAAGGCTTATTTTGCTGGTTGAGAAACCAGTTACTTATGGTGGAGGATTATGCCTATGAAGGGGAAGACTTCTGTGATGACCCAGAGCGAGCTCTACCTGAGGGAGAAGTATGGGATGACCAAGGTAAGAAAAGACATTATCCACTTGTGTTTTTAATGTTTGTATTTTATTTCATTTTTATTTTGTAGTACTGAGATAACAAATTTTTCATGTAGACATTGTATTTGTCCATCCAGCAGGGATGTCGCCTATTGCTAAGTGAGCAGGTACTAGGGATACAATGCTATACCGCTTCGAAGATGATGAAGAGCTCGAAGATCTCAAGGAGAAACTACAGTACTTGACTGTGGTCATGTTAGAATATTCAACCCATAGTTACCTACCTTAGAAATTAATTAATCCATTTTTGTCTTATTTTCCTAGTTTCCTATATTCCACTCTATGCAAGTTGTCTTCCACATGTCATAGAAGTCAAACTTGCTAAAACTGAGTGATGGAGCACTTAGGAAACCTCCTAGAAACCATATTTAGCATGTCTACTTTATTTCAAATCCTCCAAAGTGCATATCTGCTTTTTCTGCTAAGTTGCTTGTTTTATTGAGAAATAAGGCAAAAGGAAAAGTAAGACTAGGTGTAGTTGACTTGTTTTTTTCCCTCATCATCCTCCATCCTTTTATCCTAATAAAAGCATGTATGAGTTGTATTTCCATCCCTTATTACCTTTCCTTCTTGATTTTTCCAATTCGAGAGCCTCTAAGTGGTTTTGGAAACTATTTTATGCACCTATGGGGGATTTGACTAGATTTAGTAAGCCTACTTTTTGAGTATTTCAAATGTCATCCTTATGCATTTGAATCTCTCATGTAATGATATATTGTAGTATCCTATGAATTCACAAGTTTGGCTATTATACACTTATTCAATATAGATTAGTGTTATGCTCAGATTTCAATCTCCTTTGTTTGTAAATTTGCATGTTTGATTACCAATTTTGTGAGTGCAATTGTTCTATTACTTGGGTTCAATTTACACATGGTATTAGAGCCTTTGTATATCGGTTTCTCTCGTTCCATATTGCTATTGTAGGTTCGACATATTGACTGGGAGCATATTCTGCTGACTGAAGGGCACAATTTCTGAGCTATGGATCAATCTCAGAAGATCATCTTGACTCCATTTAATTTATTTAAATGGAAAGCAAAGCTGGAGCTATTGTTGAGAGAAAAATTTCTCTACAGGGTGACTATGGAAACTGAGGCAGATCCCAATGCAGCTGCAGAGAAAATTAAATGGCACAACAGGAGGGATGAGGCCTATGGTCTTTTTTGTCTGAGCATTTCAAGAGACCTCCTCTTCCATCTTGATGGATTGAAATCACATAATGAAGTGTGGGAGAATATTTTAGATATTTTTTGTAAGATAGATGAGATGAGAGGACATCAAATTGAGAATGAATTGATCTCTTTGAGTCCCAGCAGCTTCGAATCCTTGCAACTCTATTTTTCCAAGTTTAAAGCCCTTGTTTTGCAGCTAAAACAGTGTGGAATTGAAAAGAAGGAAGAGCAACTAGTTTTGGCCATACTCTCAAAACTTGGACCCGAATATTCAGTGTTTTTTTTACCTTCCATGCCACAAAGTTGACATCTTGAGCCTGGAAGATGCCTAAGCTTGCAGACTTCAAGGAATCCCTCACACAAGAACAAGATAAATTGGTGATGATGGGCGCCATCAAACCTTCCAAAGACCAAGATTTGCTTGCTGGAGATTCGAGGGTGGATTCAAAAGGAAAGAAGAAAGCTATGAAGCTGCCTGATAAAAAGAGAGACAATAATAAGTCTCAAGAGTAGCCCGAAGGCTCCAAGAAGAAATTCTAGAAGAATAAGAACAAAGGAGAAATGAGCAAGTGTGCAAACTGTACTAAGGGCTATCATCCTACAAGCTCCTGTATGAAGAAGCAGCTTGACTGTTGACCCAAATCCTAGAGAAGAATAACATCTCCCTTCTTGATTTCTCAAAGAAGAGGGAAGGGGGATCAAATTCAGAGGACAGAGACAGAGTACATGCTTTGGTTGCTGGCACATCAAGCTCACCTAGCTTCATCATAGACTCTGGAGCTTATAGACATATTGTTAGATTTTTAACATTAAGCTAGCATTATTAGGATCTTTAACTGAGAGAATAACAAGCATATCAATCAAACACAAGAGACAATGAACACAGTGTTTTTCCTCGGGGAAACCATAAATGGAGAAAACCCCGCAACTTACTCAAAGATAGAATCAGCACCAAAATAGAAAATCCAAAAATAGTAAGATGAGCTCCTGACAGCATTAAAATTCTTTCTATCTAGCCCCATTGTCTTCTCCTTCCTCAACTATGCGTTACACTTGAGTGTGTATGAGATGTGTGTAAAATACAGAGGTCACCTCCCTATTTATACTACTTCTCGACATGACTAAAACCCTACTAGGGATGACTTCACTAGGTGAGTCTAATAACCCTAGTGCCCCAGAGGACATTAACCCTTAGATAATAGGAGGGTTACCCACAATGACTTGACATGACTTGTTTATATTATAGAGCCTCCCAATCCGAACATCAGGGCATGACATCATGACTCAATTACATTATAGACACATCCCGGAATAAAAATCAGGGTACAAGACATAAGATACATAGATGAATACATTTCAAAGTTACAAATACATCAACACTCCCTCTTAAATAGGAAGGTATTCTTTCGACACAATTTTCATCATTGGTCTTCTTCTCTGTATAGACTAGATCATCTCGTCATATTCATCTTCAAGTCTTGTTCATCTTCTTTGTCTTCTTTGTCTTCTTCGTCTTCAAGTCATATTCTACTTCAAGCCTTCTTCATCACAGGATCTGTATCATCACGACTACTGGATCATCACTGCTGGATCATCATCACATCTGGATCATCACTTGATCTGGATCATCATCAAGTCTGGATTATCACATCTAGATCGTCACTTGATCTGGATCATCATCACATCTATCTCAGAATGGTGCTATCTTGATTCTTCTCGTCACAGGAAGTTCTATAGAGTCAATCTTGTAGGCCTACCCTTCATGTAGGTATTCATCAATGCTTATATCTGACACTTAAGTCAGAATGGCCCATCTAGCTCTTACATCTGACCTCATCTTGTTGGAAACACACACCCAGTAGTCAGATCTAACCTCATCTTGTCAGAAAGGCCCAGCACTCACATCTGACCAGGTGTAAACACATCGCGCTAGAATTGATTAGCACTTATATCCGATCATGTGCAAGCATATCGCATTGGAAAGGCTCTACACTTACATCCGACCCCATCTTGTTAAAAAGGCACAGCACTCACATCTGACCATGTGTAAACACATTGTGCCAGAATGGCTCTGCACTTATATCCAACCTCATCCTGTCAGAAAGGCTCTGCACTTACATTCGACTGTGTGTAAACACATCGCATCGAAAGGGCATGCACTCACATCTGATCATGTAGGAACTAATCCTACCATCGCATCAGAATGGCCCCCAGTCCCAGACTGAGCTACCTAGTAACTGACCAGGTGCCTCCAGTCTCCCAGAGAATGCCAGTTGCCCTTGCATCTGACCTACTCATCAGAATGGCCAACACTCACATCTGACATGGGAGGAACCTAATCCTTTATCCATGATAGAATGGTTCAGTCCTTACATCTGATCGAGTGGGAACACATCCCTCTCTCACATCATAATGGATTCTCAGTCCTAGACTGAGTTTTCCTTGTAACTGACCAGGAATCTCCATTCCTATAATGGAAATAGCACTCATATCTGACATGGAAGGAACCTAAATCCTCTCACCATGATAGAATGGCTCAGCCCTTACATCTAACCATGGAAGGAACTTAATCCTCTCCCATGTCAGAATGGCTCACGGAGTCATCACTTCCCTTTGGAGGGAACCTCGATCTGGAGAACACCAAGCTTCTCCCTGAATTACTCAAAATTCACCCTAGCCAATGGCTTCATCAACACATTAGCTATCTGATCATCCATCACAACATACTGGAGCTTCACTGCTCCCCTCTGCACCATATCCCTGATATAGTGATACTTGATCCTGATATGCTTCGACTTGTCATGGAACACTGGTTTCTTGGACAACTTCACACAACTCTGGTTGTCACAATATATACAAGTAGCATCCAACTATAAATCAAATAAATCAGACAGTAGCTTCCTTAGCCATACTGCCTCACAACTAGCTGAACAAGCTGCGACATACTCTTCTTTAGCTGTACTCAGTGCCACACAGGATTGCTTCCTTCTAAACCAAGAGATCACACTTGATCCCATACTGAAGCAACACCCTGAAGTGCTCTTCCTATTGATGGCACTACCTACCCAATCTGAATCAACATAACCCTCCAGGTTAATCTTCTAATTCGACTCATACTTGAGCCCGTAATCAACTGTACCCCTCAGGTACCTTAGAATATGATTTGCAGCAACCAAGTGAACATTTCTTGGATCTGTCAAGAACTGGCTCAAGCTGTTCATAGCAAAGCAAATGTCTGGTCTTGTGTTCGTCAAGTACATCAAGGACCCAATCATCTGACAATACATCGTAGCATCAACTGACTCTGATGAAGAATCGCTCAATAGCTTCAGGTTTGATGCCATAGGTGTGGCCATGTCTTTGTAGTCCATCATCCCAAACATCCTCAGGGTCTCTACTGCATACTTCCCTTGTCCAAGGGAGATTCCATTTGCAGTCTGCCACACCTCCATGCCTAAGAAATAGTGCATCATTCTCAAGTCTTTCATTTCAAGCTGGGCACCAATATTTCTCTTTGTATTAGCAATCAACCCATCCATACCTATTACAAATAGATCATCCACATACAACAAGTGTATCACTGCGTTGCCATCTTCAACCTTGTAGTAAAGGTTGGAATCTGCTTTACTCTTGGTAAAGCCCAAACTGGATAGAAAGCTGTCAATTCTACTGTACCCGGTCCTGGGTGCCTGTTTCGAACTGTACAGGTCTTTCTTCAATCTGCACACATGAGACTCCCTATCATGTGTCTCAAAACTGAGTGGTTGTTCTACATACACTTCCTCTTCTACTACAACATTCAAGAAGGCAGTATTGACATCCATCTAGTGTATCTTCCATTTCATCACTGCAACCAGAGAAAGTACTGATCTAATGGAAGTGTATCTAGCTATAGCTGCAAAGGTTTCTTTATAATCTATATCTTGCTTTTGTGAGAAACCACAAGCCACAAATCTTGCCTTATATTTTTCAATGCTACCGTCTGTAGCATGCTTGATCTTGTAGATCCATTTGGAAGTTACAACTAAATTCCCTTCTGGTCTTGGGACAACATCCCAAACATCATTCTTCATGATTGATTGATATTCTTTGATCATAGCATCCTTCCATTCCTTCCATTCTGCTACTTCTTCATAACTGGAAGGTTATTTATCAATGAAATCACATAGTAAAGCTACATACCCGGAGCAGGATCTGGTCCTATTTCTTTCTCTATGATTCTCTTCTAGAGCACCATATCTTTCTGCACCTTGGATAATTTCATGTACCCAAGCAGGTTTCCTCTTATGAGGATTCTTCTCCAGAGGTGGATATACAGGTCTTTGTGGTTCTTCAAATTCCTGATCTTCTTCTTGAGTTTCTTCGTGCATTATTGTATCATGGATTCTGGGTGCTTCTACTTCTTCAGTTTCTTCAGTAGGTCTCTTTCTGGATTTGTTGTAAGCTGTGTCTTCATCAAATTTCACATCCCTGCTGATGTCAATCTTCTTGTATCTTGGGAAATATCATTCTATAAGCCTTCGAGCTTTCAGAGTATCCCACAAATATACCCTTCTTTCCTGAAGGATCTAATTTTGTTCTCTTCTCTTTTGGAATGTGTGTGTACACAGGACAACCAAATATTCTAAGATGGCTGACTTTTGGTTTCTTGCTAGAGAAGACTTCTTCACGAGTCTTGTTCTTGAGTATTCTATGTGTAGTACGGTTCTGTACATGCACCGCTGTTCTGGAAGCTTCCACCCAAATATGCATAGGAAGATCTTGATCATGAAGCATTGCTCTTCCAGCTTCCATGATAGTTCTATTCTTCCTTTTTGCAATCCCATTCTGTTGTGGATTATAAGGAGTGGACAACTCCCTCTTAATCCCTGATTCTTTTCATAGCTCTTTGAATTCATTTGAAGTAAATTCTTCACCATTATATGATCGAAAGGTCTTGATATTATTTTCAGTGTGGTTTTCGATCAAGGCTTTGAATTACTTGAACTTGTTGAATACTTCATCTTTGTTCTTCATGAAGTAAATCCATGTCTTCCTTGAAAATTCATCAATGAAAGAAACATAGTAAACATACCCGCTTAGTGAGCTTGATGACATAGGACTGCATATATCGGAGTGGATGATTTCCAAGATTCCTTTTGCTTTGCTTTCGCTATTTGGAAAAGTCTTCTTTGTGTTCATTCCTTTCGCACATATGTTGTAGACCCCATCATGTTTTGCTTGTATTTCTGGAAGACCTTCAACAGCTTTGCTTGCAAGAGATAGTGCTTTGTAATGCACATGTGCAATCCTTCTATGCCAAAGTTCATTTGGCTCTACTGTGTCATGGACCAAGGCTTGTTCTGGATGGCCCTTCAATTTGTACAAACCTCCTTCTTGTTCACTAATCACTATTGCATCATCAATAGTCTTTCCTTTTGGCCACATGATGACTTGACCATCTATGAATGCAACCCTCATTCCTTTTGCATCTAATGCAGAATTGGAGAGAGGGTTCTTCTTGAGTCCTAGCACAAACAATACTTCCTACATTGTCATAGACTTTCCAGAGTCTAGTTTGTAGGAGGATTCCCCACTACCTTTTATTGGATACTGGTAGTCATCTCCTAGTTTCACCTTGTGAGGTGATTCATGTTCTGAAAGTATCACAAAGGATTCCTTGAATCCATTCATATGTTTAGAAGCCCCACTATCTATAAGCCAATCATTGCTTCCATGAGTAATGTTTCCTGTGAGAGTGAAAATCAGAACATATTCATCCTCGCTTGAAGAATCTTCACTTTCATATCTGCTCTCCTTAATGAAGGTTCATTGTCCTCTGTAGCATGAGCATGATGTCTTCTCTTATTTCCCTTCTTCTTGTGAGAGCTACTTTTGTTCTTAGGACAATCTATAGAAAAGTGTCCTGTTTCATCACATGTATAGCAAATGAACTTAGACTTATCTCTAGGCTTTGTAGAGTTATTTATTTGATTAGAGTACTTACTTCTGTGATGGCTGGATCTGGGTTTCTTGGATTTTACTATGAGATCTTGATATTCACTTCCCAGCTTCTCTTCTCGTGCTGCTATCCGAGCTTCCTCTTGAGAAAATTATTCCCACGGTTTGCTGAACTTGACTAACTTCTTTCTAGCATAGATCCCTTGAATGAAGGAGTCCCATGTCCTAGGGAGACCATTCAAGGTGATCATCACAACTTCTGCATTCTCCACTTCTTCATCTACTGCTTCTAATTGTTCCTTGATCTAAGAAACCCTTGTGAAGTAAGACTAGATGGTATCTACATTTTGGATCTTCACATTCTTTAGTTGATTCCTCAGAGTCATCTTCTGGTTTATGTTCTTTCCTTCAAACAATTTGGTTAGGGCATCAAACATAGCTTTAGGTGTCTTGAGGGAGGACACCTGTGTTATAAGGTGATCCTTGATAGGATCAGAAATGATCCTCTTTTCCATAACCAACTTCTTCTTATGTAAGGCCTTAGCCTCATCTCCCTCTGGAACTGGAACCTCCTCATTGATGTAGGAGTCCAACTCATTCTCTTCCAGGACTAGGGAGATCCTATACTTCTAGGCTCAAAATTTATCAGCCCCCTCAAGATTTTCATCAAGCATGGTATGATGAGACATCTTAACTGATAACCTCAAATGGAAATACAAAATATTTAAATCTTACTAGGTCAAGATGTCGGATCTGGATTTGGAGCTGAAATCCTGTAGTACTGGTTCAGGAGCAAATTAGGGTTTTGATTTTCTGGATTTCTGTCCAACCAAATGCTTTGAAATTGATCCCTAACTACAATTTTGGGGATGAGATCAATCCAAGCCTGGGCTCACTAAAAAATTCCTCTTCTATGAAAATCCCTAATTTTCGGCAGCAGTGTCGGGTCAAAACTGAAAAGCCTCAAAATTGGATTCTGCTTCAACATAAATATGTGCCCTAGGGAGGAGAGTTATTCCACCTTACTTTTGCTAAAAATATATGGAGGAAGGTCCACAAATTAGGAAGCCCTAGTTCCTACAGCTGCATAGTGTATTCTTCTCAGGTTAGCTCTGATACCATGTTAGATTTTTAACATTAAGCTAGCATTATTAGGATATTTAACTTAGAATATAACAAGCACATCAATCAAACACAAGAGACAATGAACGTAGTGTTTTTCCTCGGGGAAACCATAAATGGATAAAACCCCGCAACTTCCTCAGAGATAGAATCAACACCAAAATAGAAAAGCCCAAAATAGTAAGATGATCTCCTAACAGCAGTAACCTTCTTTCTATCTAGCCCTAGTGTCTTCTCCTTCCTCAACTATGCACTACACTTGAGTGTGTATGAGATGTGTGTAAAATAGAGAGGTCACCTCTCTATTTATACTACTTCCCGACATGACTAAAACCCTACTAGGGCCGACTTCAGTACTAGGTGAGTATAATAAACCTAGTGCCCCAGAACTGCGGGGACGTTGACCCTTAGACAATAGGAGGGTTACCCACAATGGCTTGAAATGACTTTTTTATATTATAGATCCTCCCGATTGGAACATCGGGACATGACATCATGAGTCAATTACATTATAGACACGTCCCGAAATAAAAATAGGGGTACAAGACCTAAGATACATAGATGAATACATTCTGAAGTTACAAATACATCAACACATATGGTTTCAACCAAGGAGGCATTCTCCTCTCTTGACATGTCGAAAGGTCCACCAATAGTGTTGGTAGATGACTCTCTCACTGACAGTTTGGGGAAAGGAAGGATTGATCTTGACCATGGTAAGTTCAATAATGTGTTGTATATTCCAGGTCTTGCCTCTAACCTCTTGTCAATGTATCAGATGACTCACACAGGGTATTGAAAGAAGGTCATATTCTCCCCTGATGATGTTTAGATCATAGAGATATTGAATGGTAAATTCATTTCAAAAGGTATTGTATATCACACTTCGAAGGTATACATGTTTTCACATTTTCTACACTACTCAAACTCCACTGCTCTTCTGATTCATGCTAATGAGGCAAGCAATATTTGGCATGAAATATTTTTCCATATTAACTATAAGTATCTTTCTGATCTAAGTGAAAAATATATGGTCATAGGGTTACCAAAGATTAAGTTTTCCAAGGGAGTCTGTCGAGGTTGTATCCTAGGAAAACACCCAGAGCACAAATTTGAGAGAGCTAGTCATGCGAGAACCTCTGCACCTCTTGAGTTGGTCCGTAGTGATGTTTCTGGTCCATTTCCTCATATTTCTATGATTCAAGCCAAATATTCATTGACCTTCATAGATGACTTTTCCAAGTATTTTTGGGTTTACTTCCTAAAGCACAAGTATGAAGTTTTTGACCTCTTCAAAGTATTTAAGGCCTTGGTTGAAAACTAGTTTGGGAGGAGAATCAAGATCCTCAGATCTGAAAATGGTAGTGAGTATGTCAAGTTTGGGTTCATTCAATATTGTAAAGATGCAGGTATTCATATGCAGCATTAAATCCCTTACACACCACAGCAAAATGGTGTTGCTGAGAGAAAGAACAGATTACTGAAGGAGATGGAAACCTGTATGATGGAGGCTAAGACTTTGCCACCAAAATTTTGGGCTGAGGATATAAAATGTGCATCCTATATCCATAATAGGGTGCCTCATAAATATCTTTATGGTATGACTCCTTTCAAATCTTGGATTGGGCACAAGCTAGATGTGACCCATTTCAAGACTTTTGGCTCAAAGGCTTGGGCTAGGATTCCAACTGAAAAGAGAAAGGCTTTGTAGCCCCAAAGCCAAGAGTGCCTATTTGTTGGGTATTAAAAATATTCAAAAGGGTACTAGCTAATCAAATTGAGCACAAAAAAATCCTTCATTGAAAGGAGTGTTCAATTCCAAGAAGAGCCTTTAGCAGCAGTTGAAGTTGGAGAGTCTTCTTCACCACCAGAACCATTGAATGTAAGTGGAGAGACAAATGAGTTTGCTGATTCTAATATGTCTAATAATTATGATTTAATTTCAGATCCCAATAGTCATACAAGAACATAATGGGCAACAAATACCATTCATGTAGCTAGGGAACTAGCTGGAAATCTTAGTGATCCTAGGAGGACTAGATCTCAGTTTGAGAGTGTCCTGTGTATGAAAGACCCTTTGTTTGCATAGAAGTGTTGTCTGATGGTTGAATAATACCCATAGACATATAAATATGTAGCACATGATCCAATATGGAAAACAGCCATGAAAGAATAATTCAGCTCACTCCAGAAGAACAACACTTGGGAACTGGTTGATCTTCACCCAGGGAGGAAGCTAGTTCAATGTAAGTGGGATTTCAAGACTAAGTTTTCTGCTGATGGTTCACCTTTGAAATATAAGGAAATATTGGTAGCCAAGGGATACTCATAGGTACATGGTATTGAATACAATGAAACCTTTGCATCAATGGAAAAGATGGACTCCATAAGGTTATCCTTAGCCATTACAGCTTCGAAGTAGTGGGAGGTACATCACATGGATGTGAACTGTGATTTCCTAAATGGAGATCTTACTGAAGAGATTTACATGCATCAACCTCAAGGGTTTTTTTCTAACCCATATTTTGTGTGCAGGTTAAAGAAATCATTGTATGGGCTCAAGCAAGCCCCCAGGGCTTCGTATGCCAAGATTGATGGCTTTCTGCTGTCATTGAGTTTTGTTCGATGCAAGTCTGATCCTAATGTTTATTTGAATCTGATTCATGGTTATTTGATGATTATTGTATTTTATGTGGATGACCTTCTGATTATAGGAAGTTCAAAGAAAGAGATAGCCTCCTTGAAGGATGCAATGAACCATGCATTTTCTATGACTAATTTGGGGTTGTTGAGCCAATTCTTGGGTCTCGAAATTGCTCAATCCCAAAATGGAATAAAATTACATCAGTCCAATTATGCTTTATATTTTATGAACAAGTTCAACATGAAATATTTCAAGCCAAGCAAGACTCCCTTCCTTTCAGGAGTTAAGCTTGAAGAAGTAGGTTCTTCTCCTATGGTAAATAATACATTGTATAGGCAGTTGATTAAGTGTTTTCTTTACCTTAAACACACTCAACCTGATATTTCTTATGAAGTAAGTGTGGCTTAAATATACATGCATCAGCCTCATGAGATCCATTGGAGAGCAGCCAAAAGGATCCTTAACTTTGTTCAGGGAACAAGAACTCATGGGATCTTCTACAAAGCTAAATCTGATCTTGATTTGATTGGGTTTACTGATAGTGATTAGGTAGGTGACAACATAGATCAAAATTCAAAATTAGAATATGTGTTCATTCTTGCAGAAGGACCAATCAGTTGGTCAAGCAAGAAACAGATTTCCATAGTACTCTCATCCATAGAAGCAGAGTAGAGAGAAGTTGTAAATACAACAACTCAATGTTTATGGTTGCAAGGAATACTTGGTGAGTGTGGATTCGAATCAGAGTTTTCAACTATTATCTATTGTGATAATCAAAGTACCATTCGAATTTGCAATGATCTAGTTCAAAGACAGAGAACCAAACAGATTAAGATCCATATGCACTACATCAAACAACTTGTGCATGATGGCACCATTCACCTACTCTTCTGTGCATCTTCAGAACAAGTAGCAGACATATTCACCGAATTTTTTTGTGAGAATACATTCAACAATCTAAAATCACTATTGGGGATTGCTGATCATGCTGTGAAGCATGATTGATGACAAGATTTTCAAATTTTGTTTTACTGTCCATGTTTAAGGGAGGATTTTCCTACTGAGTTTTTGCCTCTTTCCTTGATTAAATGGACATGCAGTATGTAAAGGGTGACTAAGCCTTGTTTCTAGGCCCTATATTTTTTTGATATTTACTCATAAATTCGGGCTTAAGGGGGGGTGTTAGAATTAGCAACCCTTAGTTACCTACCTTAGACATTAATTAATCCACTCTATGCAAGTTGTCTTCCACATGTCATAGTAAAACTTGCTAAAAATGAGTCATGGAGCACTTGGGAAACATCTTGGAAACCATATTTACCATGTCTTCTTTATTCTAGATCCTCCAAAGCGCGTATCTGCTTTTTCTGCTAAGTTGCCTGTTTTATTGAGAAATAAGGCAAAAGGGAAAATAAGACTAGGTGTAGTTGACTTGTTTTTTTCCCTAATCATCCTCCATCATTTTCTCCTAATAAAATCATGTATGATTTTTATTTCCATCCCTTATTAGCTTCCCTACTTGAATTTTCCAATTCATGAGCCTCTAAGTGGATTTGGAAGCTGCTTTATGCAACTATGGGGGATTTGACTAGATTTAGTAAGCCTACTTTTTTACTATTTCGAATGGCATCCTTATGCATTTGAATCTCTCATGTAATTATATATTTTAGTAGCATATGACTTCACAAGGTCAGCTATTGTGCACTTATTCAATACAAATTAGTGTTATGCTCCAATTTTAGTATCCTTTGTTTGTAAATTTGTATGTTTGATTAGCAATTTTGTGAGTGCAATTGTTCTATTACTCAGGTTCAATTTCCACTGGGAATTCCTGAAATGAATACTAATGAGGTACCTAGGAATTATCAATGCCATACTACAGGTGTCTCAGGACGGTTCTCTAGGCTACTTCGTAGAGTGGCCCAAGCCATTGCATGCTACATTGATTTTCATTTTTTGTATATGTATTACTGAAAGCTTCGAAGCTTCAAATTTTTCCCTATGTATATGTATTCTGAACTTTTATGGTCCTAAACAGGAATTGAAAGCTAGAGATGCTTCAGCCCAAATTTTGTATCTTGGTGCTACAACTTTTTATATATGACAAACTTGTATATTTACAGTTGTGTGTGTGGAAAATGTGATGCGTGAAATGATCATCTACTTATGAATTTACATGTGTTGTTTATATTTCAAATGGACTTTTAAAAATGAACAATATGCCAATCTAAGACATTGTTAGCTAGGGAATCTTCCACAGCATTTAAATGTCTTGGAATGTGTTGATATGTAACTTTCTCAAAAGACCTCTCTAACAACCTAACTCTTCGAAAAGTATGACGAAGCATGGGATTTCAGATGGTGTAGACTCGATTAAGTTGTTGGAAAACTAGTTCAAAGTCTAGCTAGACCCTAATTTCCCTTACATCATCAGCTAGGGCTTCTGTCAACAATCCGATCACAACTTGATATTCTGACAGATTGTTGGTGGAGGGACCTGAAAGAATACGCCCTGAACTCACTAGCTCACTTGTAGGAGAGTACAGTACCCAATATGCCGATGCAAGATTTCAGTGTATATCCATGAGCACCATTAGCAAAACCAATGAAGGAATTCATCTATCCATCAGACAAAAGACATGCATAAGTAGGGTTTTACAAAAAAACACATTTTGAATCACACAAAAAACACAATTCTCAAAGCTAAGACACACAACAAACTATAAACAATATTTACAAAGACCCTATGATAGATGACCTCAACATAGTATCTTTTGAGGTAGATCCCATTTCGGGGCTCTCCCAAAGATATCCCATCATAATCAACCAATGAATATGCCCCTTTCTCTAAAACGTGACTGACAATATAGGGCCCATGCCACATAGAATCAAATTTTCCTGCCCCCAGCTAGTCATGCTTCTGGTCATAAGTTAAGACCATGTCTCCTTCATTGAAGGAACATGGTTGGACAGTCCTGTCATATTGAACTTTCATTCTTCATTTATGTGCCTCATTATCTAAGGTAGCATCGCGTCGAGTTTCATCAAGTTTGTTTAGATATAGGAATCTTTATTCTTCTATAGTGGTATTGGGTAATAGTTCCATAGCAAGCTTTAAAGAAGGGATTTCACACTCTATCGGGAGAGTAGCTTCCAACCCGTATACTAATTGGAAAGGTGTAAAAATGGTGGAACTTTTGACAGTAGTCCTATAGGCCGAGATTGTAGAGAAAAGCTATAAATACCAATTTGACTTGGCTTTCCCTACCATCGGCTGAAGCATTGTTTTTAATACTTTGTTTATAGCCTCAACCTGGCGATTGGTATGAGGATAGTATGGTATAGAGTTATCATGATGAAACCCTAATTTTACACTAAGCTACGCCATCATCCTGTTTTGAAAATATGATCCATGATCGGTCACGATGGCCCTAGGAATCCTGAATCTCACAATGATATGGTTGAATAAGAATAATGCAACAGTATTACCATCTGCGGCATATGTGGGCATTTCCTCAGCCCATTTTGTAAAATATTCCACAGCCACGATAATGTATCCATGCCCCCCGGTTGAGGTAGGTCTACAATGCATGAAGTCTATACCCCATTTTGTAAAGGGCCAACTACTACAACGAGATGGAGAGGAGCTGGATGTGTGCGTTTCTTGGAAGTGAACATTTGACATGGTGGGAATTTATTGACTATTTCAATGCAATATTTGAAATAGAGGGCCAGAAATACCTTGCACACAATATTTTCTGGGCAGTATCCAACCCAAAGAGATGACCTTCACAAGCTCCAACATGGCAATCATTTAAAACAATATCAACCTCCTCATGTGTAAGGAAACATCGTAATATGCAGTCAACACCACGTCGATATAGGGTATCATTCAAGATAAGATAACTTTTGGCCTGGTGGTGAATGTGACGACGTTCATCTTGAGAAGCAGTGGGCTGGTATCGTAAGGTCTAGAGATACAAAATTATATCTCTGTACCATGGGTTATTCATACTAATGAGAAACAATGATTCATCGGGCAATGAATCAAAGGGCTCTGTAGTCTCAGTAGTACGGGGAAGGTCACATATAAGCTCTGCAAAGATGAGAGACTTCTTGGAAGTTCTTTTAGGGAATTCAAACTCAAATTCCTGGAGAATCACAATCCAACATGAGTATTTTCCCACAAGCACATGTCGTGTAAGAGCATAGTACATGGGGTTGGAATCTGCATAAACAGTGGTGGTGCAGAGCAAGATATAATGATGAAACTTCTGGACCATGATGACCATGGCCAGAGTGAGTTTCTCCACATGTGAGTATTGATTTTTAGAGTCCAAAAGTCTCTTACTTGTGTAATAAATCACATGTTCCTAGTCATGTTCATCTCCTTGAACAAGGACCATGCCTATGGTAGACAAGGATGCAGCCACATACAAGGAATAACCCTTAGCATAATTAGGTGACTGCAACACTGGTGCATGGGTAAGTGCATATTTGAGATTATTAAATGTACATTGCATGAAATCATCCCAGATGAAATGGGTATCTTTCTTGAGCAACCTCATGAAATCGTGTGTCCTTTCTGCATAATTGCAGATGAAATCATGTAGAAATTTTTCCTTCCCTTGAAAAATTTGGAGTTCAGTTACATTCGTGGGAGCAAGTAGGGCTAAGATAGCTTCAATTTTCAAGGGATCTATACGGATTCCATCTTTGGAAACAATAAAGCCAAGAATTTGACCAGGTTCTACACAAAAAAAAATTTATGGGTATTTAGACGAATATTAAAATGATGACATCGAAGAAACACAACTCCCAGATGGTCGACATGAATATCCCACTACTTGGAATGAGCAAGCAGGTCGTTAATATAGGGTTCCACAACATCTTTAATGTCATGAAAAGCATCATACATGGCACCTTGGAATGTCACACCAGCATTCCTTAAACTGAAAAGAAGTTTACAATAAGAAAAAGTCCCCCAACGGAAAAGAAATGCTATCTTTTGTTGTTCTAACGGAAGAATCTCAATTTGATTATAGCCAAAAAACCCATCCATAAAGGAAAAAAATTCTTCTGGCACAGTTATCAATTATTTGATCAATATAGGGAGTGGGAAAGTTGTCTTTTGGAAAAAAATCCCTAAAATCGATACAAACCCTAACAGTACCATGTTTTTTGTTCATAGGGACTATGTTAGACACCCATTCAGTTAATGGTACGGGGTAAATGAAACCAGCCTTGAGAAGTTTCTCAACTTCTTCTTTAATAGCGGTTTCTTTTCTTGGATGGACCTATCATAGTTTCTGATGGACTGGCTTGGAATCGAGGTAAGTTTTTATCTCATGAACAACGATAAAGGGACCAATCCCTAGAATTTCTTCATATGTCCATGCGAATACATCTCTAAACTCCTTGAAAAGGGCCGTGTATGTTTGAACCTCTTCAGGTGAAGAGTTCTGTCTTATGAAAATGTTCTCAAAAACACCTGGTTTCACTGATATGTCTAGAGGCATAGTTTTTGTAATGTTGCACAAATTTACTTCAGACTCAATACTACAAGTGAGGATCGGAGACTGAGGATTGAGGACTATATCAGATGAAACTGAGGAGGTGAAGTGGTCTTCTACCATATGGAAACAGGGAAGGAAAGAATATCAGTGGTGATAATATTCCCAAGGCATCTCCTCTAATTACATAACTTCCATAATAGATTTGTTTGTAGGAAGTGTGTGTGAAAGATAATCTAGAGATGGGGGAGGGGGGGGGTTTCAAGCCAGTATGACATGTGATAGTAGTCTGAGGCCACCAACAAATGGTCATTGATGGGGGGACCACTGGTAGCTTGGATTGCATTGTAAATTTATTCAAAAGGGGAAAAGGATTTTGATTCATCAGCAATTGATTTTCCTTTGTCTACATGAGAGGTAAAAATCATGTTAATAGATGTGGTTTGTGAAGCAGGAGGAGGATCATATGTGGGAAAGACTCCCATTAGTGAAGATTCTTTGATAAGGCTTACTCCAATGTCCTTATACTATGGGTTATTTGATAGTGGGATGCTATTTGCATCGTTTGTAATGGCACTAGGTGTGATGAAATCTAACTGATCAACAGTAACAATCTTTCCTTAGAATGGGAACTGGATGATCCAAAAAATGGTCAATGCTACAGATTACATAGCATAAAACTAGTTATGACCTAGGAGTAAGTTGTAATCGAAAGGAGCGTCGATGAATTCAATGTGGATGAAGCCTGACTTGCCCCCCATTTCAACATGGATGTAATGTAGTAATCCATAGGGTTGAAAACTACGACCATCAAAAGCCTAAAGAGATGTAAGTGAATGGTTAATTTTCGTAGAACCAATGGCTCTCCAGCAAGATAAAGACATAACTGATGTAGAGGCACCCTCATCCAAAATGGTACAATAGACAGTATTTCCAGCAATATTGGTAGAGATATGGAAAGCTAAATAATGTGAGAGTGTCATCTTGTAATCATCCAGTTTGAAAGTGATGATATTACTATTCTCGGGATCCATAGCTCCAAGGGTAGTAAGCAAGTTTTTCTATTGCATTGGGCAGGTTTGAAGTACCTCTAAAGCCAACATAGCACAGGTTGATTGGGACAAATATTCGACAATATTATAATATTGGGTGGCATGAGCATTAGGATTGATTATGGACTTATGCAAAATACCCTTTGGTGGGCGGAAAATTGCTTCTGGAATAGGTTTTTCAATGTGAATACTATTATTAGGAGGAGGTGTGGAAGCCGAGCGTTTTTCAGATGGAAAATCATTAGGTTTATTTTCTAGAGGAGGGTCATAACTGTGTGATATTGTGTTTAAATTAACTGTCTCACTAGACATCATTCGAACCTCATCAGTAGATGAAGAAGTTTCGTTCAAGGACTTATGATCAATTAACTGCCATTGGGAAGGGAAAGGATCTTTCAAAACTACTGGGGTGGGTAAAGTTTTCAAAAACTTACTAACTTCCTCACAACAAGGACATTATTTTGTAAAATGGCCCCCTCCGCAAATTAAACAAGGATGTTTTACTTTTTTCTTACCTTTTGAATCAGCATGTTAGTTATGTGTTGTGTTTCCTTCCTATCGATTATCAGGTTTTTTAGATTTATTTTTTCCTTTCTTCTTTCCATTGGAAGATTCATTTGATTGGATCGCGTTTACTCCAGTGAAAGCAATAGAAGAGGGTGCAAGTTTGGTAGATGGTTCTGGTTGATTGGATGGAGTGGCGGTTTGATTTTGTTTCTTAGAAGATTTGGCTGTGATTTGCATTTGAACCAAACCAAGTATGCCATCTGCAAGTGGTTTAGCTGCAGGTCTTGATGGATCTATTATAGATCAAGGAGCATGGGGAATCAAATCATACAAAGTACCTGACTGGGAATATACCAAGTCTAGGTACTGAGCGTGGCTAATAGCTTGCTCATTAGTAACAATGCCTCCCATGGAAACATCTCTAGCAATAGGTGGAAGTAAAGACTTTGTAAACCAATCAGCGAGCAACTGATCAGGAATGGGGGCCTTAATTAACCTTCATCTTCATATCCATTCATGGATATGATCGGATATGTGATTTGATGTGGTTTGTCGAAGTGAAGTCAAAAGGTCTGTACCTATTTCATATTGGATTGGAAATTGAAAGTGTGTTAAAAATGCCATTGCTAAGGCATTGAAGTCCCAAAAAGAGTGTTGTGGTAACTTGACTCTACCACTTTGTGGCAATGCCAGTGAGGGTTCTTTGAAAAATTTGTAGACGGATTGAGATGTCCATCAAAGAATTGGATGAACACCATAAGTGAAATGTCATCACATGGTTTTTTGGTTCTTCACTGGGCTTACCATCAAACTTGGGTATATCGAAAGGAAGCTTTACAGGGATGGCAAACCAAGAGGGTTCATGATGTATTGGGTATCTTGACAAGTCTAGAATATCTAAAGTAGCTAGAAATGGAAGTTGTTCATTTGGTTGCGGATAGTGGTAGTACTAGTATGGCATTTGCTAGCCAGTAGGACCGTATGCGGATTGATAGATGGGTATGGATGATGCCCCTAAAGCTTGTTGAAAAGGTTGTTGATTTCCATAATTTCCATGAGGAGGTGGGCCACCCAAGGGAGGGGGTCCTCCGAAAAGTGGTGGTGGTGGTGGTGGTCCTCTAGGTGGTGGTGGTGGTGGCCCTCCAAGAGGTGGTGGGGGTGGTCCTCCACCTCCAGGCGGTGGTGGTGGGCCTCTGGGTGGTGGTCCTCCAAATGGTCCACCAGGTCCTCCAAGACCTCTACGACCTCCAGGTCCTCTTGGTCCATGCGATGGTCCTCCAGGGGGTGTTCCACCATATCCTCTAGCATTATTAACAAAATATCCTCCATATGGTGGAACATTTGACCAATTGGGTTGTCCCCAAGGTACAAAATTATTCCCAGGTTAGGGAATTCTAGGATAAATAGCCTATGGTGGTGGTTGTTGATACACTTAATTAACCATAGGTGGCTGAGTTCCTGGATAAGTATATCCCTAAGAAGCTAGATTATTGACAGGTTGCACCCCTAAGGGTTGGCCTGAACTGGATGGGGAGGAACACCATTGGTATTGGTAGGAGGCATAACTACTGTAGGTTGTGCTACAGTTGTAACTTGTCCTGAACTAGTAATAATTCCACTAATAGATGATGTAAATTGCACCAGGGGTTTCCCCCTAGCATTAGAGTGTGTTGACATTACTTTATTTGTAGATTCGCCCCAAACCATGACTGGTATGGAAGGCCTAGTAACGAGGCCATGATGTGAGACTATAGGGTTGTCATTTGGACCTAGATTACCTTGAAATGGAACTTCTTCAATAGGACCTAACACTTGAGCTAGTAAATGATATCCCTCAGGACATGGGTTGCTAGAAGTCTTACCATAGGTTGGATGACCTTCAAATAAAGGCCAAGGGTCTATATTGCAGGGTAAACGAGCCGACATATTTTCATAATGAGACATAGGTGGAGGAATGCTTATTTCTACTCTCTCTAAAAAGTTATGAGCTTAATCGAGAGACACATTAATTCTTGTATGCTCCTCCTCTCTTAAAAGAGGGTTCCCTAGTGAAGGTCTAATAACCCCAAATTTAGCAATATCTTGGCCCATGGAAGTCCTCCAAAAAGGAGAATACAGGCCATAATCTGGTGGATTAGGACTATCGACCCTACCTTCCAATGGCGAATTCATAGAAGCATCAGCTATAGGAGGGAGTTGAACCAAACGATTTGTAAAAATAGTGAAATCTCCTCTAGTTTCACTAGCTAAGGAATTTCCTACATGAACAATAGCAGAAGTTTGTTGTTCCATGGTTACCCCTTTTTGTCCTTTCACGGTAGGAGGAGAGTCAGGAGGTAAGCCTTGCAATCTATGAGATTGACGTCTCGCAAGCTGCTCAACCATGGTGGTGGCTGAAGTTACCTAATCTAGGTCAAAAAAGGAGAAAATCACACAAACAAAACCTACACAGAGCTAAAGGTCACAAGTAGACTTAAGTGATAGGATGGGTTCAAAATAGACAGTCTCTCACCAGGATTGTCAAGTAGGTGCAACTCACGATATACCTCAAGGCTACGTGCATAGTAATATCCTCGAATGTTGTTTTCGATGTATTTCTCCACACAAGATTGCCAAAGGGTTTTTCTCAGATGGCCAGGGTATCCTAGTGGGGTCTCTCGATATACACAAGGTACATGAGAGCTCAAATTGGTAGTAGTGATGTCTAATTCACAACTGTTCACAAGGGGCCTTCCGATATACAATCGAGTACGTGAAGTACCTTTCTATATACCTCAAGGGTGTGTGAAAGGCCGTTTTATATACCAATAGTACATGGAAGAATCGCACGAGTCCCAGGTTGTAGTGCAGACAAATAATGACAGCTCCAATGCTTTACGATGCCCGAACATGTCACTAACCTATAACTCAAATTTATATACAATTTTAGACCTAAAGCTACCGTTAATTTTATCTGGACGATTAGGTGAATGTTTGTGAAATGTTATCTCCAATGATGCAAATTAATCTAAATGTAAATGCACTTTTTTACTTCGATGAGAACTAACTAGGGTAAGGAAGAAAGCTTTTTTCTTTTCTTTCCAACAATATGACAAAATAAAGTTGTTTGTAATTAAAACAAGATCCAATAAGGAATGCAAAGGAAGTCCTTTCAAACACAAAAAATATTTCAAACAAGCATTGTAAAGTTTCTTAAAATGTAAGAAACAAGCCTCTAACATGCATGCAAAACTAACTTCTTCTACAATGTCAAAAATACCTATTTTTATGAATCACACATGCAAAATGGAAATGGAAACTTTCGCAAGCATAAATAAGAGGAAAATAAAATTTGTATTTTTGTATTTTTCTAGAAAATATGAGGCACACAAAGCAGTCTTTTCTAAAAAAAAACTCATATTCTAGGAAGAGGCTATAGGCTTTCTTTTCAAAAGAAAATTTTCAGACACTTCACTAAAAAACCAAAATCGAACTATGTTTCTACTTTCGTTTATAACAATGCAAAAGATAAAAAATTTGGATCTGAGCTCAAACATAGAATCAAAATCACAAAAACTAGTAAATCAGACAGCAAGCAAGCAAACAAACCACACTGAAAAACTTCATAGAACAGGACATTTTACAAATTTTGAACAAAAAATTTCTTAAACACATAGTTTTGAAGGCCTACCTCGGCGCGCAAGAGGGCATTGCACCATAGCATTCTAGGATGAATTGACACTCCCAGCCTTCTGCACACAGGCCCCGTTGACGCTCTGTCAGTTGAAGGAGAAGGAGGTATTAGCGTTTCGATCAAAAGGAGAAAACGTGCCCTAGGATGAACCGATGCTCTGTCAGCCAAATGGAAAAGTGTCACTGAACAATGAACTAAAAGGGTGAAATCCTGCAAGAGAAACCAAAAAAAAATTAGCTAGACTGAAAAAAGGGTAAAAAAACTACTTAGAACAGAGGAAAAGAATCAGTAACATAAGATAGACAACTGACCTTGTTAATTGAAACAACTAAAAGGAAATAGAATGACCTTCATAGATGGAATGGTTAGCAAAGTTTGTAGATCTGACTGGATTAATCCTCCCCAGTATGGTCACTGATTTTGTTATTAGGAATTCTCAATCAGTGCAGACATTGTTTGTTCCTCTACAATGTAAGTCACAACTATAGAACAAAAAAACATGACAACATATCCTTTCCTTGAATAATCAAATCAACTAATCATGAAATACAATATACCTCAACCTTGGATTTGTTTTTCTTCTCTCCAAAAGTCCTTGCAATAGTTCAATATATGCAAAATAGATCACAAAACAAACCAAAGGGATGAGATCATCATGATACATTGACTATTCAAATTGGTGATCAAGGAATCCAAAAATATCTAATTACAATCAATACAATCAAACATAGGAAAGGGAAATGTCTTTGTATTAATATATGGATGAGAAAGAAGTACAACCAAAAAGCCTTGATGCCAATGGCTTCGATCTCAACAAGAATGTCTACAATCTCCTATAACTATGAATACATCTCCAACCATAATCTAACTCTACTTTTCCTCTGATTCAGACTTTAAACTAGCAGCATAAGGGTGCTTTTCCTATCCTCCCCCACTCTCCTCATGAAGGCTTCATTTATAGCCTGAGAACTCAAGAGATGATTTGAAAAAGGATAGGATGAGATCCCTATAGGTGAGGAAGGCGAATGCCACCTCTCTCAAGCATATAGCAACTAACCTTATGGAGGTTTCTGCATGGAATCTTCTAGAAACGTCTTTTTTTCTCATTTACTGACCATCAGCACTCTTAGCAAAACTATCAGAAGTGTTGATCTAGGGTTTTTTCCAAATTAAGGAGAAAATGGTTCTTTATGGTCAACTGGGACAGGCGTCGCCGAAGGTCTGTGCAAAAAACATAAAGGCACAGCCCTTTCTAGGTTATGGAAAAAAGTGACCAAGGTGACTCAAGCCAGGATTTCTAGGAGGTTGAAAGGCAAAGTGAAATTCTAATGGAGGCTACTAAGCAATGTGAGATTTCTAGGTGCAACAGATTCATTATGAGAAGCTCATTTGTAACTTATTTTTCTTTTTCATAATAAATTGCTCCAAGTAGTTATTTGGTTGGGGACATGGAATGTTTCTCTCTTGATGGTTTTAACCACGTCAAAACATCAGTGTGTTGATACGTGATCTATTTCTATGAGTGGCTATTCTTGGTGTTCGATCTTTTGGGAGTACCCTGTGTACCCGAACATGGTATCAGAGCGTTAATGAAGAGTTGCTTCCGTTTGTGATCTAGATCTTGAACCAGTGTTGCCGAAACTTTGACAAGGTGTCTGATTCTAGAATTTATCTAGATTTGTAGCTTGTGAGAGGTGTTTCATTGTGTCCAGAGTTCTATTTCCATTTAGAAATAGTTTTCACTTCATCAAAAACCATTTCTGTTTGCTCCAGAAACACCCATTTCGATAGATTTGAAGGTATAATGTTACAGTGACAGATTTGTTTTTTTTTTTAAATCTCTCATATATTTATCAGTTTTATTATGTACATATTTATTGTTTTTTAGTCTCAGATTGTTTCCTTCCCTGTCTACTTATGCTCTTTTTCATGCACCTTGCGCGATCGCGATGAATCAGAAACAAAAAGGGAAAGGGTTCTCTCATTTGCGTATGCTCTTTGCTGTGCACCTTGTGTGATCACGACGAATAAGAAACAAAGAGAAAACATAGGATTTTCGTGTAAGCTAACAAGATCTACCCCACAATCATGGAAAATTGATTTTTTTTTGTTTTTCGGTTTGTGGTGTGATTTGTAGGGAAAAGAAGCAAGCACAGGAACCGAGAGAGAAGAGTAAAAAAAAAAGCCCCCTTCCTCATTCCCTTCTTTTACGTACCTTTTAAACTTAGCTCACTTGGTCCAAAGTTGATTTATTCCTTAATAGGTATTGAGTTCAAGTCTTATTAAGTTACTTTTTAGTGCGTGGAATTTCTATTTTCAAGTTACTTTATTGTAAAAGTGCATTTCACTTAAATAAAGTAAAATAAAAAGGGAGTCACTTAAGTTGTTTTTATTGCCACACTATTTAAAGTACCATTATTGTAAAAGTAAACATCACTTATTTTACAAAAGTGATTCACTTAAAAGAAAATTTCTTGTAATTGACTGTCAAATGTTCCTTTTGGGAAGAAGGGGGTTCATTTTTTTAGTTGGTCAAGTTAATATCTTCCATGTCACTATTGGGGACATCTTCAACATTTTCTTTGATCAAGCATAACTTAATCATCCATAATTAGTTTTCAATGCTGTTTTTTTTAAACAACCCAATTTTTTGAGATCTTTGCATTCAGATAGTTAGTTTCTATTATTTCAGTCATCATTTTACAGTACATCTGCTCCGTGTGATATTCTACTTATCAGTTCTAATTATTTCTCATGGAAATCTTGTATGGAGGATGTTCTACGAAGTAGGGGACTTTTCATAATTACCTCAGGGAAAGAAATAGAAACCACTTATGATGATAAGAAAATAAAATGGGCAAATAGATGTGATGAATCTCGTGGATTGATTGAGATTTCAATCTCTACTGATTTGCGATTTCACATATCTGGCATTGATGAACCTGATAAAGCTAGGGACAAGTTGGAATCTCTGTTTGGTAAACACAATGAAATTCAAGGCCATCAACTTGAAAATGAGTTGATTTCTTTGAATCCAAGTGATTTTTCATGCATTCAAGATTACTTATCTAAATACAAAAATCTTAGACTCTTATGTGAAGAATGCAAGATTAAGAGAGAAGACAAACACTGTATTTATCATATTCTTTCCAAACTTGGAACTGCATATTTTGTTTTTGTATCTACATTTTACTCCATGAAAGAATCCTTGACTACAGCTAGCTATGAAGAGCCTAGCCTTGAATTCTTTTGTGATTCCTTAATTACAGAGAAAGATAAGCTCATTCATCTTGGAATAATTAACAATGTAGATACATCTGGGAAAGCCTTATTGTCCCAACAGAAAGAAAAGTTCAAGCCTCCCAAGAAACAAAATTTTCACAATAATAAGCCAAACAAGGGTCACAAACCCTCTTAGTTAGCTCCTTCTTTAAAACATGATAAAGGATCCAAGCCAAAAGGAAAGAAGACTGAGAGTCATTGAATTTTTTTTGGGAAAGATAATCATGATGAATTTAAGTGTTTCACGAAGATGGCAGCCTTGGAAGAAGCAATGAAGAAGAACCACATCAGCCTATATTCATCTTCAGAATCTACATCTCATGGACATGAACTTTGTGCTTCTGGTTATTCTTATACTGCATATTCTTCTTCTACTTCAAATGAATGGCTCATTGGTTCTGGAGCATCTTATCATATGGCTAAGGATCAAGCCATCTTTTCTACTATGCATGAGTGTAACACCAAACAAATATTTGTTGGTAATGATAGATCTCTAAGTGTTGTAGGATTTGGAACAGTTCAAGTAGAAAATGGTCATTTTAGTGATGTACTATGTGTTCCAAGAATTTCCTGAAATTTGTTGTTAGTATATCAAATAACTAACTCAGGTGAAGGAAAAATTGTAACATTTACACCTCACCAAGTTGTAATCAATAATTTTAAAGATCCTCAACATGTCCTAGCTACCGGAATTGTTGATGATATTCCAAGGTTATACAAATTTAACAACTTTGGGTCATCACCTTTTCCCTCAGTTTTTGTTGCTCATAGTGATAACTTGAGAAAAATTTTGCATGAGTGATTTGGTCACTTAACTTATTGCTCATTGCAAAAACTATGTAAATACAATATGGTGACAGGTCTTCTGATGGTATATTGCAAGGATGGTGTTTGTTCCGGTTGTGTACTTGAAAACATCATCGAGACAGTTTTGACAAACATGCCTCTTGGTACGCCTCGGTTCCCTTTGAGCTTTTGCATAATCCGTCTGCTTCCTTTTCAGGTTTCAAATATTTCTTAATTGATGATTACTCCAGATGCACTTGGGTTTATTTCCTAAAACTTAAGAGCGAAGTATTTAACATGTTCTTGGACTACAATGCCCTTGTTGAAAAACAATCTGGTCATGAAATCATTAAGTTAATATCTGACAATGGAGGAGAATATGTTAACAAAAATCTCACTACTTTCTACACTGAACAAGGAATCCAACAACAACACACTGTTCCATATGCACCACAACAAAATGGTGTAGCTGAATGGAAGAACCACACTTTAAAAGAAATGGCTAATTGTATGATCCAATCTAAGGGACTAAGTCTTCAATTTTGGTCTGAGGCCATAAATTGTGAAAATTACATAGTTAATCGCACCCCCACTAAATATTTATAAGGTATAACACCAGAAGAAGCATGGAGTAAAATTAAACCAGATGTAATTCATTTCCGTGTGTTTGGAAGTGAAGCATGGGCCCACATTCTAGATGAAAAACGGAAAGCATTGCACCCTAAAAGTGAAAAGTGCATTATTTTGGATATTCTGAAGATGTAAAAGGTTATAGAATTATTTAACCACATTCAAATGATGTAATCAATAGAAGATATGTTAAATTTGATGAAAATATCTTGGCCTGCAAGCCAAACTCGGTGGTTGTGCCCTCTTTGGCCTGCGAGCCTGATTCAATGATTGTGCCTTCTTCTACTTGCAATTTCCTTAACAGCTTTCCAACTCCAGTTTCTGATGATGACAGTGAGGATGAAAATCCACCTCCTCCTACTCATGTTCCTCCACTTGCACCAGCACCATTTCTTCCTTTATGGGTCCGTTCAACATGTGAAATAGTTGGTGATCTTGTCAATGATCCTAGAGATCAACATCAAACATGTTCTTAGTTTCAATGAGCCTCTTCTCTTTTGGATCAAGTTTTCAAGAATCATGATCCAGAAATTTCTGCATAAGCTTTAGGAAATCCAGATTGTGATGCAGCTATGGATGAAGAATATTGTTCCTTAATGATGAACGATACTTGGGATCTTGTACCTCTTCCAAAAGGAAGAAAACTTGTCATATGTAAATGGGTCTATAGAACTAAGTACGCATCCGATGGAAGTGTTGAAAGACTTAAGGAAAGGTTATTTGCCAAATTTTTTTCCCAAGTTGAAGGGATTGACTACAATGAAACCTTTACCCCTATCGCAAAAATGAACTCCGTTTGCCTTGTTCTTTCCCTTGCAGCCTTACATACCTGGGAAGTCCATCAAATGGATGTCAAGTCTGCCTTCTCACATGGTGATTTATAGGAGGAAATATACATGGAACAACCTCTTGGATATGTTAAGAATAACTCTATCCTTGTTTGTCTCCTTAAGAAATCCTTATATGTCCTTAAGAAAGCTCCTAGAGCTTGGTATGCCAAAATGGATAGCTTTCTCCTTAACACTGGTTTTTCTAGATTCCATTCTAACCCCAATGTCTATACCAAGAAAGTAGGAAACCATCTCATCGTCTTTGTTATTTATGTTGATAATCTTATCCTTACTAGTAGTGACCCTAAGATTTTAACCCATGTGAATTCCAGTCTTAAGCAAAATTTTGAAATGTCAGAATTAGGAAATTTGCATTATTTTATTGGTCTCCAAGTCTTGCAAACCAAATAGGAAATATTTCTTTTCCAGTCTAAGTATGCTTGTGACCTTCTTCATCGCTTTCATAAGGAAGATTGTAAACAAACCCCTTCCCCCTTCCAGTCTGGAGTCAAGCTTTCTGCCACTTGTACTTTGCCTGAAGTAGATGCCACCTTGTATCGTTAGATTGTTGGTAGTCTCTTATATTTGACTCATTCCCATCCTTACCTTTCCTTTGTTGATGTTCATGTTTCCTGTTATATGAAAATACCTCATGAAATTCATTGGAAAGAAACAAAAAGAATACTTTGATATATTTGAGGTACAATTCAGTTTGGGATTGATTACAGTACAGGGGGGACACCTTTGTTGGTTGGTTTCACTGATTTAGATTGGGACAGCGATCCTGATGATCAAAATTCTACTACAGGCTATGTTTTTAGTCTAGGATCTGGACCTATCACTTGGGCTTGTAAGAAACAACAATCTCTTTCTCTTTCTTCAGCAGAAGCAGAATATCGAGCCGTAGTTAATGCTAGTCAGGAAGATTTATGGCTTCGACAGATCCTATTAGAGTTTGGATTCGAGCAGCAGCAACCTACTCCACTTTGGTGCGACAATCAAAGTGCCATCAAGTTTGAAAAATATCCAGTTCTACATCAATGCAGAAAACACATTGAGCTACATATGCACTTCATAAAAAATGTTGTTCATGATCATTTTCTTGAAGTACTCTATTTCCCTATAGATGATCAAGTTGCAGACATCTTCACCAAGTCGCTTACAGAAGTTAAGTTTTCTAAACTTCGATCTATGTTAGGATTTCAGGAATGTGCCATTAAGGGAGGATAGGCTCTAATGACTCCTTCCTTCTCCTAATAGTGTCACTCTTGTAAATCCTTCAATCTTATCCTAAGTTGTTCTTAAGGGGGGATGTTATGCTATTTAGACACTTAGGAGTTAGTTAAGATCAACTTATGTAATATATATGTTAGGAAAAGTGTGTTTCTTTAGTATGCATTTGTAAATATTCTAGTCCGATGATCAAGATATGCTCTAGACATAGAGTGATCTGCCGGTTCAAATTCTCTTAGATCATACCTACCCTTGATATGTGGCTTAACACCCGATTGGTCCATGATATCTATTTAAAGAGCATGGAGGGTCCTCGGCTAGTTGATCGATTATGAGAATCTCATTTGTAACTTATTTTTATTTTTCATAATAAATTTCTCCAAGTAGCTATTTGGCTAGGGCTGTGGACTATTTCCCTCTCGAGGGTTTTAACCACATCAAAACATTGGTGTGTTGATCTGTGATCTATTTGTGTGAGTGGTTTTTCTTAGTGTTCAGTATTTTGGGAGTACCCTCTGTACCTGAAAAACCTACATGCTTATGTTGATTTAGATTAGACAGGAAGCACCATTGAGAGTAAGAACACCTTGGGTTTCTTTTTCAGTTTGAGATCCAGTATGATTTACTGGTTTGGTAGGATGCAGTCCTACATGGAACTGAGTACAACTGAGGAAGAATACGTTGTTACTTGCTTAGCTAGTTGTGAGGTAATATGATTTAAATATACTATCTGATTTGATTGATATGACTTTCATTTTTGTATGATGCAGAGAGGAGAAGTGAAGCTCTAGTATGTGATCCAGATCGAGTCCCATCGAAATAGGGAGTGATAAATTATATCATAGCTGGAGACATAGGTTATCCGAGTATTAAATTCCTAGAGAAGTTTGTAGTTTTCTCAGATGTACTTGGTCCTGTAGGTTGTCGTCAGATGTAATAAGTACTGGAGAAGCTTGCAGGTTATCCTTGGATGTAATTTGTCTTGATGTGATTCTATGCTAGAAATAGCTAGAGTGAAGTTCAATTACTTCATAGAAAGACTTGGTGAGATACATAATGAGACCTATCGAAAGAGGGAGTGATGAAATATAGCATAGCTGGAGAGATAGGTTGTCTTAGCATAAAATCCTAAAAAATATCATAGGTTGCTCAGACGTAGTCTGTCCTGTAGGTTGTCCTTGGATGTAATCAGCCCTAGCGAAGCTCACAAGTTATCCTTGGATGTAATCAGTCCTAATATTTTTCTATGCTAGAAATAGCGAGAGACTAGAAGATGCAGATGCATGATATCTCACATGGGAAGTGAGATAGGCTGTCCAAGCGAAAAAAATTGTGGTGAAGCAGGATGCTCGAACGTAATCAGTCTTGTAGGTTTTCTGAGTGTAAATACGAGTCTTGGAGTGATACATAGGTTAATCATACATAATTAGTCATGATATAGATTATCCAAATGTAAATATGAGTCCTAGCGGGGTACGCAGGTTATTCAAATGTAATAAGTCATGTTGTTTGTCTGAGTGTAAAAATATCCCTGGTGTGGTACGTAGTATACTTGGATGTAATAAGCCCTGAAGGTTGTATACATAGAAAAATATCTTGGATGCTGGTTTTTTAAATGTAATAAGTCCTTGAGGTTGACCTGGAACATAAAAGTCCTGATGTATCAGGTTGTTTGGTCGTAATCAGTACTTACATATATATCTATATATGTCTATGTTCCCATGTTGAGATGATAAGGTCATGAAGCACATGAGGTGCACTTAGGAAATTATCCTTTACCGGTAGAATGCAGGTTAACCATGGAGAGACGTAATGCAGTGAGTGTGCTCCTAAAAGGTTCTCACATAGTGGTAGATGTAGGACTATCTTGGTGACATCCTGACATGTTCCTATGTTGATAGAATGAAGGTGGTCTACATCTGGGCTATGATCTATGTGCTTTGTTTTGATTTGTGTAGGACAAAAGAGATGATCTAGATTCGAAATGATAAATGTAGGAAACATAGGTTATTGTCGTGGAAATGTAAAGAAGATCTTGGATTGTACCTATGCAATGACGGCAAGATGATGGAAGGAAATGCAGGTTAATGCAGTGGCAATGTAAAGAAGGTCATGGGTTGTACCTACAAGATGATCTAATATGATGAGAAGATGGTAGGAGATGCAAGTTATTGCAATGGCAATGTAAAGAATGGTGATGTTATATAACTATACAATGGATTTCTCGTGGATATTATGAAGACTTGGATGAGGTCTAGGCCTACATATAGCATGAAAATAGGGTTGGCTCTATAGAAAATTCCTATGGCGGATATATGTGATAGATTAGACAAGATGATGATAGTGGCAGTAGCGATGAGGATGACTCAGTGATGATGACCAGATGTGTTGATGACTCTAGCGAGATAATACATTCCTAGATAAGAGGGAGTGTTGTTGTAATTGTAACTTTAGAAGATATTGTGATGTATATTACTATTGTATATTGTTGTACCCCCATTGAGAATGTGTGCTCCTTCTTTGGGGATTTCATCATTATGTATGGTCATTGAGGTAAAACCTCCATTGTATTCTAGGGAAATAGTCCCCAGGTTAAATAAAGTGAAATGTATTTATGAGTATTCTTAGGTAGGTCATCCCCAAAGGTAACCTAGATGACCTAGTGGTTGAGTTAACAAATCAATGGAAGAATATAAATAGGGAGGTGCCCTCCTAATTTTCACACACTTCACTTTTTCTCTCATGTGCGCCTTCTGAGAGATAGGAAGAGGAGGGACAAAGAGTTGTTGCAGACATATTGATCTTGGTTTATTTTATCTTGTCATGTTATATTTGTGATGGAACTATTCTGAGGAATTTTGCAGGGCTTTCTCCTTTATGGTTTCCCCGATGAAAATATTTGTGTCTTGTGTATCTTATGTATATTTGATGTATTTATGTGCTTGTTATTCTTTTAGATAAAGATCCTAAGTAAATTAACTTAGAAAAAATAACACTTCCGACATGACTATTTCTAGGCGATGGTTGTGGCTTCAACAATGGTATTCATTACTAAGTAAATATTCCCACTCTCGTTCATGGATGAAGCACTCCCAATATTTGTTCTTGTTTTCCCAGTTGGATCTAGAACTAGAGCTCAATGGAGGTCAATATTCTACTCTATGTCAGACTCCATTTTCAACTAAAAACTTTACAACAAATTTAGAATTGTATAGAAAACGTTGTCATGGAAGTTATTATAAAATATGCTTCCAAATTCATTGAAGGGAATTGTTTCTTCAATGGCTTGTTCTTCACATCATTTGCCACATATATTTTCAATCTACTCATATAATTTTGTATTCCCTTCGTTAGAGAGATTACACATTAAAATTATTTCATTTTTGGCATTTAAATTTCTCTGGAATGCTATCCACAAAATTCTTTATTTCATGTGGAATAGTTTCTATGAATTGTTCATGAGATTTAGTGAAGATATTTCCTCTATACTATGAAATTATCAACTTGTTCCTTCTGGAATAATTCTGAATATAATTCGTTCTTTTTCGGTTCCACCACTCTCTAATTTATTCCTCACTCACCATTATGTATGCATGATCCTTTCATGTCTCAGTTCAATACTATGAGTAACATAACGAATGTTGTAATCTATGGGATTACATGAGGTTAACAAGATCAAAACCTATCATAAATATATATTAAGCATGAGATCACACATACATAAGGTGAGCCCAAAAGTAAGAAAGTAATGGACACAACAACAAAAATTGTTTTATTATATCATCATGCCATACTGTACATAAGGGAAAAATAATCTGTCTTGCCATACTATCTATATCTGTCATACAATTGGTTAGATAGTTGTGATTGTATAACTATTTGGATGTGGAATTAATTGAATCTACTAGACTAGGCATACACATTCAAATCATGATTATTGGTTGATCAAATTTGGTGCATCATTTCATATGAAACCATGCATAAAATGGTTCTGTGAATATGAGAAGTTTGACGTCAATGATGTTCTTCGAGGAGATGATTCACCAACCAAGATTATCGGATTATGTTAATTTTGACTATTATTAAAAAATAGAAGAGAGTAACTCTTCCAGGTGTGTTGCATATCCCAGGTTTGGATCGAAACCTTATTTCTATTAGTAAGATGTGAAATGTAGGTGTAGTCTATATTTGATAAATATATGTGCAAGACAGTGCGAGGAGAGATGGTACTATTGAGAGGATTCTAAATGAGAATAATGTACAAGTTATTATGAAAAGAAAATACAAATTGATGTGTGACTATAGTATCTTTTGAATCTGACGATATATATTCCTATCTAATCGACTCAACCATGTTGTGAAATCAATAGATGGGAGACATTGGTGAGAAAGTAATTCATGCTATGCACAAAAAATTTATGGTCAAAGTTCTTCCTAACTATTTTGAATAAGTATACTTGTGCGAACATTACATTTATGGTAAAAACAATCCATGTAAGTTTCTCATCTAAGGTTACTATGGATAAGGAAATACTAGAGTTAATGCTAGCTCTGTGTTTGGACCAATACTAGTCCTATCACTAGGAGGATGATAGAATTACATCTGTTTCTTAGATTATTTCTCCTGAACGACATGGTTGTATTTTCTGAGGAAGAAACTTGAGGTCTTTTCAGAAGTTTCAAGGGTTCAAAGATCTTGTAGGAAATTAAACTAGAATAAAAATCAAGGTACTAAGAAGTGTTTTGATTATTAATTAATCCTCCCTTGATCACCATAGTCTATTTTTCTTTTCCTATCTTAGGAGGTAATTTCCATGGAGGACTCACTTGGGGCCACCTAACACTCAATGCACCCGTCTGCATGATTTTAGGAGATCTAAGAACCAAACCCTATAATTTAGGAACGCATATCTCCGAGTGCCACCAGCAGTCACTAGAATTTCACCCTAGTCATTGTTCAATTATGTTTAGTTATGTTATGATTCCCATCATTTAGTTCACTTTTAGTCATCCTAGCACCAATTTTCATGATTTGAGGAAAGTAGGGTTCCCTTTCTCACCTAACTTAGTTATTTAATTGGTTGTGAACTGATTCAATGATATGACGTTTCATTAGTGAGATGTAGTGGTCATTTTCCCACACCGAGTTATATCTGGATTGGTCGAAGTGGGTAGATTCGAATCCTATCTTAGGAATTTGAATTCTCATATTTGTAACACCATTGTATTACACACAATATAATGATTAATGGATGTAATGATATTGTTCGAGTTGTTTCTCCATATGTGTGAAAATTTTCCATGAGTAATTGATCAGTCTTTACTAAATTGTTGTTTCTTCTGTAGATTTATTTTCTAATTGAATTCCTGCATGCCTGAAGATCCTATGATTCATTAAATTTAACATGGTATCAAAGAAAGTATCTAGGCCAGTTTCAAACCTTGGAAACTTCCATTGATGCACCAGAAGAAATTAGGTTCCAAATAAATCCTTTTACTCTTACCTTGATCCCTATGGATATTGTCTAGAGAAGTCTATCTAGGTGTGATGCACCCAGAGAAAGTGAACATCTCGAAGTGGAGATTATTTGAATTGGTTTGATTTTAAATGGAAGAGTTTTTGTAGTGTTTTGTAGGTTAATTGAATATTTTTTGAAGAATTTTTTTTTTTGAAGTTGTAAGATGGTGAATTCAACAAATTTTACAGCCATAATAGTCACACCCTTAAACTATCTTGATTGGAGGTATGATATGTATATTTTCTTATGCAACAAGTGTCTGTACAGGGTCACCATGGGCAGAGAAGTTGAACCCCAACAAAATCTTAAAAATTCAAAGTATCTGAACAAGCTTGATGAAGAATGTGGCTTCACGTGCATCCACATCTCCAGAGTTACTCTTTCACCTTGATGGCTGAGAACACCAAAATAAGTATGAGAGAAGCTTGAATCCTTGTTTGGAAAGAAAGATGAGTTGAGGGGCCATATTATACAGACTGGGATGATAGTACTACATCCCAACAAATTTTAAACTATACAACATTTTTTCTCAAAATTCAAATCTCTTTTCATGCAATGCAGGAAGTGTGGGATTGAGAAGAAGGATGAGAAATTGGTTCTCTCAATTTTTAGCAAACTTGGGAGAAAATTCTCAATGTTCATATGCACCATTCACTCTGGGAGACTAACAAATCCTCATTGGAGAATTCGTTCACATAATCTCTAATATAGGAACAAGACAAGGTGATAAATATGGGACACCTCAGAGCCTTCCCAAATCAAGCTCTCTTGGTTGGTGAGATAGAATGACCGAGCAAGGAGGAAGAAGAAAGGAAAGGATGAGAGGAACACTCAATTTGAACCTATAGAATATTTTGATCTAGTAGATGAAGCCTCAAGCTCTAAGAAGGACAAACATCAGAGGTTTGAAAAGGGAAAGTGCTCCTGCTGTAAGAAAGGAAACCATATAGGGAAAGATTTTATGAATAATACCATAGATCAGATGTCAATACTCCTTGAAAAACAAAATATTGCGCTCATTGAAGGTGCACAGAAGGCTGAATATGGAGACAAAACTAAAGATGTTGAGAGATGTCATGCACTGAAGACTGGATTTTCAAAATATCATGCCTTCCTCATTGATTTAGGAGCCTCCAGTCACATGGTTACATCCAAAGAATCATTGTCTCCATTAAAACTTATTGATGGTCCAAGTATTCACATGGGAGATGACACTCAAATCTAAGATGGAGGGAAGGGTTTCGATCAAATTAGAGCATGGAGTGTTCAATAATTTCCTCTATGTTCCCTCCTTGGTATCAAATATGTTGTATGTATATCAAATGACTAATACAGGCTCACCAATGCAATTTTTATTTGGTCCTGACTCAGTGGAGATATCAGATATCTCAACTGGGAATTTGATAGTGAAAGGTGTTGCAAACCATGCCTCCAAGGCATATGAATTCTCACACTTTCTTCAATACTTAGATCCAATGCATTCTTAGCTGCCATTTGAAATGGAAGGTAAATTCATCCTACCTAAACCTTTTTCATATGATAATGTTTCCATTAATGTTTTGGATTTAGAATTCAAAGTAGAGAACCAAGTCGAATCATTTTATGGAATTGAAGATGAATTCCAATCGAATCTAGATCCAGATCTAGTCCCTACTCCCAATCCTTGGCCGAAATGGGCTCAAAATTTTATTGACGTGTTACACCTAAATCTTGTCACCATCATGTTATGAGATAGGTATTCCCTTGACTACTCCAATCCCTCAAAGTTTTCACTAGAGAAATGAAGGAACGAATTACCCCCTTGCAATTTTTCCGTGTTTTGAGCTGGTAATGCTCCTCTTCCACTAACAAGAAGCATTACCTAAGTCAGCACCGCTTCTGATACATGAGAAAAGAGTGGTACCACCACTATTTCCCTTACTAAAAGAAGTGTTACCCCCTTAAAACCGCCTATTACCCCATTAACACCACTTTATTGCTTCATTAAAGGAGTGGTGCTCAAGTTTTCAAGGAAAAAAAATAAGCTTCAAGAGGCTTCTCGAAGCTTGTCTTAGTGGAGCCTCATCCATATGGTTTTGGACGAGCTAGAGGTCAAGATCCTCCCTTTTAGGATCTTATCTCCACCTCATCCATGAGATCCTCAACCATTCCTATCCTCCCATTCCTTTAAATACTATCTCACCCCCCCATGGGAGAAAGGAGGAAGAATTGTGTTGCATACCCACACTCTACCAAAATAATTCTTGATCTATTGGAGGCAAGGTGAAGTTAGAGGCAAGGATCCATTGGAAGGAACTATCAACACCAAGGCATAAATATTGTAGTCTCACTAATCATTTATAATTGAAAATGTCTTTTCTTTCCCATATTTACTATTCCATTTGTATGTATTTCTTGATTCCTTGGTCACGAGCATAGATCTAGTTGATTATCTTGTATGCTATCATTATTTTCTTGTTGTCTTTAATATTTTACAGGTTCTTCTGTAGTCTCAAAGAAGAAAGCTTCAAGGATAGTGAGGAAAAAATTTAAGAGAAGTATTGATGCATTTCATTCAAGTAATTAGCCAGATCTAGGGGAATTTTAACATTTTGTGTTTTTTTTTGTTCTAGATCCAAACCATTCAGACTAGGGAAACAGATCTTGTCCGCAGGAGGTGCGTATTTCCGGCTAACATGAGGTTTCTAGGAATATGAGTGGAGAGTCATATTTCATTATAATAACATGATATATTTTTCAAAAGGATATCCTTTAGTTATGTCAACAAAATGCAATTATGCTAGTGAGGTTCTATAAACTCCCAGAGAGATGCTTCATGATGGTAAGGTATGATCAACAACTATGCTCACTGAAGAAAAAATTGGATTATGTCACTCTTCCTCCAAAAATAAGAGACAAAGGGAAATTTATTCTCCTATATTTCATCATATTGGAATAAGGTGGAGAGGTTCACATGCACAATACCAGGAAACTGGTGCACACAAGGAACATCATCTTGCATTACCGCTCCACAAATATGTAGATTGCAGATTTTTTTCACAAGTTTTTTATTAAAGAATAAATTTTCTCTTGATGTGAAATCTTGATCCTGGTTTTTTCCACTTATTTTGAGGTGGGGGGGTTCCCATGAGGTTTTATCCATTTCCTCGTTTTGTTAAACAATCATTTTTGTATCTAGATTGTATGGGTGACCTTTGGTCTTAGTTTCCAAGGCCTAGGTTTACTAAGTTATGATTAATGGGGGTGTTAGGATTATTAATTAATCCTCCCATGACCACCATAGTCTATTTGTATTTTCATAGCTTAGGAGGCCATCTCCACTTCACTAGTTCCACGGGGGACACACCTGGGGGCCACTTAATGCTCAATGTTCCTACATGCATGAGTTTATAAGATCCAGGGACCAATCCCTATAATTTAGGAACCCTTCTCTAAGTGCCACCAATAGTGATAATTTAGGAACCCTTCTCTAAGTGCCACCAATAGTGACCAACATTTGACCTTATTTGGTGTTCAGTGATGTTTAGTTATGTTATTATTCCAACAAGTTAGTTCACTTTCAGTCATCCTAGTGCAATTTTGCACAATTTGAGGAAATTAGGGTTCCTTTGCTCACCCAAATCAGTCAATTAACTAGTTGTGAACTGATTCAGTGATCTAGAGTTGCATAGTGAGCTCTAGTGGTGATCTTCCTACACTGAGTTAGATCTGGAGTTATTCTAGATTGGAAGATTGAAATCCTATATTAGGAATTCAAATTATCCTATTTGTAACTGTTGCGGATGCAACTATTTTCCCCAAATTTTAAAAAAAAAATTGGTCTCGCTCATGATTTAATGTTGCTTTGAATCATTTTGATCCATGAATTTTTGGGTCATGCTTTAATTTTGGATGATTTCTTGAAGATTGCCTTTCGTCCTGGTTTTCAGAAATTGCTCGTGTTTGGAATTGTTGTGGGTCGTAGATTTTAGAGTTTGTTTTTGCTGAGTTGAAGATGGATCATACCATTTGTCCTTTGCAAAACGTCGTTTCGGAGGAGAAACAGTTTTAATCATTGCTAAATTTCAAATTCTTTAAGAACTTAGCATTTTTATTTGATCGGAGGCTGTAGCCTTTTCTCTTCGGCCGTTGCAGCTCCCAAACCAGCTAGCTACCCAAAATGAAAAGCGCTCCGCCTGCCGATGCGTGTCGCATGTCTGTAGCCTTTTCTCTTCCGCCGTTGAGGCTCCCAAACCAGCTAGCTACCTGAAATGAAAAGCGCTCTGCCCGCCGATGTGTGTCGCATGTCTGTATCCTTTTCTCTTCCACCGTTGCGGCTGTGCAAAGCACTTGGCTTCCGATGTCGATGTCTTTCCGATTTCTGATTGGAAGTTTCCCCGCCCACAGCTTAGGTCGTAACTTTTTCGACTCCAATATGCCTAAGTGTTTTCGCAGCACCCATCGCCTGTTAAAGCCCACCCATGTGGCTGTGGATAGGTCTACCCTACCGTGTTAGCAGTAATGCAGCGCATGGCCTTTCTTGCTGCTTAGCCACTATAGTTGATATAATTTAACGTAGTCGATTTTCTTGAAAAATACTGTCCCAATGAATGATTGTTGTCATTTAATTGCAGGAGCGTTCAGGAGATTGTTTAGACTACCACGGTACAAAGGTATAGATGGGAGACAGGATCGCAAGGAGGACAAGAAAATTAGAAGGCAAAGCCAATAGCGACAAAGGCGCAAACCTGAAATGTCTGTCAGTTACTTAGCAAATCATGAGTCTATGTAGGAAAGATAAAGAGAAATATGAAACGTTTTGAGGGACCGAAAGGTCACACGTTTCGGGGCAGTCCAAGCGGTCTACTGTTTTAGTTTAAATATTGGAAAGTTAGAATGGAGAGGGGCTTTTTCCCAGTTAGACATGTAAAGAGATATTGTAAGAAGAACTATTTTTTTTTGCAATAAAGAATTATTGTTTGCCTATCGGAGAAAGTTTGGTGGAACGTTCAAATGCTATGCTATGGATTGGTGAAAGATGAAATATTTTGTTTTTTTCCAGTTTTTGTCCATTAACTGTGAGATTGTTCTAACTCTTAGAGCCTATGTTCTTGTTTGAATGATTTCTGGTTTATTCTGTGAAATTACCACCATGAGTAATGCATGCTGTTCATTAACAATTGGTTATCTGATTGTCTAAATATATTTAATCGTTCATGTGTTGTAGGAAGGAATATCAGCTATCTGTAATTTCTCTTTATAATGCATGCACAATACACATTACTCCTAAATAAGTTACAATTTGGCTCCCCAGGGATAGATAGATAGATAGATAGATAGATAGTTTTACTTTATTGTTGCATATGTGATTTAGATGCTTGTGAGTTCTAAGATGAGAGGTAAGAACCTGCGCATCACGTTGTGACTACTCCTTGCGTCCTTTATCACCCTGCATGGTTAATTAGGCATGTGCATATCATACTTTACATCAAAAATACAAAAATACACACGGTGGACTGGGCCGCAACCGGTAAAACCTTTGTTTTTTGTTACTTGACCTATAGTAGCTGGACCGCAAACCAGACGGATTCCCTATACCAAACAGTCACAGGCTAGTTGGGAACGTTGACTGGGGAGAATTCCTTGCTGTTGTTTCCTGCAAATTTCCAGGCCTCAACATTTTTTGGCACTAGAAGGAGGGCCGCCAGTGCATGGATAGCCGAGGAAACCTGTTTTCCCGAGACTATTCCACCGGTAACAGTTCAGAAAGCAGTGGGATTCATAATCCAATTCTGGAAGAAAGGGGTAGAGAACATTTGTTTTCTGTTGACAACGAGGTTTTTAATAATCTGAGAAGACACACTAGGGAATATGTACAGAATATCGAAGGATTGTCGATCATCCTTGAATTGCCCAAAAGAGAATATAAAAGGAAAGATCATCCCATATTGGAAGACTCAGTGCTGGTTGAGGATTGGGAAGAGCTTGTAGAAATAGCCCTACAGGAAGTTGTACTGCCTTTGAATCAAGAAGGCCCAGATACTCGTCACAGTTCTCCTACTCGCACTCCTATTTTCTCACCTCCTCACTCTCCACCCAGACTCATGGCAGGCGTAAAAACCAATCAACCACCCAACCCACCAAATCCACCACCTGCCTGGAGAGCCAGATCACCTTTAAACCTGACACCTCAAGCCTTTGAAAAGATGCTTCCCAAATTTGACCCAAGTGAAAAGATACTAGTATACAACCACTTGCAAAGTTTTATTTGGCAATAGAAGGGTTAAGGGCTGGGGAGTATGAAGATGTAGTTTGTAGACTATTCCTGCACACCCTTAAAGGAGCTGCAACATCATGGTATTTTGGTTTGCTTGCGAACTCTATCCCTGATTGGGATACCTTCAAAAGGATCTTTAGAATTAAGTATGTGACCCAAGAGACTCATGCAGCCCTCATGAAAGGACTATGCACTTTAAAGAAAGAGAGAAAAGAGAAGGTGCACAGCTTCACTCAAAGATTTGCAGCATACCTCAAGAATTTTTCTGAAGCTGACAGACCTTCAGATAAAGTCCTGATCGTATATTATACTTCGGATTTAGGACCCAAGCTATCCATGTTCACCAAAATGAAGGCCAAGCCCACTTTAGTAGAAAATTATGAGGAGGAAGAAAAGGTAGAGGCTGAAAGAGAAAGTATCGAAGATTATCCCGAACGGTCAGGAGAGAAAGGTGTGGGAAGGAAAGACTTGTTGTTTGCTAAGCCTAAGGAAGAGAAATCACCAGATTTTGAAAGTATGGAAAAAATGATGCATAAGCTTTCTAACAGAATCATAGACTTGGAAAAAGAAAAGGAAACTCATAAGTTCTACAAGTCCTATTACAAAAAAAGGGAGGATAACAATCAATACCAACCTCCTCCTCACAATCCAGCATCTATGAATTTAATAGAGGTAGGAATGGACAATTTTTGCACGTTCCACCAACAGCCCCACTCTAAAAATAATTGTCCTCAATGGATAAAATCAATGACGTTGGTTATGAATCAGCTGCTAGATTCTAAATTAACAGAAGATGGAGATGAAGAAAAAAGGGACAGTACCACTTCAACGAAAGAACAAGAAGATGAGACCATGGTTCTATGGAATTCTATTTCGTTATTCGATGCTGAGGAAGAAAAGAATTGGGGATATGAGAGCGTCATGGAAATGAACGTTACAACAAGGATCCAAGGGTTGGTTAAAGAAGACAGTCTCATACTCCCAAAAATCAAAAGGCTGCAGAAAAATGTTAAGAAATTTCAAAATAATTCCGCAGCTGATAAAATTCCCAAATTCACCATTACCAGCCAAGATCCTAGGCAGAATGATACGTTGGCCAAGCCTAATGAAGAAAATATGAATGCTGATAAATCGCACCCCATTGAACCACAGATGGATTATGACATCATGGAAGATATAAAGAAGGTAAAGGTGAACGTTTCACTATTTGAAATGTGTAAAGTGCCGTAGCAAAAGGAAAGACTATTCAAAGTTCTTGAAGCATCGAATGAGAGGCTTCCCGCTGAAAATCAGCCTAAAGAGGAAGAAGAAATCAAAGAAACCAGCATTGGAGGTAAGTCTAAGAACAAACATCCACCTTTCCTCCTCACTTTTGAAATTTTTTATCACAACATACATAATTTCCTGGTGGACTCAGGGGCGTCAGTTAACGTCATGCCAATATCAGTCTGTAAAAAGATAAATGGGCAGCCTAAGCCATCCACATCGAAGGTTGTTCAGTTGGATAGGACAAATGTAAAGGTAATTGGTGAGATGGAGGATGTCCTAGTCCGCCTGTCGTCAAATGATAAAGTGTGCCAAGTCATTGATATCGTGGTGGTCGATATACCAGACGCTTATGGGCTTGTCCTTAGTAGAGACTGGTCAACAAAACTAAATGGATATTTTGCCTCAGATTGGTCACATCTGTGGCTGCCATATAAAGGAAGCCCAAACCAAATTAAAATTTTGAGGGAACCTCACATAAAATACAACGTTACTCAACTTGAGGAAAAGAATGAACCAGTGGATTCTGTGTTGGGAAATTATTTTATTGAGTTGGAACCAGGAAATTACCAAGCAGAAGAAGCCAGTAACACATCAGACACCCAGCCTGATATCCTTCGATTCTCACAGGCTGATGAAATTGACTGTAAAATAGTAGACTTAGTAGTAGGAGTAGATTCGCATGCAATAGCGAGTGATTTCTAGACATTGTTTTTTGATGGCTCTAAGACATTAGAAGGGTCAGGGGTCAGTTGTGTCCTTATCGACCCCAAGAACAATAAACATTTTCTTTCATGTAGATTATAGTTTGAATGTACGAATAACACAGCTGAGTATGAAGCGTTGGTGCAAGGATTGAGGAAAGCAATCTAATATAAGGTAAGTAATCTGAAAGTTTTTGGAGATTCTGAAATAATTGTAAAACAGATTCGGAATCAAATACATTGTATTTCTCCCTACTTGAAAGCTTATCAAAATGAGGTATGGGATCTGGTCAAATGTTTTAACGCATTTAATATTGTTTCAATTCCAAGACTAAAAAATACAGCAGCTGACTTGCTAGCCACATCAGCTGCTAGGCTTGTGCCTACTAATAATCGGTGCTCCGTTGAACTATTTTTTAGGTCTTTGGTCCTTGATATGATTACCAACTTACGAGTGTTTGATGATGATCAACATATTATAGAATGCTTAACAAATGACATGGTATTTAAAGGAGCAATTATAGATGATGAAGAAAATCAGGCCGAGCTGAAGTATGATAATTTCATCCCTAAAGGATTCAGAACCTTAGAAAGAATGTTCGATCTAAATGAAAAGTTTAGAAGGCCAGCAAATGTGAAGAATCATAGCTCATCTCTACAGTTCAAATTGATAAATTTAGGGACTGAGACAAATCCTAAATATGTGAATCTTGGCAAATGTTGTTCACCAGCCGAAAGAGATAAGTTCATCAGTCTTTTTAATCAATATAAAGATGTTTTCTCCTGGACATACGAATATTTGAAGACACATGACACTAGCATCATCTAGCATGTCATCCCCATTAAATTTGGTGTCAAACCTTATCAGCAACCTTTAAGGAAAATGCACCCCAAATTGGAACCTCTGATTCAGAGTGAAGTTAAGAAATTATTGGATGCTAAGATCATTTTTAAGGTTAGAAACTCTGAATGGATCTCAAATTTGGTACCAGTGAAAAAAAAATCTGGAGAAATCAGGCTATGCATGGATTTCAGGAATTTGAACCACGCTTCAGATAAAGATAACTATCCTGTTCCACCCATGGAACAACTACTAAAAATGGTCTCAGGTTCTGAAATATTTTCTTTATTGGACGGTTTCTCAGGCTACAATCAAGTATTAGTAGCCAAAGAAGACAAATTAAAGACAACATTCAGGACCAGATGGGGAACCTTCACTTATTGAAGAATTCCCTTTGGGATTATAAACATTGGAGCCACGTTCCATAGGGCTATGGACATATATTTCTGCAGTTTCATTGGCCGTAGTGTTGTGATATACCTCGATGATATTACGATATTCTCAAAGAGGAGACAAGAACACACGTTCCATCTTAAGGCATATTTTTGAATGCTGTCAAAAATATGGCATCTCATTCAATCCCAAGAAGTGTGTGTTCGTTGTCACAGAGGGTAAGTTGCTAGGGCACATAGTTTCAAAGAAGGGAATATCTATAGATCCGGAAAGGATCAAAGCAATTAAACAGATTCCCTTGCCCCATAATAAAAAAGGGATGCAATCGTTTATGGTAACAATAAACTTCGTGTGAATATTTGTGCCTGACTTCACTTAGATTGTCAAGCCTCTGCAGCAAATGGTGAAGCAAAGTGCACAATTCAAATGGAATGAGATTGAGAAGAACACATTTATCAAAATTAAAACTACTGTTGCACATGCACCCTCCCTAAAAATCCCAGATTTCGACAAAGATTTTATTCTGTATACCTTTTGCATCCGATGATTCACTAGCAGCTATGCTTACCCAAAAGGAATATGGCGGGGATGAATTCCCAATATCTTTCATGAGCACGGGTCTACAAGGGGCCAAATTAAATTACCCGGACATAGATAAACAAGCTTACGCAATATTCAAAGCAGTGAAACAATTCAGGCCCTATATATTAAAAAATCGAACCAAGGTGATCATCCCATACCCAGCTGTGAGGTCACTTTTTGTACAAAAGGAGTTAGGAGAAAGAAGGGGCAATTGGGTAATAGCTCTTCAAGAGTATGACCTCGAATTCAAGCTAGCTCTATAGTTAAAGGGTAGGGGTTGTGCAAACTAATGACTGAACATGGGAACAATGATGAACACGCCTGGGAAGACGAGGCTGAATTACATTTGATGGATGTATGTCCTTTGTTCACAGCCCCCGATGGTATAGAGACCTCGTGCATTACTTGCAGGTAGGGTTGTTGCCCGAACATTGGAATTCTAAGCAAAGAAGAGCGATGCGTCTCAAATCAGCCTCCTATCAAATTGTTGAAGGAATATTATTCAGAAAAAACTACGACAGAGTTCTTCTTAGATACTTAGAGAAAGAAGATGCGATGAAAGTAATGACTGATTTGCATGACGGGCCTGCTGGGGGACATTTTTCAGGAGATACCACTGCTCACAAAATTCTCAGGGCTAGTTACTATTGGCCCATGCTTTTCAAAGATGCACATGCCCATCTCCGGAAGTGCGATATTTGTCAAAGGTGTAGTGGAAGGCAATCTAAAGCAACCGCACCACTGAAGCCTGTGATGATCACGGAGCCGTTCGAACAATGGGGGTTGGATATTATTGGGGAGATAAAGCCAAAATCTTCCCTACAACATAAGTACATTCTAACCGCAACCGATTACTTCAATCGCTGGGTCAAAGCCATCCTACTGCACAAAATAAATGAAGATGTGGTCATTGACTTCCTGCAGGACCACATTATGACTAGGTTTGGAGTTCTAGTTTCTTTAGTCTTTGATAATGCTACTTACTTTTCATCGATTAAATTAATTGATTTTGCTCATGAGAAAGGAATAAAGTTGCATTACTCTGCAAATTAATATCCACAAGGAAATGGCCTGGCTGAATCTACTAAGAAAAATCTGATTAGAATTTTAAAGAAGACTGTGATAGCTGAAAACCAGAGGAGTTGGCACTCAGCGCTACCAAATGCCCTTTGGGCTGATAGAGTCACCCCCAAGTCTTCATTAGGAGTGTCACTGTATACCCTTATGTATGGTAAAGAATCCATTCTTCCCCCTAATATCATGCTACCCTCCTCCATAATAGCTCAAGAGTCTAGAGGGTCGGAGAATGAAGTTTTGCAGATGAGGATATGTAATCTTCTGAAAGCAGAAGAGGCTAGATCTAGGGCCAGAGAGTGCTTTAAACAACATCAAGAGGTAATAAAGAGATGGTTCGACAAGCATAGGGCAGGAACAAAGGAATTTGAAGTGGGAGATTTGGTCCTCAAGTGGGACCACCCCCATGATGAGAAAGGAAAACACACGAAATTCTAGCAGTTATGGGTAGGCCCCTTCCAGATTGCGGCAAAGCTTGGCCCTTCCACTTATAAGTTACAAGATCTACAAGGGTGGGAATAGAACTTACCAGTAAATGGTTTAGTTCTCAAGCCTTATTTTTCCTGAGTTTCATTTGTCTTCTTCTATCTTGTATATAAATAATCTGGCTTGGTCGTCTTTTTGAGTCTTTGAGTCATGAAGTTCAGTTTTGTTTTAGTTTAAATTTATGTCGATTTCAATAAAGGAGGAAAATCCATGGTTGCATGGAAAACATCAGAATTTTGGTATGATTAAGGTTCCTGGGTATAAGACTGTATATTGCTACTTGTCTAAAAGAAATTCTTCCAGTTTAGCAGTTTTCCCAAATAGCTATGTACGCATTGAAGTCCTGCTTAACCCCTGTGAAATAAACCGGAGTCAAAGGGTCTGGAATACTATTTTGAGGCTCCATCCATGTCACATTTAAAATGTCCTAGGGGGTGATAGCCAGAGGCTCATGGAAATAAGTATGGTAAACAGTATATTAAATACAAATGATCCCATGCCAGGAAATGAATGCCAAAAGGTAGATAAGAGTCAAAACTCCTATGAAAGCATCATATATCAAAATAAATGTTGAATCATATAAGTACTAAATCGCCGAAAGTTCCTCTCTGTCCGTGAGCTGAAGTGTGAACGCACCCCTCACACAAAAGGACACTTGGGATAGAGGAGCCTGAATTAAAGTTCAGAAAGAAAGGCATGCAGGAGGACTCATTTGAAAAGGACAAAAGTCCAAAAGCACAAAAGTGCTAAAGTGGCATGGGAATGAGGAACAAATGAATATTGTTGTTTACCATATGCTACAATCCTGTGGTGCCCAAGCTGGCAGCTACCTGAAGACACAAGTAACAATGAAACCCATCTCTAGGTCTCAAAAGAGTTATCTTGACTTAAAAATCCTGGTTTCCACTCTCCCAAATCGGACTTTCATCAATGATTAAAGGTAAATCCTTTTGCCATTTGAGAAATCCAGATAGTTGGAAGAATTCAATAGGTTCGTTTGTTGTTAAACAGTCTGCTACTCAAGAAAGAATCATCCAGATTTCTAATTTCATCAGGTAATCGCCAATTGTTGCGGCTGCAACTATTTTCCCCAAAAAAATTTAAAAATTTTGGTCCCCCTCATGATTTAATGTTGCTTTGAATCATTTTGATCCATGAATTTTTGGGTCATGCTTTAATTTTGGATGATTTCTTGAATATTACCTTTCGTCCTGGTTTTCAGAAATTGCTTGTGTTTGGAATTGTTGTGGGTCACAGATTTTAGAGTTTTTTTTTTCCGAGTTGAAGATGGATTAGACCATTTGTCCTTTGCAAAATGTCGTTTGGGAGGAGAAATAGTTTTAATCATTGCTAAATTTCAAAGTCTTTAAGCACTTAGCATTTTTATTTGATCGGAGGATGTAGCCTTTTCTCTTCTGCCGTTGTGGCTCCCAAAGTAGCTAGCTACCCGAAATGAAAAGTGCTCCGCCCGTCGATGCGTGTCGTATGTCTGTAGCCTTTACTCTTTCGCCGTTGCAGCTCCCAAACTAGATAACTACCTGAAATGAAAAGTGCTCCACCCGCCAATGCGTGTCGCATGTTTGTAGCCTTTTCTCTTCCGCCGTTGCGACTGTGCAAAGCACTTGGATTTCGATGTCAATGTCTTTCCGATTTTCGATTGGAATTTTTCCCGCCCACAACTTAGGTCATAAATTTTCCGACTCCAATACGCCTAAGTGTTTTCGCAGTGCCCATCGCCTGTTAAAGCTCACCCATGTAGCTGTGGATAGGTCTACCCTATCATGTTAGTAGTAATGCAGCGCATGGCCTTTCTTGCTGCTTAGCCGTTGTAGTTGATATTATTTAGCGTAGTTGATTTTCTTGAAAAATACTGTCCCAATGAATGATTATTGTCATTTAATTGCAGGAGAATTCAGGAGATTGTTCAGACTACCACGGCGTGAAGGTATAGATGGGAGACAGGATCGCAAGGAGGACAAGCAAATTAGAAGGAAAAGCCAATAGAGACAAAGGCGCAAACCTGAAAGGTCTGTCAGTTACTTAGAAAATCATGAGTTTGTGCAGGAAAGATAAAGAGAAATATGAAACATTTTGAGGGACCAAAAGGTCACATGTTTCGGGGTAGCCCAAGCGGTCTACTGTTTTAGTTTAAATATTGGAAAGTTAGAACGGAGAGGGGCTTTTTCCCATTTAAACATGTAAAGAGATATTGTAAGAAGAACTACTTTTTTTTGCAATAAAGAATTATTGTTTGCCTGTCGGAGAAAGTTTGGTGGGACGTTCAAATGCTATGCTATGGATTGGTGAATGATGAACTATTTCATGTTTTCCAGTTTTTGTCCATTAACTGTGAGATCGTTCTAACTCTTAAAGCCTATGTTCTTATTTGAATGATTTCTGGTTTATTATGTGAAATTATCACCATGAGTAATGCATGCTGTTCATAAACAATTGGCTATCTGATTGTCTAAATATCTTTAATCGTTCATGTCTTGTAGGAAGGAATATCAACTATCTGTAATTTCTCTTTATAATGCATGCACAATACACATTACTCCTAAATAAGTTACAATTTGGCTCCCCGGGGATAGATAGATAGATAGATGGATAGATAGTTAGTTTTACTTTATTGCTGCATATGTGATTTAGATGCTTGTGAATTCTAAAATGAGAGGTAAGAACCTGCGCATCATGTTGTGACTACTCCTTGCGTCCTTTATCACCCTACATGGTTAATTAGGCACGTGCATATCATACTTTAAGCCAAAAATACAAAAATACACACAGTGGACCGGGTTGCAACTGATAAAACCTTTGTTTTTTGTTACTTGACCTATGGTAGCCAGACTGCAAACCGAACAGATTCCCTATACCAAACAGTCACGGGCTAGTTGGGAATGTTGACTAGGGATAATCCCTTGCTATTGTTGCCTACAAATTTCTAGGCCTCAATAGTAACACCATTGTATTACACACAATATACTGATTAATGGATGGAATAACATTGTTCCAATTTTTTCTTCACGTGTGTGCAATTTTTCCATGAGTAATTGACCAATCTTTACTATATTCTTCTATGTCTTCTGTAACCTTATTTTCTAATTGAATTCATGTAGGCCTAAATATCCAATGCTTCATTAAATTTAACATGGTATCAGATCAGGTATCCAAGCCATCTTTAAACCTCAGAAACTTCCATTGATGCACTAGAATCAATTGAGTTCCACATAAATCCTGGTATTCTTTCCTTGCTTCCTCTATATTCTTCCCGGATAAGTATATCCATGTTTCATGTAACCAAATAAAGTGCACATGTCGAAGTGGAGAGTGTTTGAATTGGTTTGATTTTGAATTGAATATTTTTTGCAGTGTTTTTGCAGGTTAGTTGAATATTTTCTAAAGAATTAAATATTTTTGAAGCTGTAATATAGAGAATTCAGCAACTTTGACACCCAGAATCCTCACACCCTTCATCTATCTTGATTGTAGGGATGATATGAAGATTTTCTTGTGCAACAAGGGTTTGTACAGGGTCACCAAGTGCAAAGAAGTTGAACCCCAACATCATCTTGAAAAATTGAAGTATCTAAACAAACTTGATGAAGCATTTGGATTCATGTACATCCACATCTACAAAGAGTTACTCTTTCACCTTGATGGATTGAGAACACCAAAATAAGTATGGGATATGACACTCAGATCCAAGCTGAAGGGAATGGTTCAATCAAATTAGAGCATGGAGTGTTCACGAATTTCCTCTATATTCCCTCCTTGGTAGCAAATCTGTTGTCTAGATCTAGATCTCATATCTAGTACCAAAGTGAGTTTTAATTGGTACTGACTCCATCTAGATCTCATATATCTCAACTAGGAAGTTGATATCAAAAGGTGTTGCAAACCATTCCTTCAATACATATGAATTTTCACAGTTTCTACGATACTCATATCGAATGCATTCTCGACTTCCATTTGAAAGGGAAGGTAAAATAATCCTACATAAAAAAATTGTATATAATAATGTTTCCATTAATGTTTCAAATTCAAAATATGAATACAAGAACCAAGATGAATTGGTTTATGTAATTGAAGATGAAGTTCAATCAGATCTACATCCATATCCATCCCCCACTCCCAATATTAGGATTAAATGGGCTCAAAAGCTTATTGAGGATGATGGGAATATGAGTGGAGATTCATATGACATGAGAAGAACACAATCTCAGTTTTAAAAGGAGATCCTTTCACTATATCAAGAAAATACACTTCTCCCATAGAGGTGCTAAAAAATCCCAGAGAGATGCTTCATGATGGTAAGGTCTGATCAACAATTTTTCTCACTGAAGAACAAATTGGATCATGTCAGTCTTCCTCGAAAAAGAAGATACAAAAGAAACATCTCTTCTCCTATATGTCATCATATTGGAAGAATATGGAGAGGTTCATGTTACAGTTGATTTTACCACGCATGCTAGATCACACATTTATGGCCTTCCCTGTCCCTTTGTAGACTCTTTGGACCCCATCGAATATTTGTGTACCTTTGATGTTTCCAATATCATCCCTAAAAACACCTGTTATTTTCCATACACAAATTTTAAACCCATTCTCACGTATATACATGGATATGACCCTTAAACCCACGTACATCAGGATGTGTGCAAAAGGCCAAATAGTTTTGGAGTTTTCCTTGATGTGGATCCAAGTCACTTGTCTCTTGGCCTTCCATATGCCTTGAGATCACTTGGATTTGACCTTCCATTACCCCATTGAAGCACTATATAAGGAACCCTTTGGATACATTGAAAGGGGAGGAATTAAAGAGAAAGAAAACTATAGTCCATTGTTGTTGTAACTTTATTATACTTGAGTCTGCATCCCTTTGTCCCTTGGAGCACTTTGTGTTCTTCCAAAGCTTTCCTTTGCTTGTGAGACTGCCATCGAGATATGGAGGATTGAGGTGGTGGAGGCCCAGGTGGAGGACTCAGTTTCTCACGTTCGTAGACGTGCCGACATAGGTTGTCATTCTTGTAATCTCTAATTTATATTAATATAAATATCTTTTCATGTCTAATGATGTGCATTTAAATGAATATTGAATCCATGGATGCTTTTAATTGCTTATACATTATTGATTATATATGCTAGAGTAGGTATAAAACAATTATATAGCATTCTTGTCTTGTTTGTTGATTGTTGAGAGAGAAAATTGATAACACAAGCGGGATTGGAAAATCTCAATGGGGATCTACATCAACCATATGGAATAAGGTATGTTTCGAGATCCTTTAGTGTTAAATGTTTATTTCTCTTGCATATTGGGAAGGGATTGATTTCTATGTTTACTGTGTTTGTTGTGGTACCCCAAGTCATAGGAAGTTTTCTCCATAACATAATTGGCGACCATACCAGGGAGTTCCTAGTCATTTCCTTTGGGGTTTTTTTCGGCATTTCAATGTTCTTGAATTGCTTTGATTTCTCTATTTTTGAGTCAGTTCTAAGGGCATGTTTTCATAGTAGTGTCTGATAGGAGTAAATTTTGTCTCAGCTTGTCTATTTTCCTTCTTTTTTTATCTCTTTTTCTTCCTGTACACGGGTTTTTCCTTCACAATCGCGTGTACATGCGGGTTTTCTTGGAATAGCCATGTATATACATGGATTTTCAGCAAACAGTCATGTATGTCATGATTTTTTCCTTTTGGGGGAATATTAAGTGTTGCTAGGTGAGTTTGGATGATTGCTGAGTCTTCTTGGATGCTTCTGGAGTCTGTATACACCCATGTTTCTGACTAGAGACGCTTTTTAGTTAAAAAAAATTTGAAAATTTTCTTGTCATTTCATTTTCTATTTTTTGTTTTGGGAATAGTGTATTAGCTCTCTTTTACCTTGGTAATTTTCTTGGGTGTTGTCTGGTAGTGCTTGCAGAGTCTGGGGGTTGTAGAGTCATACTTTTTCTTTTTATCTCATTTAATTCAAAAAATACAAAAACATTTGTTTTTGCATTATTATGCATTGTTTGCATTTTGCATTTTGCATGGTACTTACATCAGGTTTACTTGGAGAGTATTAGTCATATTTTCATATAGGAATGATTGCATATTCATTTGAAGGAAAATTTTGCACTTCATGTAGTAGCGTACCCCGTTTTTCATTTGACACGGTGCATTTGCATTGATTGTTACGTGTGCATTTTACTTCTTGTTGCATCACGACATCATTAGTTGCACGACCATTTTCCCTTTTGAGTAATAATCCAATTAAAATCAATGCATAATCAAATGAATTACACTCTTTTCTTTTATAGGGTGCACCAACAAGATTAGGTTTTAGGGTCTTGGAATAGTTCATTGTGAGTAAATTCTCGAAGACCACTAAACGAAACATTTATGTGTCTATCCAGATGAGAGTGTGAAATTCCTTTATATAATTAGTGTTTCTCAAGATCCTCCTCTTACAAGGGAGTTAAGCACGAGGTAGTGTGAGCAGTTATTGATTGGGATGACCCCTGGTCATAATTGAGTAGCACCAGAGATATTTCTAGGATTGTATTCATATTTGGGGTCTCTTTCAAGAGTTTTAGGCTTTGCTACCCTGCCCATACGGTCAATCCCACCTGCGACTATATGCCTAAGCATTGATTATATTGAGGTGACCTTAGTTTCCTTACTTAGGTTATTGAGGGGGTACTTCACAAAGGTTATTCTGTAGGTGTCCTGGCCAGGTAGGGGTCAGACATCAAAGTCTCTATATGCATTGAAGCTGAGGGCTACTATAATTGGTTACGAACCTCCACTTGTTGTGTATGGGAGTCTCAAGCCTATCTTAGGTGAGACATACTTGCTTCATTCAGGAGTTCACATATCCTACCCTTGTTTACTTGTGATTTGACTTTACATTTTATAGGTGTATGCTCTGTGCATGCTAGTCTGCCTAGGGTTTGCATGATTAGATCGAGTCTTTTCATTTTTTGAGTCATTATGGATTCAGGTGCAGCACTTCACCATTCTCTTTGTTTAGAAGGACTTCTGCCTTCCACGTATCCTACTCCTTTGGGAGAGAGAAACAGATAGTCTGGGTGGACTACTTGTCACTTTGATTCACACACAATGGGAGATCACGAGGATGAGATTCTTGAGATGTCCTCTCCACCTCACAAGGTTGGGGATGAAGATCCTACTCATGTATATGATCCTTCACCATAAATACCTTCACATTCTGTTGGGGCTCGGACCTTGAAGGTCCTTAATTTTGGCTACTCCACGGTTTTGGTGCGAAACTTGTAAGTGGAGTTGCGGTCCAAAATAGTCTTAGGGGCTTCGGGGTTGGGTTGAAGCCCCTCATTTTGTAAATGTCCCCTGGTTTTGGGGTACCCATTATTTTTAAGCCCATGGTATTGTAATAGTGCACTTGTATAAATAGGCACTTATGTAAAGGAGTCAAGTAAGCTTTGTGTTATGATGATGATGTGATGTGAAGAAGCTAAGATCTATTTTTGGGTTTAAGGTTAAGTCCTAGCTGAGTGGGTGGATGACCTTTGTAGTTGAGTGTACAGAGGGTTTTGGGAAGAAAGGTTCTATAGCTGAGTGTACAGATCAGAACTGCATTCTTTTGTAAATTGTTGAATAGAAACGCAGTTCTATGGACGTAGCCCCTACACTGGGGGTGAACCACGTATATCTTGTGTTGTGGTGGTTCTTTTTATTTTGTTCCTGTTATGTTTTTATGAATTTGATAAGTGGATGAATGATAAAGTAAGATAAATTGCTAAGTATTTCACTATGAATTCCCAGTTAAGGGTTAAGCAAGAAACTGTCTTTTTATCTAAACTACGAAGCTATTTAAGTGAATGTCAAAGCTCTATATTGCATAATTCTTCTTTGTTAAGGCTAAAGGTACAGTAATATCCCTCTTTCGCCTGCAAAAACCTGATTCTAAGGCACCCCATAGCTGTTTCAGGTGAGATTGCAACCTGTTCACAGGTTGTTGTTGAAAGGGCCAACACTATGGGTTTGTTTGTTGGTGCGAAGATAAAAGCATAAGAACCCAGGTCTACCCCAGCCGCCCAACAAATTGGTTCCGTTGAACCAATATCTGCTTCAAGAGGGATCTACGTCGTACCTGGAGGGATATGTTTTGGAGGCCCTCAGTAAAAGAAATCAGTGACTGGGTTGAAGATACTTATCTGAAATTTGCTGAACAAGAGAATAAGGACCCTCGTCGTAGCTCAGACGACTTCTTGCAAAGGTACATTTTTACTGATATTTATGAAATTTTCTTTGCTAGTATCCACATAGAATTGCACTAGTGGTTATCCAGGTTGACAGAAAGAAAGACAAACTTCAAAGAAGATCAGTCTCCTAACTGGTGTTGGGGTGCGGACCTTTAAGTTCCTTAGTTTTGAAAACTCCGTGGTTTTGGTGCGAAGCTTGTAAGCGGAGTTGCAACACAAAATAGTCTTAGGGGTTTCGAGGTTGGGTCGAATCCCCTCTTTTTGTAAATGACCCATGGTTTAAACCTAGGGTTTATGGTTTCTGGGTGCCCATGGTATTGTAAAGTGCACTTGTATAAATAGGCACTTATGTGATGATGATAATTTGATACGAAGAAGCTAAGACCTAATTTTAGGGTTTAAGGTCAAGTCCTAGCTATGTGCGTGGATGACCTCTGCAGCTGAGTGCACAGAGGGTTTTGTAAGAAAGATTCTACAGTTGAGTGCGCAGTCAAGTCCTAGCTGAGTGCATGGATGACCTCTGCAGCTGAGTGCGTAGAGGGTTTTGGAAGGAAGGATTTGCAATTGAGTGCGCAAATCAGAACTGCGTCATTTTGTAACTTATTGAATATAAAATGCAGTTCTGTGGACGTAGCCCCTACACTGGGGGTGAACCATGTATATCTTGTGTTGTGGTGGTTCTTGTTGTTTTGTTTCTGTTATGTTTTATGCAATTGATAAGTAGATAGTGATAAAGTAAGATAAACTGTTAAATGATAACTTCGCTGTGAACTCCCAGTTAAGGGTCAATCAAGTAAATGCCTTTTTATATAAACTGCGAAGCTAATTGAGTTTATGCCAAAGATCTATATTGCATAAATATTTGTTGTTAAGACTAAAGGTACAGTAATATCCTTCTTTTTCCTGCAGAAACCTGATTCTGCGGCACCCCATAGCTATTTCAGGTGAGACTGCAACCTGTTCACAAGTTGTTGCCAAAAGGGCCAACACGGTGGGTCTGTTTGTTGGTTGGAAGATAAAAGTATAGAACCTGGGTCTACCCTAAGCACCAACAAATTGGTTCCGTTTCCGGTTGAACTAGTATCTGCCTCAAGAGGGATAGTACCTGGACCAACAAATTGGTTCCATTGCCGGCTGAACCAGTATCTGCTTCAAGAGGGATCTATGTCATACCTAGAGGGACATGTTTTGGAGGCCCTCAGTAAAATAAATCGGTGACTGGATCGAAGATACCTACCTAAAATTTGTTGAACAAGAAAATAAGGATCCTCGTCGTAGGTCGGACGACTTCTTGCAAAGGTACATTTTACCTGATATTCGTGAAATTTTCTTTGGTAGTATCCACATAGAATTGCACTAGTGGTTATCCAGGTTGACAGAAAGAAAGAAAAACTTCAAAGAAAATCAGTTTCCTTCCTAGACCCCGGAAAGAATTACGCTGTTGAAAAGGGTGAACAATGCAGTATCAAGAGTTGTTGACTTCTGGACAATGCGAACCCTTGAAGCATTTATGACAGAGTTCACCATCGACACACATACTTCTTTCAGCGAAGAGGAAATAAAATTTTTCAAAGGACCAAGGGGTAAGTACCTAAACTCATTTAGTCTGAAAATTAAAATGCTCTTGGCTGAAAAAGGAATATTACTTATTGAATCAAATTGCTAGATTTATTGCTACTAACCTATGTTTGGAAGTGAAAGTGACTTCGACGAGGAAAGTGGTTTGCTTCAAAGCGGTAAAAGATACAAGAGAACTTTTGGATCCTATACCCTATGCCAGAATACCGATTATACCACGTTAAGTCCTGAAGAGTCTGAATATGAAGGAACCCCTTTTGTTAGAAACCCTCATGCAACTCCGCAGCGAAGACCTGTTATCCCTGAGAGCCCGTCGTAGTCTGAAAGTAACCTTAACCCTAGTAGTCCCATCCCAGGTCAATCTACCTCAGTAAGTTCCCCTCCCCCTGTTATCAGTCCCCCTTCCCCCCCCCCTCGATCCACTATGCCCCATGTGAATGATGATATCAAACTCCCAGTATTTAAAGGAACTGGATCAGAGGATCTAGAGCAGTTTTGGTTCTTATGCGAAGCTGTTTGGACTGCTAAGAATATTACAGACCAAAATACAAGAAGAGCGTAGCTGATCACCTCTTTTAGAGACCGAGATTTGACTTGGTTTATGAAGTTTTTCAGTACTCAGAACTATATCTTGGATGATATTAGAAAAACAATGATCAAAGAATTCAAGAAGCCTAAATCAGAGTCACAGTGTATAACTGAGCTAAAAGAGATACAGCAGAAGCGAGGTGAGTCAGTTTGGGAATTTGATCAGAGGTTCAAGGTTCTGCTGGATCAAGTTAGTTTTACTATTGGACCAGAACAGCATAAAGAATGGTTCATTGTAGCACTATTGCCTCATATCAGGACTCTACTCATGCAACAGAAGGTTGCATGATTAGCAAGAGGCATTGGAAATTGCTATGAAACTTGAAACAGCTCTTGTTGGAGATAATTCTGGAATAGCTCAAATATAAGCACAGTTAGTAGAAATGGCTTTGGAGCTTCGCAACATGAAAAAAGGGAAATCCATTCGAGAAGAGGTTTGGTGTACACGATGTAAGACAGAAGGTCATGACAAAGAATAGTACCATGCATTAAGGAATTACCTGAATACTGGTGCACCAAACTCGTTTAACCCTAATGTCCTATATTGTGAGATCTGTAGAACAACTGGCCAGCATTGACCTGAAGATTGCTATCTGCTGCAGAGATATGTTCAAGTACCTAAAAATCCCTACTGTAAGTTCTATAAGTCAGTTGGACACAATGAAGATGAATGTCCCAGCTCTAACCTCATGAGAGAGTGAACCTGTGATGCTTATAGGGTACAACCCGATGCATAAGGAGATGAGGGATATGGTTACCGTGGTGGTGCATCAGGTTGACGTAACTTCAGAGGTCGTGGTCGTGGTGGTATTCCTGGAAGAGGTCGAGGCCAGGTTATTTGCTATAACTGTAATCAGGCAGGACATGTATCTAGAGACTGTCAGAACCCAACTACGACATGTCGATATTGTAGAGCAGTCGATCATGTGATTGAGCAATGTCCACAGTTGATAGCTAAGATACAAGAAAGAAATGGCGCTCCTACTCAGAATGTTCAGACATTAGAGGAATTTTGGGGTCTAAAATGGGCCTCCTAAGGAAAATAATAAAATAATAGTTAAAATAATAAAATAATATTGATTAATTTTGGAGAAAGAAAGAAAAAAACTACTTTTTGTGTTCGTATTTTCGACATATCTCCTTGTGTTTTTACTCAAATTTCGATCGGGAGAGCTCGTTGGATACAGAATTTGATTCTGCATCCAACGAGTACCCATACTGCATACTTTTGATGGACCCCGCTACCCCAAAAAAAAGAAATACCTGAAAAAATGTGATGATGACATCATCATCATGTTTTTTCAGGTATTTCTTGTTTTTGGGGTAGCGGGGTCCATCAAAAGTATGCAGTGTGGATACTCGTTGGATGCGGAATCAAATTCCGTGTCCAACGAGCTCTCCCGATCAAAATTTGAGTAAAAACACAATGAGATATGTCAAAAATACGAACAAAAAAAGTAGTTTTTTTTAATGACAAATATGCCAATTCAACCATTATGGTTGACTTATTTTATTGAAATTCTATTGGTTCTTGAATTCCAACTCACAAAAATGTTTTTTGGCATGTTTTCTTATAAGGCCCATTTTAGACCCCAAATTTCCTCTAATGTGATTGCCGTAGAGAAAAGACCTGTCCCAGCGCTCAACGCTGTTACAAGGAGTGGAGCCACGACACAAGTGTAGAACAAGGAGAAACAGCCTGACGAGGCTTGGGTCTGCAAGACCCCAGAGAAAATTCCATCCTTCGATGTTGGAAGAGAAAAATGTACATTTATGGAAGCCAAAAAAGACTTTACTGATTCACGAACATCAGTACCAATGACACAACAGCATCAACAGCAGCTACAGTTCCAAGAAGCTTCGCCGGATCAAGTAAGTACACTAACATCATCTTTACAGAGTTGTATGAAGCTATTAAGAAATCAGAATGCTTTGAATGAGTTACAGAAAGTTATTGCATCCTGCAAACCTCAGCAAAGCTCTGATAGAGGAAAAGCTATTAATAGAGTTAGAAGGACTGGAAGAGAAATGAGATTGCATGCTCAGATAGGAGATTATGACATGACTGATATTATTTTAGACCTGGGATCAGAAGTGAATGTCCTAACTAGGTAGACATGGGAACAAATGGGAAAACCTAAGCTTGAATGGTCCCCTATATAGTTGAGATTAGCCAATCAGCAGAATATTGTGCCCTTGGGAAGATTCCCTAGTGTCCCAGTAGATATAGATGGAGTCAGTACCTTAAGCATATTTTGAAGTCATTGAAATAATTGATGATAGCAACCTCTATCCAGCATTTCTAGGAATTGAATGGGCAATAGACAATGATGCAGTAATCAACCTTAAGAAGAGGCAGATGACCTTTGAAGGGAAAGGCTTGAGAGTCATAGTACCATTGGACCCTTCTCAAGGAGAAAGGTACACAGATCTAGTCAGAGATGAATATCGGGATGTTTTAGATCATATTTACAACATCACAACTAAAGAAGAAGACTATGTTAACCCTACTGCTGAAGGTATCATGGATTGGCAGTGTGACATTTCTTGCATGACTAACTCAGACGAAGGTCTAGAGAATTGGCAGAATAGACTTTATGAGATACATGGACATCGATGTGCAAGAAGTACTAAGTCTATCAAATGGCTTGGCTTGCAGACAAAGATCTTGCCTACTTTTGATGGCTTGATAGACCTAGAAGATTTTATTGTACAATTCTCAGAGCAAGTACCAGACTCACAGAAGATGGAGACTCTAGAATCAGTATTCAGAGCCACAGTTTCCAAATGGTGGAATGGTCATAAAAAGCATATTCATATTTGGGAAGCTTGTCAAAAGTGCCTTCACCTGAGATTCATGGACCAATCTCAAGAGGTGCGCAACAAATTTAATGGTAAGACTATCCCTCAGGAACATTTGGTGCAGTGTTATGAAGCATGGAAGCATATACCTTGTGAAGAATGGGTACATAGGTTTGTACACACTCTGGAACCTGTAGCAAAGAACTGGTATGCGAAGGTAGAGCTTCGCCATGGTACTGTAAGTTGGGATAGTCTTGTTGATAGTTTTGTGCTTACATTTTCTATTAATGAGGTTTTCCCTGCTTTGGACGCAGCTGATAGGTTGATCCATACTACAGTGTTTGATGATAAAGAAATAGTCGAGTACCAACCTGATTGGAAGGTACAAGAAGCTCATGCAGTAGAATTCTATAACCTCACCATTGATGAAGACGATGACCCTCGCAACATTAATAGTCCTGAGAACTTCGGCAGATTGTTGGAAAATTCACAAAGTATCGAAGGCTGTGCAAGAAATCCTGTCATGGTTAGAAGTTCAAAGCTCTATAGAAACTGGTGTCAGGATGGCTCGAAGGCCTATACTGTGGAAGGTCCTTTTCATGGTGAAGTTGATGTTAGTAGTTGTGCCGAAGAAGAAAAGTGTGTTGAAGCTTCAAATGTGACCATTGGAAAAAATTAGATTTGGCGGCGTGGGTACGTTAACTGCATTAACTGCCTGTAATGATGAGATTTTTAATGAATCTAGTTCCGTTTGGACAAGATCTACCAGATTTGGTGTCTTCAATGCTCAGTTATGGCAGATTTGGTCATTGGATTCCATAAGAAGACACCCAGGCCTGCGCAATTCACATTACGCATTTGAGTCCATGTCAGTTGATCGCAAAGTCCAAGAATTGCTGAGAGAATTCGAATAGAGGGGTCTACAGAACCTTATGAGCAACCCTCCTACATCTGCACCCCATGAAGAGACTTCCCCAGTTCCGAATCAACCAATGCAGACACGAGCAACTAGGAATAATTTTAAGCTAGAAGTTCACTCTAAGCAAAACGAAGACAAGCACAAACTGGCAGGAAAGACACCAAAGGAGCCCGAGATTAATCCTTCTGGTTTAGCACAGCCCCCACCTAAAGGTTTTGAAGGCTTCAGTGAGGATGAGAACGTTGCATCGCAGTGCCCACCATACCTTCCACTGGTTTGACTAGGAGTTCAGCCACCTCAGCAAACAAGCAAGTTCACATTACGCACCCCTTCGTTGCCAGAGGGTGTGCAGTTGGTCAAAACAATGACAGGGAAAATAGACCGACTCAAGTACACCGACCACAATACAAATGATCGTGGAAATTTTCCACAGTTCTCACCTAGGACATACTTGCACGCTGTCCATTATCTGAAGACTGGAACAACGTTGCTCGAAGTGAAATAGTGGGCTGTTGGCTTGGAGCAAGCCAGCTTGTTGAAGATGTTGAATGTTCCCCACTTCGGTCGCAGCACGCAGGTGACCATGGTAGTCAAGCAATTATTGGCATTGGTGCATGATGGGCACCTATGGATAGGAAACCAGAAAATCATCATCATTGGAGAACTCATTCACCAGATCACAGGATTTCCAAAGGAAGGGCATGATCCTAGCATTGAGTTCGTTGGAAAGCATGAAGACACGAAGCTGGCATAGAGCATGAAGGAATGCTTTGGGATAATGAAAGGAAAGAAAGGGTATCAAACCTCAACCATTCAGCATCAAAACATTCGCTTCACCACAGAGCTATTAGCATGCAAGCTAATGTGGAAGTGTATATCGAATGATGTATCTGCCCCGATTGTCAGTATTGCTACGAACTGTACCGAAGGCTACAGTTACAAATGGGCAGAGTACATTTCGCGATAATTCCTTAAAGATGTTCGCAACGCGCAGGAGAAAGGTAGACCCTTTCACTACTCATGGTTGTTAGTGCTTATTGCACTGGTAGGATGGAAAGAACCTACCGAGGCACAGTTTGTTGATGTGCCTCTGCACATGTTGAGCGCAGCGAGGTATGCATCTCTATGGGTGTCGCAGGATAAAACCTTCCAGCAGATGACAAACTACGTGTTCGCCTTCTATGCAATGAATATCTCCTATGAGATTCTAAAGACACCACGGCTCAGTAATGAGCTATTTTCGCCTTCAAAGGATAAAACCTTCCAGCAGATGACGAACTACGTGTTCGCCTTCTATGCAATGAATATCTCCTATGAGATTCTGAAGACACCGCGGCTCAGTAAGGAGTGGCCAATTTTAGGGCTAACATGCATCATGTCTTCATCCAGGCCCATGCAGATAACAAGAACAAATGGTCGAAGTTGCCATACGTGGTGAATGAGGAAGACATCCTCGTAGTAGTCAAGCAGTGGCTGGCTAAATGGATGAAGGACATAGGAACAAGGCAGAGCATGCCAGTTCCTCCAGTGACAGATGTCGATGCAAGTCCTAGCCAGACGCAGCAGAATGACCCACTTAAAGAAAGCGAAGATGAGTCACAGCAGAGTGAAAGTGACTAGGGTGGAGATGACGAAGGTGATGAAGAAGAAGAAGAATTGTTCAAGACCATCTCAGACCCCAATCACCCAGATAAGCGCAAGTATCCAGAGGCAGAGGAAGTGACGAAGCCTTCACCGAGAAAGAAAACTAAGGCGTTGAAGGACAAGAATATCGTCGAGGAGCCCGTCGTGACGATGGAAGAGCTTGATCAGGCTCTGACGAAGTCCACAAAAGAATTAACCAACAAATGGTCAGAGTTTGGAGCTACGCATATTGATGCGCTCACCGACGTAGCACAGCGGATTACAGAACTGAAGGAGTTGGAGAAAAGAACAATGACTGGCGCTGCAGCAAGCAGTGCCCCAGTAAGCACGCAGCCAGACACCAGACAATGGCCAGCAAGAGATAACAGAGGGCAAGTACCAAGTGTAGCCCTTATAATAATTGGTGCAACATCTCACTCGCAGATGAGCATGACAGTTGGGATAGATTACACCAAGTTGTCTATGTCGAAGCTGCATCTTTGACAATTGGAAATCATGAAGGATATCCAAGCATGAGATAGCTACTTAAAAATGCAGTTAGAGAATGCCGCGAAGTAGAGGGAGAGCATCATAGTGCAGTTGGAAGAAGTCGAACAGAAGAAGCGGGAAGTAGAAAGCAAGCAGGCTTCACTAGCGCGAGTGTTGGATGAGGCATGTCGGATTCTCCCTGACTTCGACATGAAAGCTGAAGAAGAACCTGAACAAAGGATAGTCAAGCTAAAGGACTATGCACACCAGCATTGTAGCCAGATGGAGAAGATGAAAGCAGATCATGAGGCTCAGATTGTGGAGCTTCAACTTTGCATCGTTCCTGAGAGTCCACCAGAGGTTAGGGAACAGCGTCGCAGAGATATTTAGACCTCAGCAACGAAGATCTTAGACCTCGTGAGTAGTGCATCAAAGCTTCTAGATGAAAGTGTTGAGGCCTGGGAAAACTTGCAGGATAACCCAGAAGTCAAAAAGCTGTAGGAAACCATCAAGCAACAGCAGACAGAGCTGGATGCAGTGAAAGCAGAGATTAAGACATTGCCTCATATGCAGAAGATGCTTAAGGTAAAGCAGAGCAATGAGCTCCAGCAAGAAATTTAGGCTTGCAAAAGGAAAGAAACATTGTTGGTAAACTCTGTGCAGCCCCTTATCAATGAGGCCTTGGAGCTGAGCACTGCTGTGGACAGCCAGCTCAAAGTTTTGAAGGAGTATGATGCATTTGCACAGGGAAAGGCCAGTGAAGCATCTACAGCAACATTGCAAGAGATGGCAGAGAAGGAGCGAGCAGCCGAAGATATCATGTGCAGGCTCAACAAGTAGTTTACTATCTTCACCAACAAGATTCTCCCCCTGAAAAAGTAGCAGAGTGTCTCGGGATGGGACACTGGTGAGTCTCAGGGGCCTGTTGGGGTGCGGACCTTCAAGGCCCTTAGTTTTGGCAACTCTGTGGTTTTGGTGCGAAGCTTGTAAATAGAGTTGCGACACAAAATAGTCTTAGGGGTTTCAGAGTTGGGTCTAAGCCCCTGTTTTTGTAAATGACCCATGGTTCAAACCCAGGGTTTATGGTTTTTGGGTGCCCATGGTTTAAGCCCATGGTATTGTAAAAGTGCACTTGTATAAATAGGCACTTATGTAAAGGAGTCAAGTTAGGTTTTTGACGATTTATGTGATGATGATAATTTGATGTGAAGAAGCTAAGACCTAATTTTAGGGTTTAAGGTTAAGTCCCAGCTGTGTGCGTGGAATACCTCTACAGCTGAGTGCGAAGAGGGTTTTGTAATAAAGATTCTGCAGCTAAGTGCACAGTCAAGTCCCAGCTGAGTGCGTGGATGACCTCTGTAGCTGAGTGCATAGAGGGTTTTGGAAGGAAGGATCTGCAACTGAGTGTGCAAATCAAAACTGCGTCATTTTATAACTTGGTGAATATAAAACGCAGTTCTGTGGACGTAGCCCCTACATTGGGGGTGAACCACGTATATATTGTGTTGTGGTGGTTCTTGTTATTTTTTTTCTGTTATGTTTTATGCAATTGATAAGTAGATAGTGATAAAGTAAGATAAACTGTTAAATGATAACTTCATTGTGAACTCCTAGTTAAGGGTCAATCAAGTAACTGCCTTTTTATATAAACTGTGAAGCTAATTGAGTTTATGCTGAAGATCTGTATTGCATAAATATTTTTTGTTAAGACTAAAGGTATAGTAATATCCCTCTTTTGTTTGTAGAAACCTAATTCTGTGGCACCCCATAGCTGTTTTGGGTGAGACTGCAACCTGTTTGCAGGTTGTTGCTGAAAGGGCCAACACTGTGGGTCTGTTTGTTGGTTGGAAGATAAAAGTATAGAACCTGGGTCTATCCTAAGCACCAACAATTGGACCCCAGAAAGAATTAAGCTATTGAAAAGTGTGAACAACGCGGTATCAAGAGCTGTTGACTTCTGGACAATGCGAACCCTTGAAGCATTTGTGACGGAGTTCGCCATCGACACACATACTTCTTTCAGTGAAGCAGAAAGACAGTTTTTCAAAGGACCAAGGGGTAAGTACCTGAATTCATTAAGTCTAAAAATTAAAATTCTCTTGGCTGAGAAAGGCATACTGCTTATCCAATCAGATTGCTATATTTATTGCTACTAACCTATGTTTGGAAGTGAAAGTGACTTCGAGGAGCAAAGTGGTTTGCTTCGCAACGGTAAAAGATACAAGAGAACTCCTGGATCCTATATCCTAGGACAGAACACTGATTATACCTCATTAAGTCTAGAAGACTCTGAATCTGAAGAAACCCCTTTTGTCGGCAACCCTCCTATAACTCCGCAGCGAAGATCTGTTATCCCTCAGAACCCTTCACAGTCTGAAAGTAACCCTAGCCCGAGGAGTCCTATTGCAGGTAAGTATACCTCAGTAAGTTCCCTTCCTCCTATTACCAGTCTTCCCCCTGTTATCAGTCTTCATCCTCCTCCTCCCCCTCCTCCTCCCCCTCGATTCACTATGGCCCATGTGAATGATGATATCAAGCTCCCAATATTTAAAGGAACTGGATCAGAGGATCCAGAGCAGTTTTGGTTCTTATGCAAAGCTGTTTGGACTACTAAGAATATTATGGATTAAAATACGAGAAGAGCGCAGCTAGTCACCTCTTTTAGAGACCGCTCTTTGACCTATTTTATGAAGTTTTCCAGTACTCAGAACTATACCTTGGCTGATATTAAAAAAGAAATGATCAAAGAATTCAAGAAGCCTAAATCGGAGTCAGAGTGTAAAATTGAACTAAAATAAATTTAGCAGAAGCGAGGTGAATCAGTGTGGGACTTTGATCAGAGGTTCAAGGTTCTGTTGGATCAAGTTAGTTTCACTATTGGACCAGAACAACATAAAGAATGGTTCATTGCAGCACTATTGCCTCATATTAGGACTCCACTTATGCAACAGAAGGTTGCTGATCAGCAAGAGGCGTTGGAAATTGCTATGAAACTTGAAACAGCTCCTATTGGAGATAATTTTGGAATAGCCCCGATACAGACACAGTTAGTAGAAATGGCTTTGGAGCTTCACGACATGTGTTATAGCGGATTTCACCACACTAGGTGAATCACACATTGTATGGCCTTCCCTTGTCCCGCTGCAGACTCATTAGCCCCTTTGGACCACTTTATA
>LPNX010454542.1:289846-336376 GCA_001517045.1 Pseudotsuga menziesii
CATGAAAAAAGGGAAATCTATTCATGAAGAGGTTTGGTGTACACGATGTAAGATAGAAGGTCATGACAAAGAACAGTGTCCTGCATTAAGAAATTATTTGAATACTGGTGCACCGAACCCATTTAACCCTAATGTCCTATATTGTGAGATCTGTAGAACAACTGGCCAGCATCGACCTGAAGATTCCTATCTACTGCAGAGATATGTTCAAGTACCTAAGAAATCCTACTACAAGTTCTGTAAGTCAGTTGGACACAACGAAGATGAATGTCACAGCTTTGACCTCATCAGAGAGCGAACCTATGATGCTTATAGGGTACAAACCGATGCACAAGGCAATGATGGATATGGTTACCATGGTGGTACACCAGGTTGAGGTAATTTCAGAGGTTGTGGTCATGGTGGTATGCTTAGAAGAGGATGGGGCCAAATTATTTGCTATAACTATAATTAGGCAGGACATGTAGCTAGAGACTGTCAGAACCCAACTACGACATGTCGATATTGTAGAGCAGTAGATCATGTGATTGAGCAATGCCCATAGTTGATAGCCAAGATACAAGAAATAAATGGCACTCCTACTCAGAATGTTCAGATGATTGCTGTAGAGAAAAGACCTATCCCAGCCCTTAATGTTGTTACAAGGAGTGGAAATATGACGCAGGTGCAGAATAAGGGGAAACATCCTGACGAGGCTTGGGTCCGTAAGACCCCAGAGAAAATTCCAGCCTTCGATGTTGGAAGAGAAAAAGGAACATTTATGGAAGCTAAAAAATACTTTGCTGATCCAAGAACATCAGTAGCTGTTAGAATAATCAACCCATAGTTAGCTACCTTAGACATTAATTAATCCATTTTTGTCTTATTTGCCTAGTTTCCATATTCCACCTTATGCAAGTTGTCATCTACACATCCATAGTGGTCAAACTTGCTAATTTTGAGTCATGGAATGCTTGGGAAACCTCCTAGAATCAAATTTGCTTTATTCCTGGCCTCCTTAGCGCATGTCTATTTTTTCTGTTTTATTGCCTGCTTTTTCAGTGTTTTAAGGCAATTGGGAAAGTTTGACTAGGTGAAGTTAACTTGTTTTTTGTCCTCCACATCCTCCACTCTTTTATCCTATGAAAAGCATGTATGAGTTATCCTTCCATCCACTATTAGCTTGCCTAATTTATTTTTCCAATTCGTGAGCTCCTAGACAGTTTTGGAAACTGCTTTATGCACCTATGGGGGATTTGCTTAGATTTAGTAAGCCTGCTTTTGACTAAATTCGAATGGAATCTTCACGCATTCGAATCCCTCATGTAATTATTTATTGTGGCAGCCTATGACTTCACAGGTTTGGCTATTGTACACTTATTCAATACAGTTTAGTGTTCAGCTCCATATTCAGTCTCTTTTGTGAGTAATTTTGCATGTGCAATTGGTAATTGATGTGAGTGTAATTGTTGTAACACTGGGTTCAATTTCCACATGGTATCAGAGCCTTTCTAGATCAATTTCTCTCCTTCCAATTTTTTTTTCAAGTTTGACATCATTGACTGGGAGCATTCTACTGACTGTCGAGACAATTTCTGAGCTATGGATCAATCTCAGAAGATCATCTTGACTCCATTTAAATTCTTTGAATGGAAATCAAAGATGGAGATACTCTTGAAATTGAAAGGCCTCTACAGAGTGACTATGGCAATAGAAGCAGAGCCCAATGCAGTTGCAGAGAAGATAAAATGGCACAACAGGAGGGATGAGGCCTATGGTCTCTTGTGTCTGAGTATATCCATAGACCTCCTTTTCCATCTTGATGGATTGACATCACCGAATGAAGTATGGGAAAATCTTGTTGATCTTTTTGGAAAGAAAGATGAGATGAGGGGACATCAAATCGAAAATGAATTGATCTCCCTGAGTCCCAATAGCTTTGAATCCCTGCAACTCTATTTTTCCAAGTTCAATGCACTTGTTTTGCAGCTAAAACAATGTGGGATAGAAAATAAGGATGATCAGCTGGTCTTGGCCATACTCTCGAAGCTTGGCCTTGACTATTCATTATTATTTTCAACCTTCTATGCCACAAAGTTGACAGCTCAATCTTGGAAGATGCCTAGTCTTGCAGATTTCATGGAATCTCTCACACAAGAACAAGATAAATTGGTGATGATGGGCACCATAAAACCATCCAAAGACCAAGTTCTGGTTGCTGGAGATTTTAGGGTGGATTCAAAAAGCAAAAAAGAAAGCTAAAAAGCCACCTAAGCAAAAGAGAGACAAGAACAAGTCTCCGGAGGAGCCTCAAGGTTCCAAGAAGAACTACCAGAAGAAGAAGAACAAAGGAGAAATGAGCAAGTGCGCATACTGCAGTAAGGGAAATCATTCTGAGAGCTCCTGCATGAAGAAGCAAATAGACATGCTGACCCAACTCCTGGAGAAGAATGGCATCTCCCTTCTAGATAGCTCAAAGAAGAGGGAAGGAGGATCAAGTTCAGAAGACAGAGAGAGAGTTCATGCATTGGTTGCTGGCACATCAAGCTCACCTAGTTTCATCATTGATTCTAGAGCTTCAAGACATATGTTTTTGACCAAGGAGGCATTCACCTCACTTGATATGTCAAAAGGTCCACCAATAGTACTGGGAGATGACTCTCTCACTAAAAGTTTGGGCAAAGGGAGGATTGATCTTGATCATGGTAAGTTCAGCAATGTGTTGTATGTTCCAGGTCTTGCCTCTAACCTCTTATCGGTGTATCAGATGACCCACACAGGGTCTCCAAAGAAGGTCATATTCTCCCCTGATGAAGTTGAGATCATAGAGATCTCAAGTGGTAAAGTCATTGCAAAAGGAGTTGCAAATCATACTTCGAAGGTATACATGTTCTCACACTTCCTACCCTACTCAAACCCCTCTGCTCTTCGGATTCATGCTAATGAGGCAAGCAAGCTTTGGCATGAAATATTTGGCCACCTAAATTACAAGTATCTTTCTGATCTTATTGAAAAAGAGATGGTCATAGGGTTACCAAAGATAAAATTTTCCAAAGGAGTCTGTCAAGGTTGCATCCTAGGAAAACACCGAGAGCATAAATTTGAGAGAGCTAGTCATGAGAGAACCTATGCACCTCTTGAGTTGATCCACAGTGATGTTTCTGGCCCATTTCCTCATATGTCAATGAGTCAGGCCAAATATGAATTGACTTTCATAGATGACTTTTCCAGGTATTGGTGGGTTTACTTCCTGAAACACAAGTTTGAAGTTTTTGGCCTTTTCAAATTCTTTAAGGATTTGGTTGAAAACCAATCTAGGAGGAAACTCAAGGTCCTAATATCTGAAAATGGTGGTGAGTATGTCAAGTCTGATTTTATTCAATATTTTGCAGATGTAGGTATTCATATGTAGCATTCTATCTCTTACACACCACAACAGAATGGTGTTGCTGAGAGGAAGAACAGATCATTGAAAGAGATGGCAACCTGCATGGTGGAGGATAAGACTTTGCCACCAAAGTACTAGGACAAAGCTATAAAATATGCAGCCTATATCCAGAATAGGGTGCCTCATAAACATCTTGATGGTATGAATCCTTTCGAAGCATGGAGTGGGCACAAGCCAGATGTGACCAATTTCAGGATTTTTGGCTCAAGGGCTTGGGCTAGAATTCCAACAGAAAAGAGGAAGGATTTGCAGCCCCAAAGCCAAGAGTGTCTATTTTTTGGGTACTCTGAAGATTCAAAAAGGTACAAGCTGATCAATTTGAGCACAAACAAATCCTTCATTGAAAGGTGTGTTCAGTTTCAAGAAGAACCCCTAGTAGCAGTGGAAGTTGGAGAATCCTCTTCACCACCAGAACCTCTGAATGTAAGTGAAGAGATAGTTGAACATGCTGATTCTGATATGTCTGATAGTGAGTATTTTATTGCAGATCATAACAGCCCTACAAGGCCAAAATGTGCAGCCAAGACCATTCATGCAGCTGGAGAACTAGCTGGAAATCCTAATGACCCTAGGAGGACTAGATCTCAATTTGAGAGTGCTCTATGCATGAAAGATCCTATGTTTGCTGAGAAATGATATCTGATGGTGGAATCATATCCTCTAACATATGAATATGCAGCAAAATATCCAATATGGCAAGCATACATGAAGGAATATTTCATCTCACTCCAGAAGAGCAACACTTGGGAGCTGGTTGATCTTCCCCCAGGGAGGAAGCTAGTTCAGTGTAAGTAGGCGTACTAGACCAAATTTGTTGCTGATGGTTCACCTCTAAAGTACAAGGCCAGATTGGTATCCAAGGGCTACTCAAATGTTCATTGCATAAACAAATTCAGAATGAAGGATTGCAATCCAAGCAAGACTCCTTTCCTTTCAGGAGTGAAGCTTGAAGAAGCTGATTCTTCACCTATGGTAAACAATACACTGTATAGGAAATTGATTGGATGTTTTGTTGTATCTTACACATACTAGACCTGATATCTCTTATGCAGTAAGTGTGGCTTCTATATACATGGATCAGCCTCATGAGATCCATTGGAAAGCAACCAAAAGGATCCTTAACTTTGTTCAGGGAACAAGGACACATGGGATCTTCTATAAAGCAAAATCTGATCTTGATTTGATTGGGTTTACTGACAGTGATTGGGAAGGTGACAGCACAGATCGAAAGTCAACATCAGGATATGTGTTCATGCTTACAGAAGGGCCAATCATCTAGTCAAGCAAGAAACAGAGTGCCATTGCATTCTCATCTACAGAAGCAGAGTACAGAGGAGTTGTAAATTCAGCAACTCAATGTTTATGGTTGCAGGGGTTACTTGGAGAGTGTGGATTCGAATCAAAATACTCAACTACTATCTACTATGATAATCAAAGTACCATTATAATATGCAATGATCTAGTTTAGAAGCAGAGAACCAAACACATTGAGATCCATATGCACTACATCAGACAGCTTGTGCATGATGGCACCATTCACCTACTCTTATGTTCATCTTCAGAACAAGTAGCTGATATCTTCACCAAATATTTTTGTGAGAAGACATTCAGCAATCTAAAATCACTATTGGGGATTGCTGATCATGCTGTGAAGCATGAGTGATGACAAGATTTCCAAATTTTGTTTTATAGTCCATGTTTAAGGGAGGATTTTCCCACTAGGTTTTTTCCTCTTTCCTTGGTTAAATGGACATGCAGTATGTAAAGGGTGACTAAGCCTTGTTGCTAGGCCCTATAATTTTCTGATATATTACTCATAAGTCAGGCTTAAGGGGGGGTTTTATAATAATCAACCCATAGTTAGCTACCTCAGACATTAATTAATCCATTTTTGTCTTATTTGCCTGGTTTCCATATTCCACCTTATGCAAGTTGTCATCTACACATCCATAGTGGTCAAACTTGCTAATTATGAGTCATGGAGCACTTAGGAAACCTCCTGGAATCAAATCTGCTTTATTCCTGGCCTCCCTGGTGCATGTCTGTTTTTTCTGCTTTATTGCTTGCTTTTTCATTGTTTTAAGGCAATTGGGAAAGTTTGACTAGGTGAAGTTAACTTGTTTTTTGTCCTCCATATCCTCCACTCTTTTCTCATATGAAAATCATGTATGAGTTGTCCTTCCATCCACTATTATCTTGTCTAATTGATTTTGCCAATTTGTGAGCTCTTAGACAGTTTTGGAAACTACTTTATGCACCTATGGGGGATTTGCTTAGATTTAGTAAGCCTTCTTTTGACTACATTCGAATGGCATCTTCATGCATTTGAATCCCTCATGTAATTATTTATTGTGGCAGCCTATGACTTCATAGGGTTGCATATTGTACACTTATTCAATACAATTTAGTGTTCAGCTCCATATTCAGTCTCTTTTGTGAGTAATTTTGCATGTGCAATTGGCAATTGATGTGAGTGTAATTGTTCTAACACTGGGTTCAATTTCCATAGTAGCAACTACGCAACAGCATCAACAGTAGTTATAGTTTCAATAAGATTTGTCGGATCAAGTAAGTACATTGACATCATTTTTACAGAGTTGTATGAAGCTATTAAGAAATCAGAATGCTTTGAACGAGTTACAGAAAGTTATTGAGTCTTGCGAACCTCAACAAAGCTCTGATAGAGGAAAAACTGTTAATAGATTTAGAAGGACTGGACAAGAAATGAGATTGCATGCTCAGATAGGAGATTATGACATGACTGATATCATTTTAGACCTAGGATCAGAAGTGACTGTCCTAACTAAGCAGACATGGGAACAAATGGGAAAACCTACGCTTGAATGGTCCCCTATACAGTTGAGATTAGCCAATCAGCAGAATATTGTGCCCTTGGGAATATTCCCTAGTGTACCAGTGGATATTGATGGAGTCAGTACCTTAGCATATTTTGAAGTCATTGAAATAATTGATGATAGCAACCCCTATCCAACATTGCTAGGAATTGAATGGGCACTAGACAATTATGCAGTAATCAACCTTAAGAATAGCCAGATGACTTTTGAAGGAAAAGGATTGAGATTCATAGTACCGTTGGACCCTTCTCAAGGAGAAAGGTATACAGAGCCAGTCAAAGATGAAGATCGGGATGTTTTGGATCATATTTACAACATCATGGCTAAAGAAGAAGACTATGTTAACCCTACTGCTGAAGGTATAATGGATTGGCAGTGTGACAGTTCTTGCATGACTGATTTAGACAAAGGCCTAGAGAATTGGTAGAATCGAATTTATGAGCTACATGGACATCGATGTGCAAGAATTACTAATTCTATCAGATGGGTTGGCTCACAGACAAGAATATTACCTACTTTTGATGGCTTGACAGACCCAGAAGATTTTATTGTACAATTCTCAGAGAAAGTACCAGATCCATAGAAAATGGAGACTCTAGATTCAGTATTCAGAGCCACAGCTTCCAGATGGTGAAATGGTCATAAAAATTATATTCATAGTTGGAGAGCTTGTCAAAAGTTTCTTCGCTTGAGATTCATGGATCAACCTCAGGAGGTACGAAGCAGATTTAATGGTAAGACTAGCTCTCAGGAACATTTGGAGCAGTGTTATGAAGCATTTACCTTGTGAAGAATGGGTACACAGGTTTGTACACACTCTGGAACCTGTAGCAAAGAATTGGTATGCGGAGGTGGAGCTTCGCCATGGTATTGTAAGTTGGGTTAGCCTTGCTGATAGTTTTTTGCTCACATTTTCTCTTAATGAGGTTTGCCCTACTTTGGACATAGCTATTAGGTTGATCCATACTAAGGTGTTTGATGATAAAAAAATAGCCGAGTACAACCTGATTGGAAGGAACAAGAAACTAATGCCGTAGAATGCTATAACCTCACCATTGATGAAGACGATGACCCTTGCAACATTAATATTCCTTAGTCAGAAGGACATTGCGAAGTACATGGACCAGCAGTCGAATCACCTGAAGTAACTCAGCCCTTGAAAACAAGGAAAGTAAACATTGGATCAGAAGAAATGCATAAGTATGCTAACATTGGAGATTATTGGGATGAATAAATGGTGAGCAAAGTGACTGAACTCCTCCATGAGTATCAGGACTTATTTCCAACGAAGTTCTCAGAAATGAAAGGTATCCTTGGTGATATAGGAGTGATAAAAATAACTTTGAAAGCTGATGCGAAGCCTGTGAAGCAGCGCCCTTATAGGCTGAACCCTAAGTATAAAGAAAAATTCAGGATGGAGCTAGATAAGATGCTTGCTGCAGGAATCATTGAGCCTGTTGAAGAGTCCGAATGGGTCAGCCCTATGGTGGTACAAGAAAAGAATACCAAGGGAGAAATTAGGATCTATGTTGATCTAAGGAAGCTGAATGATGCCTGTTTACATTATCCTTTTCCTACTCCCTTTACAGTTGAAGTTTTAGACAATGTCGGAGGTCAAGAAGTGTATCCTTTCACTGATGGATTTTTAGGTTACCATCAGATCAGAATTGCTCCAGAGGATCGACATAAAACAACCTTCGCTACATAAATGGGATCTTTTCAGTATACTGTTATGCCCTTTGGATTGAAGAATGCACCTGCTATATTTTTCAGAGTAGTCATATCTGCATTTAAGGAATTTATTAATAAGTTCTTGGAAGTTTACTTTGATGATTGGACTATCTTTGGTTTATTGAAAGATCATATAGCCAATTTAAGACTTATGCTGGACAAGTGTAGACAACATCAAATTTCATTGAATCTGAAGAAGTGTCTCTTTTGTGCACCTTTTGGAATTCTGCTAGGTCACATTGTATGCAAGCAAGGATTGATGGTGGATCCTGCGAAGATAGCCATTATTGTGAACTTTCCACCTTTGAAGTCTATTAGGAAACTTCGCACTACGCTTGGTTATACTAGATATTACAGGAAATTCATTAAAGGATATGCTCAGATTACAACCCCTATGGAAAATAAATTGAAGAAAGATATTAAGTTTGAGTGGTCACCTGAATGTCAGGAAAGCTTGGATATTTTGAAAGAAAAGATGGTAACTGCCCCTATCTTAGTATTCCCTAACTGGAGTAAGGAGTTTCATGTTCATGTCGATGCATCTTCCATTGCTTTAGGTATAGTATTGGCTCAGTCAGGTGAAGGTAATATTGATCACCCTATTGCTTTTGCAAGTAGAAAATTTTCCACAGCAAAAAATAATTATACTACGACAGAACAAGAAGGTCTAGCTATGGTTTATGCCTTGCAGAAATTTTGAAATTATTTGTTAGGATCTCATTTTAAGATGTTCACTGACCATTCTGCTTTGAATTATTTGGTTAACAAGCCTGTGTTAGGTGGAAGGATATGCAGATGGCTGATTTTGTTTCAGGAGTATGACTTTGATATCTGTCAGAGGACAAGCAAACCATCCAGAAGGGATGAGATGCCTCTAGTTCCACAGGTAACTTTACAAGCATTTGACAAGTGGGCTATTGATTTTGTTGGACCAATCAATCCCCCTGCAAAGAAATCTGGAGCAAGATACATTATTACAACAACTGATTACCTTACTCGTTGGGCCGAAGCTCAACCAGTCAAGGACTATAGCGCCGCTACAGCTGTGAAGTTCATATTTGATAATATCTTGTTGAGGTTTGGGTGTCCTAGAATTCTTATGAGTGATCAAGGATCACATTTTTTGAATAAGACTATTGAAGCATTGATCGAATAATTTCAAGTATATCATCAGAAGAGTACTGCCTACCATCCTCAAGCAAATGGCACTGTCGAAGCCTTTGACAAGATTCTTGAGCATGCTCTGATGAAGGTTTGCAATGTTAATAGAAATTATTGGGATCTTAGAATTCCAATAGTATTATGGGCCTATAGAACCACTTGCAAGAAGTTGACAGGCCACACACATTTTAGGCTGACAAGAAGCAGTTATGCCCATGGAGTACATTGTTCCTAGCCTCAGAATATCTGCCTTCACAGAGATGGATGATCCAGCCGTGTTGAATGAAAGGCTAGCGAAGATGCTGGAACTAGAAGAAGACAGATTCATTGCAGGTTTCCAGCAACAGTTACACAAAGCTAGAGAAAAAGCATGGCATGATAGACACATTAAGAAGAAGCATTTTCAAAATGGTGATCTTGTGCTCTTGTATGACAGTAAATTCATGAAGTTCCCAAGTAAGTTCAAGACACATTGGAAAGGACCATACATAGTTCAGAAAGTTACCGATGGTGGTGCAGTTCAGTTAGCTAAATTGAATGGAGAAAGTTTTCCTTCCATGGTGAATGGAAGTAGATTAAAGAAGTACAGGGACGGGCCTGTACCCCCTGATTAGATGTAATAGCAAGAAGAAGAGTCTAAGTACCAAGAACAGTTGAAATTGGGTACTAGACTATAATGAAGCTGTTCTCAGAGAGCTTCGGCAGATTGTTGCAAAATTTACGAAGTGTCGAAGATTGTGGAAGAAATTTTGTGATGGGTCGAAGTTCAAAGTTCTGTAGAAGCTTGTGTCAGGATGTGTCGAAGGTCTATACTGTGTTGACAGTCCTTATTGTGGTGAAGCCGAAGTTAGTGGTTGTGCCGAAGAAGAAAGGTGTGTCGAAGCTTAAAATTTGACCGTTGGAAAAAGTCATCTTTGGTGGCGTCGGTGCGTTAACTGCATTAACTTCTTGTAATGATGATATTTTGGTCGAATCCATAGCCTTATTTGGGAAATATAGCATCGTTTGGAAAAGATATACCACCGCTCGGTCAGATTTGGTGTCTTTAATGCACAGTTATGGCAGATTTGGTCATTGGATCCTATAAGAAGACACCCAGGCCTGCGAATTTCACGTTACGCATTTTCTTGAGTTTCATAGTTGAGTCCATGTTAGCTGATCGCACAGTCAAACAATTGTTGAGAGATTTTAGAAAGAGGGGTCTGCAAAACTTTATCAGGAACCTTCCTGCATCTGCACCTCACGAAGAGACTTCCCCAGCGCCGAATCAACCGATGCAGACATGATCTAATAGAAAGAATTTTAAGGAAAAAGTTCACTCTAAGCGGAATGAAGAAATGCATGAACCATTAGGAAAGATACGGGAGGATCCCGTGATTCAGATGAATCCTCCTGGTTTGGAAGAGCTCCCACCTGAATATTTCAAAGACTTTGGTGAGGATGAGAACATTGCATTGCAGCATCCACAATATCTCTTGCCTGTTTGACAAGGAGTTAAGCCACCTCGGCGGATGGTCAAGTTCGCATTACTCACCCCATCGTTGCCACAGGGTGTGAAGTTGGTCAGAATGATGACAGGAAGAGTAGATTGGCTCAAGTACGTAGACCACGATATGAATGATCGTGAGAAGTTTCCGCAGTTCACACCTGGGAAATACTTGCACTCCATCCATTATCCGAAGGTTGGAACGACGTTACTTGAAGTAAAATAGTGGGCTGCTGGCTTGTTGAAGATGCTGAATGTCCCCCACTTTGGTCGCAGCCCACAGGTTACTGCGGTGGTCAAGCGGTTATTCGTGTTGGTGCATGATGGGCACCTATGGATAGGAAACCAGAGAATTGCTATTGATGGAGAGCTGATTTATAGGATTGCAGGCTTGCCAAAGGAAGGGCCTGATCCTGGAATTGAATTTGTTGGAAATAATGAAGATACGAAGCTGGTGCAACACATTAAGGACCGCTTTGGTTTGACAAAAGGAAATCAAGGGTATCAAACATCGACTATTCAACACCAGAACATTCGCTACGCTGTAGAGATCCTAGCATGCAAATTAATGAGGAACTATAGACCTAATGAAGTACCTGCCTCGATTATCAGTATTGCTGCGAACTGTGCTGAAGGATACAGTTATAAATAGACAAAGTACATTTCTAGAGAATTCCTTGCAGATGTCCACGATGCACAGGAGAAAGGTAGAGCCTTTCATTATTCATGGTTGTTAGTGCTTATTACACTGGTAGGATGGAGAGAATCTGTCGAGGCACAGTTTGTTGATGTGCCTCCGGAGATGCCTGGTGCAGCAAGGCATGCATCTCTTTGGATTTCATGGGATAAGGACTTGCAGCAGATGATGAACTATGTGTTCGCCTACTATTCACTAAATATTACAGTTGAGATCCTGAAAACACTGCAGCTCCGTAATGAGCTATTTTCTCAGTATACTGGAGTGGCCAAATTCAAGGCTGATATGCATAATGTCTTCATCCAGACCTGCGCAAATAACAAGCATACATGGTGGAAGTTACCATACATGGTGAACCAGGAAGACATCCTCATAGTAGTTCGACAGTGGATGGATGAATGGATGAAGCATGCAGGAACAAGGCCCGACATACCAGTCCCTCCAGTAACAAATGTGGGTGTAGGTCCTAGCCAGCCGTAGCAGAATGACCCACTATAAGAGAGCAAAGAACAAGATGAGTCACAGTAGAACGAAGGTGACCATGGTGGAGATGACGTAGCTAATGGAGAATAAGAAGAGCAAAATGGTGAAGAAGAAGAAGAAGAATCAGTCAATACCATTTCAGACCCTAATCACCCAGATAAGCACAAGTCCCTAGAAGTGGAGGAAGTTACCAAGTCTCAGCCCAGAAAGAAAACTAAGGTGTCGAAGAGCAAGAATATCATCGAAGAGTCCGCTTTGACAATTGAAGAGCTTGATCAGGATATAATGAAGTCTACAGAGGTATTATCCAGCAAATGGGAAGAGTTTGAAGCTAAACATATTTATGTGCTCACTGGCATAGCACAGCGAATTGCAGAACTTAAGGCGTTATCGGAAAGAACAACAACTGGTGTTGCAGCAAGCAGTGCCCTAGTAGGCACACATCCAGATACTAGACAATGGATAGCCAGAAACGACAGAGGACAAGTACCAAGTGTAGCTCTTATAATACCTGACGCAACATCTTGATCGCAGGTAAGCATGATAGTTGAGATAGATTACACTAAGTTTTCTATGCCGGAGCTACATTCTTGTCAATTGGCACTCATGAAGGAGATCTGAGAATGAGATAGCTACACACACATGCAGTTAGAGAATACCACGAAGTAGAGTGAGATCCTTGCAACATAGTTGCAAGAAGCTAAATAGAAGAAGAGGGAAACAAAAAACAAGCAGGCCACACTAACGCGAGTGTTGGATGAGGTGTGTCGAAGTCTCCCTGACTTCGACATGCAGGATAAAGAAGAACTGGAGCAAAGAATAGTAAAGCTGAAAGACTATGCACAATATTCTAGAAGCTAGATAGAGAATATGAAAGCAGAACATGAGGGCCAGATTGCGGAGCTTCAGGTTTGCCTCATTCCTGAGAGTCCACCAGAGGTCAAGGAACAACGTCTCAGAAATATTCAGGCCTCAGCAACGAAGATCTCAAATCTTGTGAGTAGTGCATCAAAGCTGCTAGACGAAAGTGTCGAGGCCTAGACAAAATTGTAGGAAAACCCAGAAGTAGAAAAGTTGCAAGAAACCATCAAGCAGCGACAGACAGAGCTGGATGCAGTAAAAGAAGAAATTAATACATCGCCTCCTATGCAGAAGATGCTTAAGGTAAAGCATAGTAATGAGCTCCAACGAGAAATTGAGTCTTGTAGAAGAAAAGAAACACTGTTAGTGAGATCTGTGTAGCCCCTCATTAACGAGGCCTTGGATTTGAGCATTGCTGTGGAAAAACAATTCAAAGTATTGAAGGAGTATGATGCGTTTGCATAGGAAAAGGCCAACGAAGCATCTGCAGCAACATTGCAGGAGATAGTAGAGAAAGAGCAAGCAGCCGAAGATATCATGCGCAGCCTCAACAAGTAGTTTACTATCTTTTCCAACAAGATTCTTGTACCTGAAAAGCAGCAAAGTGTCCCAGGACGGGACACTAGTGAGTCTTAGGAGCTTGTTGGGGCTCAGACCTTGAAGATCCTTAATTTTGGCAACTCCGCAGTTTTGGTGCGAAGCTTGTAAGCGGAGTTGTGGTCCAAAATAGTCTTAGGGGCTTCGGGGTTGGGTCGAAGCCCCTCCTTTTGTAAATGTCCCCTGGTTTTTGGGTACCCATGGTTTTTAAGCCCATGGTATTGTAATAGTGAACTTGTATAAATAGGCACTTATGTAAAGGAGTCAAGTAAGCTTTGTGTTATGATGATGATGTGATGTGAAGAAGCTAAGGTCTATTTTTGGGTTTAAGGTTAAGTCCCAGCTGAGTGCATGGACGACCTCTGCAACTGAGTGCACAGAGGGTTTTGGGAAGAAAGGTTCTACAGCTGAGTGCGTAGATCGAAACTGCATTCTTTTGAAAATTGTTGAATATAAACGTAGTTCTGTGGACATAGCCCTTACACTGGGGGTGAACCACGTATATCCTGTGTTGTGGTGGTTCTTTTTATTTTGTTCCTGTTGTGTTTTTATGCATTTGATAAGTGGATGAATGATAAAGTAAGATCAATTGCTAAGTATTTCGCTGTGAATTCCCAGTTAAGGGTTAAGCAAGAAACTGTCTTTTTATCCAAACTGTGAAGCTATTTAAGTGGATTTCGAAGCTCTGTATTGCATAATTATTCTTTGTTAAGGCTAAAGGTACAATAATATCCCTCTTTCGCTTGGAGAAACCTGATTCTGTGGCACCCCATAGCTATTTTGGGTGAGACTGCAACCTATTCACAGGTTGTTGCCAAAAGGGCCAACACTGTGGGTCTGTTTGTTGGTGCGAAGATAAAAGCATAAGAATCCGGGTCTACCCCAGCCGCCCAACACATTCTTGTTATGATCCCTCATTCATAGGTTGTCGGTATTGGTTTCCAAGTGACAAGACTCATTATGAACCCATAAGCACTGGTCATGTTCATTATGGCATGTTTGATATCCCTGCATCCGATTCGACACATCATGTCAAGTCAGAAGTTGAACCTTGCACTATGCCTAGGGGCACTCCTATTCCTTTCCATGTAGAGAGATTTGTGAGCACTAGTCACATTGCACCTTCCATCTCGGTGCTGGAAGCAACCTCACATGTCCATCCTAGACCTAGTGTTAGTAACCATATGCGGATACTAGAACCGAAACGAGTGACCATAGGGAACACCACTTACATCCCTTCACATGTCCCTTCATCCTCGAACCCTACTCCTTCAAATGAATTTTTGAAAACTATTCCTCCCCATCATTCACATGGTCCTTCGAGCTGGAATATTGCTACTAGCTGTGTTCGTACTGCGACTACTCACACGGTAGTATCTCAGAGTCAAGTACCTCCTGTTGTGTCAGGAGGTCATATCCTTGTTTCTGGATCATCTCATGGTCCATCGCAAGGAGTTCCCCATATCCCTAACCATGGAAATTCTCATGGGACATCCCATGGGACACCTTATGAAGCTTCTCATGGACAGTCTTATGGACCACAGTATGGACAAAACTGTCAACCCTATGGGTGCGGGTATAAACAACCTGCTTACTCTTTCAATTATGGCTTTGTAGCACTGCATCATCTAGGTACACCACATCATAATGCTTCCATATAGCCCTATACGGGTCTAATGGGAGGAGGTTATTATCGCCAAGGCCATGGTATTTATAGCAATCAGCCTTACATGAACCAGAACTATCAGGGAGCATGGCATAGACCGGCTCAACCTAGGCTCCCTTTCCTCGCAATGTTGAAATTACCTTAATTATCAAGACTTATGAATGATCTAGTATCTCATGATCCATCCTGGCTGGCTATCCATAACAAGATTCCTTCGGACATTCCTAAGTTCGAAGGAAAAGCTGGAGAAGATCCTAGTGAGCATGTCACTACTTTTCACCTTTGGTTCTCTTCCAATTCCTTACATGAGGATTCAATCCGTTTGAGGCTATTTCAACGCACCTTCACTGGGCCTGTAGTGAAATGGTATATAGATTTACCAAGGGGGGAATTCATTTTATTTGATGACCTTCCCATGAATTTCCTCAATCACTTTCAGCTACCAGTGCTTTATGACGTTGGTACCAAGCTCTTATCAACATTTCAGCAAGACAAATCCACACATATCTCGGATCATATTCAATAGTGGTGTAGACAGAAACGGTTGATTAAAACCTTTATACCATCAAAATTTCTCCTTGAGTGGTTCCTCAAATCATTGTTACCTTACATTGAAAAGGATGTTTCTACATCCAAAGTCCAAAATGAGAACAAGCAATATTTAGGGCACAAGATTTGGATTTGATATACGCTCAATCCATACTTTTGTATGAGATTATACCTAATGCTCCACGATCTAGTTTTGATCCCAAGATCAAGCCTGGACCACATGCCGATGGCATTGTGGGTTGTACAAGTGCCAAACCTGCAGATTCGGTTGTGAAATAAGTGATCCAATTTTTAATTAATCAATCCATGTCAGGACAAGCCACAGCTTCATCTCAACCTACCCAAACGGTGAGTGTACTTTTCGTGTAATTGTCAGACTAGAAGGGCAACCAATAGCTTGGAAGGAATAGGAAAAAAGGGAAAAATAATCGTAAGGGTTGGAACAAAAATGAAAATGCTAATTATAATGAAAAGAACACTCATAATGCTGGGGGGGACAAGAATTCTAAATGTAAGGTAAATTTTCCTTTCAATTTATGTAAGGAGGACCACCTCACTCACTTGTGCCCTCATATGGAATATGCCTCGAGATTCATAGCACAGGGCCCAGCCGTGCTAACTAATCCTTTACCCAACAATCAAAATATGAAGTCGAGGACCATTGATCCTCATTGTGCATCAGGTGGAGATCAAAATCCTCTGGAATCCAATAGTGGTCATGGTTGCATTAACATGGTGCATGCTACTAAGGTTGTGACTCTTGCGAAGGATTATGGTTCGTCAAAACCATACCTTGGAAAGGAACCCGATCCACCTGAGAGCCCTTTGCATATCAAAAAATATATGGATAAACCTAAAGTTGCACCTGACATTCCTAAGGGAGTCCTAAAGCATTTAGGGCAAAATCCTAATGCCCGAGCCACCTAGAACTATTGCATTGTTGAGGATTTGGGCCAAACTCTTTGTGTGATGTCCATGCTTGAAGTACTTTAGACTTGTCCTCCGCAGAGGAGAGCCTCGCTTTCTGCTCTTGGGGTTGACGATGATAACTCTTCTTCCATTATCAAATTTGAAACCATGGGAATATAGCCTCACTTGCCTTACTACATGTCTCTTTTGATTCATGTAGAATGTCTTAATATGATCGTCAAACGCACTACGATTGATGAAGGCGCTACTATTTATGTGATGTCTTTGTCATGTTGGAGGGGTTTGGGTTCTCCTGAGTTGTCTCAGTCTGCTACTATGTTGACAACTTTTGATGGTAGATATTTTCGGCCACACGGGATTCTTATTTCTCTTAAGGTCTGTTATAGTTGATTTCACCACTCTAGGTGAATCACACTTTGTATGGCTTTCCCCTGTCCCACTACAGACTCCTTAGACCCCTTGGACCATTTTTTTTCCTTTAATGTTTCCTTGACCATCCCTAAAAACATGTGAATAATGATACATGTGACTTTTAAAACTCTAATCGCGTATATACACGGGTTTGACCACTAAAATCGCGTACATCGAGATGTGTACAAAATCCAAATCCTTTTGGAGTTTTCCTTGACATGGATCTGACTCACTTGACTCCTGGCCTTCCCTATGCCTTGAGATCACTTGGATTCGACCTTTCATTACCCCTTTGAAAAGATATATAAGGAACTCTATGGTACATTGAAGGCATATGAGAGAATTGAGAGCAAAGAAACTATAGTCCATTGTTTCCGGAACTTATGCTTGAGTCTGCATCCCTTTGTCCCTTGGAGAACTTTTGTGTTCTTCCCAAGCTTGCCTTTTGCTTGTGAGCTTTCTATCAAGAAATGGAGGATTGAGGTGGTGGAGGCCCAGGTGGGGGATTTAGTTTCTCCGATTTGCAGACGTGCTAACAAAGGTTGTATTTATTGTAATCTCTGATTTATATAAATATACATATCTTTTCCTATAAAATAATGTGTGTTTGAATGAATATTTTATCCATGGGATTATGTCAAATGCTTATACATTATTGATTATATATGCTAGAATAGATATAACACCATGATATATAGAATGCTTGTATTGTTTACTTGTTGTTGAGGAAGTAATTTATCAATTCAAGCCGAAGTTGAAAAGCTCAATGGGGATCTACTTCAACCGTTCAGAATAAGGTACGAGGTCTAATCCTTTAGTGTTAGATATTTAATTTCTATTGCATATTGGAAAGGATTGATTTCTGGAGTCAAGTTGTCTGTTGTGGTACCCCAAGCCATAGGAATTTCTCTCTGTAACAGAATTGGTGACTCCGCTGAGGAGTTCCTAGTAGTTGTCCTTTGCAGGTTGTTCTATCAGCATTCAATGACTTTGAATTGCTCTTTCTCTCTTGTTTCTATGTCAGGTCTAGGGACATGTTTGCTTGGTAGTTCCTGATTGGTGTGAAGTTTGTCTTAGCTTGTCTGTTTTCCTTGATTTTTATGCACCTTTCTTCCTGTATGTGAGTTTTTAACTCACAATCGCGTATACACGTGGGTTTCTATGCTATTTCCGCATATACACACGGGTTTACTGCAAATAGTCATGTATGCCCTTAGTTTTTCCTTTTTGTTGAAGTTAAATGGTTGCTGGGTGAAGTTTGATAATTGCTGAGTCTCCTTTGACACTGCCTGAGTCTGTTTATACCTCTGTTTCTGACCAGAGACGCTTTTTTTTAAGCTATTTTTTTTTTTTTTAAGAAGGTTCTTGTCATGGTATTTTTGATTTTTTGTTTGGGATTAGTGCATTAGATCTCTTTTACCTTAGTTCTTTGCTTGAGTGTTGTTTGAGTGTGCTTGCAGATTCCGGGGGTTGTAGAATCATTCTTTTTCTTTTTGTATCTCATTTTATTTCAAAAAATCCAAAAATATTTGCTTATCATCATCCACTGCATTTTGCATTTTGCATTGTACTTGCACTAGATTTGCTTTGGAGTATTAGTTAGGATTTCATATAGGAAATCTTCCATTCATCATTTGAAGAAAAATTGTGCATTTCACATAGTAGCATACCCTGTTTTCATGGACACAATGCATTTGCATTAATTGTTAGGTGTGCATTTTACTTCATGTTGTGTCATAACACCATTAGTTGCACGGCCATATCCCTCTTTTGAGTAATAAATCCAATTAAAATCAATGCTTAATTAAAATGAACTACACTCTTTTCTTTCATAGGGTGCACCAACAAGATTAGGTTTTAGGATCTTGGAATAGTTCATTGTGAGTAAATTCTCCAAGATCACTAAACAACAACATGTATGTGTTTGTCTAGGTGAGTGTTTGAAATCCTTGGTATAACCAGCGTTTCTTAGGATCCTCCTCTCAAAAGGGAGTTAAGCACGAGGTAGTGTGAGAGGTTATTGATTGGGATGACCCCTAGTCATAACTGAGTAGCACCGAAGATATTTCTAGGATTGTATTCGTATCTGGGGGCTCTTTCGAGAGTTTCGGGCTTTGCTACCCTACCCATACGGTCAATCCCGCCTGAGCATTGATTATATTAGGTGACCTTAGTGGCCTTACCTAGAATATCGAGGGGGTACTTTGCAGGGGTTATTCTGCGGGTGTTCTGACTAGGTTAGGGTTGGACAGCACATTCACTTTACACGTTGAAGCCAAGGGCCACAATAATTGGTTAGGTACCTCCACTTGTTGTGTATGGGAGTTTCAATCCTCTCCTAGGAGAGACATACCTGCTTCATTCAGGAGCTCACTTATCCTGCCCTTGATTGCTTGCATTTGGCTTTAGATTTTATTAGTGATTTCTTTGTGCATGATAGCTTACCTAGGGTTTACATAAATAGAGAGTATTTTATATTTTTTGATTCATCGTGGATTCGGGTACGGCTTCTCACTATTCTCATCGTTTAGCAGGACTTCCACCTTCTACATCTCCTCCTCCTTTGGGAGAGAGACCTAGACAGTCCAGGCAGACTACTTCGCACATTGATTCACACACCATGGGAGACCATATAGAAGGTATTCCTGAACCACCTTCTCCCATTCATGTAGACGATGGGGAGTTTACTCCTACTTACTATCCTTCACCCGACTTGGCTGATTTAGGTCCTATGATTTCTGAGATAGGAACCTTTCATGATAGACCTACTCACTCTAGGGTTGATTCCCCATTGACGCATTACCAGTATGGAATGTCGGAGGATGCCGAGACTCATTTTTAACCCGCCAGCACTAGTTATGGTAGTTATGGTATGTCTGGTTTTCCCACACATGTTTTGGCATTTCATGTCAAATCTGAGTTTGAGCCTAACACTATTCCTGGGGGCACTCTCATTCCTTACCATGCGGAGAGGTTTGGGAGCACTAGTCACATTGCACCTTCCATCCCGGTGGTGGAAGTTACATCACATATTCCTCCTAGGTCTAGGGTTAGTGATCCTATTAGGATACCAGATCCGAGACGAGTGACTATAGGGAATAATACATACTTAATCACACAGATCCCTTCATCCTCTATCCCTAGTTCTTCAAATGTTCACCTTCCACCTCATTCACGTGGTCCTTCAGGCCGAAACGTTGCTATGAGTTATGTCCATATTGTGGTTACTAGACCAGTTGTGTCTCAACTTCATGTACCACCCATTTTGTCGGGAGGTCATGCTCATACTTCTAGAGGTCACATTCCTACTTCCAAGATGTATATTCCTACTTCTGGAGCGTATGTTCCTACTTATCAAGTGTCTCATGGGACATATCATGCGATGACTTATGGACCCTATTATGGGACATAGTATGGATAGGGTTCTTCACCTTGTGGGGGCGGGTATCAACAACCTTCTTATTCACAAAACTACGGCTTTGTATCTCCTAATAGTCAAGGTCCACCACACTATGGTGCTTCCATGCCACCCTATATGGGTCAAACAGGAGGAGGGCACTATGGCCAAGGCCATGGTGGTAATCAGACCTATATGAATCAGGGAGCGGTCCATCGACCTCATCATCCTAGGCCCCCCTTCCTCGTGACGCTGAATCTTCCTGACTTGTTGATATTGATGAAAGATCTTGTAGCTCATGACCCAACTTAGCCGGCTGTCCCTAATAAGCTTCCCTCAGACATACCTAAGTTCGAGGGAAAACCAGGAAATGATCCAAGCGAACACGTTACTACGTTTCACCTATGGTGCTCTTCAAATTCCTTACACTAGGACTCCATCCGTTTAAGGCTATTTCAACACACCCTTATAGGGCCTGTCATGAAATGGTATATAGAGCTACCTAGGGGAGCATACGCTTTGTTCGACGACCTTGCGATGACTTTTCTTAATCACTTCCAGCTACCTGTGCGTTATGACATTGGTACTGAACTCTTGTCAACATTTCAACAGGATAAATCCACACATATCTCGGATCATATTCAAGAGTGGCGTAGATAGAAGAGGTTAATTAAAGCCTTTATACCGCTAGAATTCCTCCTCGAATGGTTCCTTAAGTCGTTATTGCCATATATAGTGAAGGATGTTTCTACATCTAGAGTGCAAAATGAGGAACAAATGATTTTTAGGGTGCAGGAACTGGATTTGATTTATGCTCAGTCCGATTTGTTATATGAGATTATTTCCAACGCTCCGTGTTTTAGTTTTGACCCCAAAGTCAAACCTAGACCACATGCCGATGGCATTGTGGGTTGTGCAAGTACAAAACCTATGGATTTAGTTACAAAACAAGTTAGTCAATTGTTAATCAACCAATCTACTTCGGGACAAGATACAGCTTCATCTCAACCCGCCCAAATGGCGAGTGTACTTTCTGTGAAATCATCGGACCAGAAGGGTAACCAGCAGCCTGGACGAAATAGAAAAAAGGGTAAGAATAATAATAAGGGTGGGAATAAGAATGAGAATTCTAATAGTAATGACAAGAACGGTTGTAATGCTAGGGGGCACAAGCAAGCTAAACGTAAGGTTAAGTTCCCTTGCAAGTTGTGTAAGGATGATCACCTCACTTACTTGTGCCCTCGTATTAATGAAGCCTCGAGGTTCTTGGCACAGGGCCCAGCTATGCTAACTAACCCTTTACCACACAATCAAAATATGAACTCGAGGTCCCATGATCAGTCTGGTGGTGATCAAGATCCGTTGGAGGGTAGTGGTCATGGTTTCATTAACATGGTCCGTGCTGCGAAAGTTGTGATCCGTGCGAAATATTATGGTTCATCACAACCCAGCTTAGGAAAAGATCCTGATCCACCAGGGTCCCCTTTGCGTATTGAGAAACCTATGGATAAACCTGAAGCTACACCTCACATTCCTAAGGGAGTCCTTAAGCATTTGGGGCACAATCCTAATGCTCGAGCCACCCAGAACTATTCAGTTGTCGAGGATTTGGGCCACACTCCTTGTGCGATGTCTGCATTGGAAGTGCTTTAGAGTTGTCCTTCGCAAAGGAAGGCGTTGCTTTCTGCCCTTGGTGTGAATGATGATGATTCTTCCTCCGTGATTAAATTTGAAACTGTAGGACTTCAGCCTCGCTTGCCTTACTATGTGTCTCTTTTGATTCACGTAGAATGTCTTAATATGACCATCAAGCGCACTGTGATTGACGAAGGCGCTGCCACTTCTGTGATGTCTTTATCATGTTGGAAAGGTTTAGGTTCCCCTAAGATGTCTAAATCAGCAACAATGTTAACTACGTTCAATGGGAGATCATTTAGGCCACGTGGCATCCTTCCTTCCCTTAAAGTCTGTTTGGGAGGGAAGACCATTGCGATAGAGGTCGAGGTGGTTGACGTGCCCCTTGACTACAATCTCTTGTTGGGTAGGAATTGGATGTACAGTATGCAAGTTGTTGCTTCTTCCCTATTTTGCATTGTATGATTTCCACATAATAGGAAGATAGTCATGATTGATCAAATGACATTCAAGAATCCGTTTGTTACTGCATCTTCGGGAGCTTTGATCCCGATCATTGAGCACTCTCAGCCGGCAACAAGGAGTGTGGGTGTAGGCATGTATCCATCCCTCATGGGAAGCTTTAGTTGTCCTGCATCGATTCTTATGATAGGTTATAGTTTCGGTGAGGCTTCGAAATCTATGAGATCGGTGTCTTTTCACATGATTCATATGGAAGATCCTTGGATTCTTCCTATACCGAGTACTCCGAGTGAGCCCATCATGACGGACGTGCTGTTACCTGCAACTATGATAGCTTATCAAGCTAATCTCAAGTGCGTTGTAGAGCCTAGTCCTTCCTCTTCGCAGACAGAGGAGAAGGACCCTTATGTGCTGTCGGCATGGGCAGTACAATCTTCTCATGCGCACCACTGCCTTGATATGGTTTTCCCTTCAGATGAAGTGATTATTGAGGCTATGTTGGGAGTTGATCCACCATGGGAGGAACTCCATCATAGATCATACTTTCTTCCTGAGCTTGACCGCTTGGACCATGAGGACATTAGGGCAGTTCTTAGTGTGAGAGTTGGTAGTCCTATGGTTCCATTAAGCTCTCCTGGTCAGATGGCTAACGAAAACATGGTGAACATATCTTCAACGATTCCTATCAACATCTCTTGCGATCCTGGCAGGATAGAGAATGCCTATATTGGGGCAGAATGTTCCCATGTTGAGATTCTAGAATACATCGAGCTATTTAAGGAATTCTGTGACATATTTTCTTGGTATTACGATGAAATGCCAGATATCGACCCTCGTGTTGTTGAGCACGATATTAAGACTTACCCCAACACTAAGCCTGTTTGACAATGGTTGCATGCAGTGAATCCTAGGAAAGCACCCACGATTAAGGCAGAGATAAAAAAGCTGTTAAAATCCGGTTTTATCTATCCCATTCCCTTGATGGAGTTGGTTTCAAACCCCGTTCCAGTGGATAAGAAGCAGGGAGCGATCCACATATGTACTTATTTCCACGATTTAAATCGTTCCTGTCCTAAGGACAATTTCCCCACACCATTTATTGATCAAATTTTGGATGAGTGTGCAGGTAGCAAGGTTTTTTCCTTTGTGGATGGTTTTTCTGGGTATAATCAAATACAAATTAAACCTAAGGACCAACATAAGACTGCATTTATTTGTCCTTGAGGAACTTTTTCATATCAGAAAATGCCTTTTGGCCTTAAAAACGCTGGAGCTACATTTCAATGGGAAATGACCTTGATCTTCCATGATCTCAATTCGATCAGTGAAGTATTTTTGGACGACCTTGCTATTCATTCTCGTATGAGAATGCATCATCCCCATCACTTGAGATTGGTATTTGAAAGATGCCAGCACTATTTGGTTAGATTAAATCCTCCTAAGTGCATCTTTTGTGTGAAGTCATGTCATTTGTTAGGATTCATCATTTCTAAAGAGGGTATAAGAGTCAATTCTTTGAAGGTTGAGGCAATACTTTAGTTGACTCCCCCGAAGAATATTCGTCATCTTCAATGTTTGTAAGGCATGGCAAACTTCTTACAAAGATTTGTTCTCAACTTTGCCAATTTGACTAGGGGCTTCATGCGTCTATTGAAGAAGGACACCCCCTTTTGTTGGGATGAGCGAGCCCAGGAGTCCTTTGATGCACTCAAGCAAGCCCTAGCATCGGCCCCAGTGATTAGTCCCCTAGACTATAGCCATGATTTTATACTTTATGTGGCCGCATCCATGGAGATGATTGGTATGGTTTTGGTTCATGAGGATGAGGAGCTCCAAGAGCATGTCATATACTATCTCAGCTAGAACCTTATTGATGTAGAGATTTGTTAATCTCATGTCGAGAAGCTTGCTTCAGCTACCGTACATGCGGTTCAACAGTTGGGACATTATATTCTCCTTCACCAGACCTTGGTTATAGCCCATGTCAATCCATTTCAATTCGTCCTCACTCGAAGGATGATTGGGGGAAAGTATAATAAATGGATTGTCATTCTACAAGAATTCTATCTTTAATTTGTTTCGGAAAAATAAAAAAAGTCTTTAATTTTTGTAGAGGTTATATCGGATTTCCCAAGCGAGGCCAAGGAGTTGGTTTGTGAAGATAAGTTTGTCGATGAACACATCTTCTTAATCTCAAATTTAGACCCATGGTATGGGGATATCATAATATATTTACAAACATTGAATACTCCTACTCACCTCTCATGATATGAACGGCGACGATTACGTCACGTGTCTAAGAACTACCTCATAGTGGATAACACTTTGTACCGCCATAGGGTAGATTCCATTTTACAACATTGTTTAACTCATGAGGAGGCTGAGGTAGTGCTGAATGATTGCCACAGAGGGGTGTGTGGTGGTAATTCATCTGGGATTTCTACAACTCAAAAGATCTTAAGATCAGGTTATTTCTGGCCGTCGATCTTTAAGAATTGTGTAGATGCGGTCAAGAGGTGCCACCCTTGCCAGGTGTTCACATATAATATGCACTCAAAACCTACCCCATTACACCCCATTATCACCATCGGTCCCTTCACTAAGTGGGGGCTCAATTTTATGGATTGCAACCTAGCTTCGGCTGGGGGGCACCATCATATTATAGTGGCTGTTGATTACTTCACGAAATGGGATGAGGCTATGCCTACAGCTAAATCCGATGGTCAGATAGCTACCCACTTTGTATTCAACCAAATTATTACTCGGTTCAGAATTTCGAAAGAGCTTGTCACTGACCATGGCTCGCACTTTCAAAATTGTATGATGGAAGAGTTGGCATCAAAGTTAGGGTAAAAGAAATAGCATTCCTCCTCTTACTACTCTCAAGCGAATGGACATATAGAAGCAGTGAATAAATCACTCAAATCCATTCTCCAACGAACCATCGTACAAAGCAAGAATAATTGGCACATCATGTTATATCCTGCTTTGTGGGTATATAGAGCCATTGTTAAGACTGCCATGGGTTTTTCTCCACATCAACTTGTACATGGAGTGGATTCGATATTGCCAGTTGAATGTGAGATTCCTTCTTTGAAGCTAGATGTAGAACTCTTACCAGACACTTCACCATTGGAGGAGCATTTGGTCCACCTTGAGCAACTTGATGAGCAGCGTTGAGATGCCTTGGTGGCTCTAGAGGTAAATAAATGTCGCGTAAAGGTCCAGTATGATAAGTCTGTCCATCCAAGGAGGTTTAGTGAGGGAGACTTGGTCCTTTTGTGGGATCAACTGAAAGAACCCTTGGGCACAGGAAAATTTAATCCCATGTGGTGTGGTCCTTACGTGGTCAAACATGTCCTAGAGAAGGGTGCTTATGAGTTAGTGGATTGCGAAGGAATGGCCTTAGTGGAGCCTATAAATGGGCTCTATCTCAAGAAGTACTATGCATAATTTTCAGCCAAGGCTGGTTATTGTATATTATTGTACAGTTTTGCATAGTTAGGTCTTTTTCTTATAGTGATCGGGTTTGTGATTAGTTTCCGTTTCTTTTGGCAGATGTCAATGGAATCTTTCACCTACATAGGATTCGTGGATGGTGCAAGCTGTCACACTCAACACTCAACCTCTACTGCTTGGGTGATTTATACTCCTATGGGTCAGGTACTGTCTTCAGGAGGCATATGTCTGCGGCCATATTCCAACAATGTTGCTGAATATAGTGCCGTTATTGAGCTTCTACGGGATGCCATTTCACATGGCACTCTCTCTCCTGAGGTATGTCTTGATTCGGAGTTAGTAGTTTCACAGCTTAATGGTTTGTACCATGTAAGAGATCCGATTTTATTAAGAAGATTCTTATGTGTGAGATTATTAGAACGGAAATTTGACAATATAACATACATACATATTCCAAGAATTAATAATCAAGTTGCTAACTCTTATGATAACTACGTGTTAGATTGGCATTTGTTTCATTCACAATAAATTCATCACAAACACAATTTTTACATATGTAAATAAATAAACTGATCACCATAAAATTTGTTATATAACATCCAAAATGTGGTAATACATAGTGTCATGATACAAAATTGGGGCTCTCGAGCCACCAACGTATAATACATGGCAGTACAAAATGTATACACTCCCAGGTATCTAATCCTGTGGAGGAGGAGGAGGGTTGTGATCATGGAAGGTCACTATGGCTCTAGCTAGCCGTCGGAATAATCACAACCATGCTCGTGGTACACCCACCATTTGGTGCTGTATAGCCTCAGGAAAGTCCTCGACTTGCAACATGGGAACCCTGTGTGTCAGCCTCACAAAATTGGTATGAATGCTTTGGAGCATCTGCTCCGTATCCACACCCATGATATCATCTCCTATTCCCCTCTGTTTGTGACGAGGGAAGCCTTCTAGCCACCGTGGTCCCACATCTACACACAAATGGTAGATGTCACTATGTATTGTCACGCAAAAATATGTCTTTTGATTCCATATAATCAGAAAACACAAAAAATTAAATAACTCAAAAATTAAAAAAGAGAGGGTCGAGATTCATTACCTATATCGCCTAATGCCAATCTTGGTGGTAGCGGCATGTCCGGGTCCCCTCGGAAATCTATCCCTGCATAGGGGTAGTCATCGATGGCAACTATCTGTCATCGCCACCATGAAAAGAAGTTAGCTAGATAGGGTTTGGACACCCTACCTCCCCCCAGTCTGCACATAGCATCTGCCCAATGTCGTTGGGCTGGACCTCGAACCCCGTGAAGAGGAACATCCACTCTGGGGCTCAATCCTAGAACACGCTTGAAGAAAAACGTGCTCAATATACGGCTGAACCTGAAGTTCTGTACTCTGCCTGCCTTACACTCACTAAGCTGATGTTTCATGTTGCTCAGTAGTGTAGTGCTCCAGTCATAAATTGTGGGTCTCATGCACTCCACTGCATAGAATATCAGAGGCCACGAGGACTGGTGGAGTGATTCCAAGCCTGCTATCCTGCCCAATGTCAATAGTATGGCCTTTAGGCCCAGCACCTGTATAGCGTTGGTAGGGACCTGAATCCCCACCTTCTCTATGTCTAGATAGTAGTACATTGCAATGTACTCATTGATAGTCAGGCCACCTCCTAGCCCACCATGAGACCAAAGTTTCACTACCTCCCCTCATTGAGAAATCCCAGTAATGAAGTATATGTCCTCCACCTCTATAGTGAGGGACATCCCATCTATCTGGAAGGACTCAGAGTCTGGATCCCAGTAATACACTAGCATCTGCAATAGTCTTCGTTTGGCCCTCAAGCCACCAAGACACCAAAACTTATAGAGTCCACATGCACGTAAATCTTGCTAAGCCATTAGATCAGCCCTTACTACCTCCTCTGCCTCACCATGTTCACGCTCTCTCCACTCTAGGACCATTCTACACAAGAAATTGAAAATTTTCCCATTATATTATTGAAAAAACCTTATGTGTGGCCTCATATGTGACTATTTTCAAAACAGTCGCTCATGTATGCGAGTATGGGGGCATTTTCCGCGTATATCCAACCCTATATGCAGAAAAACCTTTGATTTCCATGTGGGCCGCAACACCCTTTTTAGTTTGGCCTAGAAATATTGATTGGCCATGGAATTTGATAAAAATTACATTGAAATGGAAGAGAAGAGCATGGGTAAATACCTAGAAGAAACGGTAGTGGATTCCGCTGGCTGGATCTCCTAGAATTTGCTATTGAAAATATGAGCTCAAATGGGTAAAAGTTTCAAATGTTTTATAATATTTTGAATGGTTTACTATTTATAGAAAATTTTCAAATATTTGAAAATTTTTACCCCCTTTCCTATAGTTTTGACAATTTCTAACCATTTTGTACCATTTTTGACATAATTCATGATGTAGAGGACCTTTTTCAGCCATTGGATTGACCCGTTCGTGCCAATCTCAGGTATCATGTCTAAACTAGCATATATGTTATGTTTCATCACCATTTGCATTTTGCATGACCTTATGACCATCTCATCATGACCTTAGGTACGAACCCACTCTATTATGTCACATAACCTTCTTGTTGTTTTAGAAGTGGCACGATATGAGTGGTAGAGCTTCACCTTACATGGGCACCCTAGTTAGCGCCTTATTTGAATTTGGTGCCCATGCTGACGTTTTCTCCTTTAGGGTGTGGGAATTCATTGTATAGTACTGCCATGACATTTCACAAGAGCCTCATACTCCTCTTGATCTTTTGCTGGCCTATTTCCCTCAGGACTCCCTCATGTCAAGTTGTGAATGCATTATCATGAGCTTTGCCTACCTTATTGAGCTTTATCCCAGCTTCCTTGACATTGCGTTTCATCCATATAGCCCGAGCTTATCTCACTTATAGCCATGCAGAGGCATTATTTATATCCTTTGTAGCTTGATTCCCTTTTTACCAGGAGGGGAGTTTCCCCCAAGTGTCGATATCCTACACATGTATCCTTGCATTGAGCATAGGTATGTTCCACTACTTGGAACTAGTTTGTTTTCCCTTATGACACTCATCTCCTCCTAGTCTATAACTATAAAGCAGTTTTATTCTTTTTCAAGATTTTTAAATAATTGAAAAAGTCCAAAAAAAAATCAAAAAACCGAAAAGCTGGACAAGGAAAGATGTTATCTTTGGCAGTTGTCAAGTCGTGTCGCCTTCGAACAGAGCACTGTATATCACATCCATTGGTTGGGTTTATAGTTTGAATTTAGGAGCTGTACTCGTTTATCTGAGTTTATCTCCACCATCTGGTTAAGCTTCCAGTCCCCATGGAGCCTCTGTTAATGCCTCCTATGTCACAAAGATGTCCCAGTTTGTATATTGAGTCTATGCTACCTTAATTCAGTCACCATATGCTGTTATGCTCTTGTTTAAAGGAAATTGAATCCTGAGTCATCCATTTCTTAGTTATCTTGACTTTGCATGTTGGCCATTCCCGATACAGTTACTAGTTCTTGCACCTTATGATCGAGTCCTTCCACATTGTACAGCTTTGCTGAGTACCTCGTGTTGGATGATGGGGGATGCCTTAATTCCCTCCTTCCAGCGGATTTCATCCCATCAACTTTAGATCATTTATTCTCGGATTGGAATCTAGAGTCATTTTGAGTGCCTTGAGACATGCAGTCATTAGTGGCAGGTTCTCTCACCATCAACAATCTTTGGGAATACATCAATGTCCCCTGATCGATGGATCCTCTCAAGTGTTCAACCTCAACACATTTATTCACACTTGTTAGTTTGCACTCTAGTACCTTGATTCCCATTCATTATCAGTGGGTGATCTTGCGTCTGTTAATGGTATACATTAATGACCAGTAATCAGACGATGGACTACTATGTTCAACCTCAACACCTCTATTCACATAGTAGGACATGTACTCGTAGCGGTTTGTGTAGAATACTTTCCAGATTGGTGGCATCTCTTATATGCTACCTCCTTGATCATGCTAGTGTTCATGAGATTTCAACTCTTGTGACTTGATTCCAATATATGTCAGAAATTTCTAGCCACTATGGAGATCTTGATCTATTATATATCTTCATCCATTATGGAGATCATGATCCTTTGTATATCTTCATCATGGAGATTCTGATCTATGTATATTGTACGTGGCGATGACCACTTATGTGATATCTTTTATCATGCCTATTCATGGCCATTGTACTCTTATGTATCCGGGACTGCTATATGTATTTGCAGTTATGTGCAGAGTTGTATCATTGTACTATGCTAATTGGATGGTTGGTCTTCCATTTGGGATCCTTCATCACTCCACTTCTGGGATGGACTTAGAATGTATTTCAGCCATCGTATGACCCCTCTGACCTCACACATTAGGGGGCATCTATTATAGTTGATTTCACCACTCTAGTTGAATCACACTTTGTATGGCCTTCCCCTGTCCTGCTGCAGACTCCTTAGACCCCTTGGACCATTTTTTGTCCTTTGATGTTTCCTTAACCATCCCTAAAAACATGTGAAAAATGATACACGCGAATTTTAAACCTCTAATTGCGTATATATGCGGGTTTGACCACTAAAACCACGTACATCGATATGTGTACAAAATCCAAATCCTTTTGGAGTTTTCCTTGACATGGATCTGACTCACTTGACTCCTGGCCTTCCCTATGCCTTGAGATCACTTGGATTCAACCTTTCATTACCCCTTTGAAAAGCTATATAGGGAACTCTATGGTACATTGAAGGCATATGAGAGAATTGAGAGCAAAGAAACTATAGTCCATTGTTGCCGGAACTTATGCTTGAGTCTGCATCCCTTTGTCCCTTGGAGCACTTTTGTGTTCTTCCCAAGCTTGCCTTTTGCTTGTGAGATTGCTATCGAGAGATGGAGGATTGAGGTGGTGGAGGCCTTAGTGGGGGATTCAGTTTCTTCGATTCGTAGACATGCCGACAGAGGTTGTATTTATTGTAATCTCTTATTTATATTAATAGAAATATCTTTTCCTATCCAATAATGTGTGTTTGAATGAATATTTTATCCATGGGATTATGTCAAATGCTTATACATTATTGATTATAAATGCTAGAATATATCTAACACCATGATATATAGAATGTTTGTATTGTTTACTTGTTGTTGAGGAAGTAATTTATCAATTCAAGCTGAAGTTGGAAAGCTCAACAGGGATCTACTTCAACCGTCCAGAATAAGGTACGAGGTCTGATCCTTTAGTGTTAGATATTTAATTTCTATTGCATGTTGGAAAGGATTGATTTCTGGAGTCAAGCTATCTGTTGTGGTACCCAAAGCCATAGGAATTTCTATCCATAACAAGGTCCAATTGGGAGGGAAGACCATCGCAATCGAGTTTGAGGTGGTTGATGCGCCCCTTGACTACAATCTTTTGCTAGGACAGAATTGGATGTATAGTATGCAAGCCGTAGCCTCTTCTCTCTTTTGAGTGGTATGCTTTCCATTTAATGGGAAGATCGTTATGATTGATCAGACATCATTCTGTAATCTGAGTGTTAATGCATCATCAGGAACTTCTATCCTGATTACCCATCATTCTCAGCCGGCAACTGGGAATGTGGGTGTGGGTATGTATCCGTCTCTGATGGGAACCTTTAGCTGTCTTGTGCCCATTCTTATGATCAGATCTAGTTTTGGTGGGGCTTCATCCTTGTTGAATTCGGTGTATTTTTGCACTACCCATATGGAAGATCCTTGGATTCTTCCTTCATCGATTCCTTCGATTGGACCTATCGAAATAGATGTACCATTTCTTGCAACGATGGTTGCATATCCAGCAAATCTTGGTCATGTTGTAGAGCCTAGTCCTTCCTCTTCGCGGACGAAGGAGGAGGAACCGTATGTGCTTCCTGCATGGGAAGTTGAGTCCTCTCATGCACATGATTTCCTCGACAACATTTTTCCATCGGATGAAGCCATTATTGAGGCAATGTCTGGAGTTGAGCCACCTTGGGAAGAATTACATTATCGATGATATTCTCTTCCTAAGCTCAATTGTATGGAGCGTTATGACTTTAGTGAGATTATTAGTGAGAATATTGGTAGTCCCATGGTTCCATTGAGCTCTCCTGGTTAGATAGGCAATGGGAACATGGCGAATTTATCACCTACTATTCCTATCAATATTTCTCACGATCCTCGCAAAGTTCAGAACGTCTACATTGGGGAAAGTTGTTACCCTGATGAGATCAAGGAGTATACTGAGCTATTTAAAGAGTTTCGTGACATATTTGCTTAGTCATAAGAGGAAATGCCAGGTATTGACCCTCATATTGTCAAACATGAGATTAGGACCCATCCAGATGTGAACCCAGTTCAACAATGTTTGCATGCGATGAATCCTAGAAAAGCACTCCCCATTAAGGCAGAGATAGAGAAACTGTTGAAAGCTAGTTTTATCTATCCCGTTCCCTTGACAGAGTGGGTTTCAAATCCTATTTCGGTTGATAAGAAGTAGGGAGAAATCCGTATATGCACTAATTTTTGTGATTTAAATCGTGCTTGTCCTAAGGATAATTTTCCCACACCATTTATTGATCAAATTTTGGATGAGTGTGCGGGAAGAGAGGTATTATCCTTCATGGATGGTTTTTCTGAATATAATCAGATTCAGATCAAACCCAAGGATCAACATAAGACTGCATCTATTTGTCCTTGGGGTACTTTTGCATATCGGAAGATGCCCTTTGGCATTAAAAACAGAAAAGCTACATTTCAACGGTCTATGACCTTAATTTTTCATGATCTCAAAATGATTATTGAAGTGTATTTGGATGACCTTTGTCACATGCCCCAATTTTGCAAAAACAATTTTATATTATTTAATATTATTTGAAGACAATATGTTAAATTGTATGGTAAGTTGTAATTGATGACTCAACAGAGTCAAGCATATTTAATGTAATTCTAAATATTTTATTTATAAATAAATAAAGGAGGATACAACAACTTAGGACAACTGTTAAAAGAGTCTTTACTGGTCAAATTGGTGGAGGAGACTAGGTGGAGAGAAAACTAACATCTGGCAGCATCCTAAAACCACTTCCAACTGTTGCAGGTGGAAACCTCCCTACATTTGGGGTCATGATTCCCTAAGAAAGTGGAATCAGAGCAGGTGGCTCAATTAATGAAAAATGACCCAAAATACCTAGGCAATCTTTATAAAAATTCCCATTGCAGAGAACTGAGGCTGCTCATTTTAGAGAAGTGATCATTTAGGTGAATGAATGTAATTCAGAGAAATTCAATGGAAGGGAATTGTGGAAAGTGTTTGAGGGGATAACTTCTGATTTATTTAGTGCAACTTTAAAGCAGAAAGATCTTACTGATGAGAGCAGAGTATTTTACTAAGATATTGGACTAGTTTACTGTTTGCATTCTCCACCAGTTCTCAGCCAAGAAGACCAGGAATAGGCTCGGGGGTCCTGAGGAAGCGTTGTTTGAGTGCTCTCTAGGAGATTGGTAGGGAGGAATGGCCTCCTAATGCTATTGTCGTCTATCTTAAACAGGTTTTACATTATTTTTTTTTACTGTGTTAGTATCTGAGTTTGATGGATATATGAATGTTAAAGAATTCAGTTTGTAGAATGTTCGAATCTAGTAGACTTTTTAAATGATTGAAGAAATGAAATTGATTTAGAAAAGTAACGCGTTAGAATAGAAACAATTTCTAGACTGTGTTTTTCCACACCTGGAAAACTAGGCAGTACTCTACAACAGGTAGAATGTTTAAGTAGATAAGAAGATGTTTTAGTAGATAAGATTGTGTATTGACCGACAGTAGAATAATTCTATTCATGTTAAAATATTAGGGAGGTTAAGTAGTGTTATGATATGTTTATATTTCTTTGTTTTCACTTAGTAACTGAAAGAAATACAGCAGAAAAAGCACATTAGAGTTACAATGATTACATGTAGTTAAGTAAATAAGTGAGCTACTAATCACATAGTTTAATTCTAACAATATTAACTAAATCTAAGACTAATATTTATTATAAACTAAATAGGGTTATGTTAAAAGTACTTAAATTATAAAGAAAAAACTGAGTTATAGAGTCTATGCTATGTCTTTTTAAGAACTTTGAGTAAATTCTACCTGACAATTTAGTAAATAAAAGCAATGAAAATATAATTAATAACTAGTATAAAACTAAATATTTACCTATGTAGCAACTATTTTATAATTATCTGACAGGCTTATACCTGTAAAGGTAAAACTTTAGGGTCGAAACCCTAACCAAATTATTTAACTATTATAAATAAAAACATCTAAGCTACAATCCATTTACTTAGATAATTAAATAAATAAACGATTAGTCTACCATAGACAGTTTACAATCCTTTCTGAACACAAATGTACAATTACAAGTTAGAAATATCACAATACACCTATAATAATAATTTAACCGAATTAACAAGTAGCATAACCTAATTAATAATATGTTGAAGAACTTATTTATACAAGGGTTTAATTTCAGGAAAACCCTAGCTTGTATATTCCAAACAAGTAAGTTAATATTATAAATTACACACTATGACTGAGTTACATTCTTTATAATAATAATATCTATTTATACAAAAATATTTAAACAGTAATGTTCTTCATTAAAAGTCAAATAGGAAAAACCCCAATGTACACAGAGTCATAATTTACTATATTACGGTAAAAACGAGACCGAGCTCAAAGTAAAATCCTTTCTAAAAACCCAATGTATTACGTTAACAGGCCATAAATCTAAAAACTTAACCAATTTACAACACCCAGCTCAATGTCGGTGTACCCAGCATCGTGGTGAGGGTTTGAAAGAAAAAACTAACAAACAACTTATGAAAACATCATTACTGTAATAACATTTATAAGACAATGCATATTTTATTAGAGTATTTGAAACACATAACCATTAAAACCATGAAGACAGGAGAACCTACACATAATAAGAACATAGTATGCCATTAATTATCCATAAGGCTGTAAACCTGTCAATAAGTCAAAAATAGTGAAATACATGTCACAGCATCGAGGCTGGAGTTACCCTGCTACAGGAAAGGGTTTTAATAACAAAAAAATACTAAATAAAAATTGAGCTAAACATTTTAAACACCGAAGGAACTGAAGTCGTATTTCTTCTCCAACTGAAACCCTTTTCCCCTAATCTTACAAGTAGGGAGTTGCCACATTGTAACCGGGGCTTACTCGTAGGTCTTGTTGTCAATCCAAACTTGGAGAGGGTTCTTCCAAGCGTAAGGGAGAGCTGTAACCTGCAAGTGAATACCAAAACCTTAATTAGAAACTGAGTTATATAACTGTAACTGTAACTTAAAACTTATAAACTTTTGTAAGACAAATTATTATCTGGAAGCGAAGAAATCTGAAGCCATGAAGGAAACGAACCAGCACAACGAACAGTACAACCCTCGTGCTCACCTATGACAAAGGTAGAGGATTCAAAATGCATACTACACCAAGGACTGGAGTAGGATTAAAGCTTTGGCAATGGCCATGCAAGGAATTGACACTAAAAAATACCGACAGAGAACCACTACACGCACAGCAGTGTAATGCTTGCAGAAAGAAAACCGAATGCGAGATGTAAATCTCTTCAACCTCACATGAGAATGACAACACTTCATTATACACAAGATGGAGCTGTAAATCAAGGGAAAATGAGCCTCTCATGGCCGCAGTAAAACCAGATAGTACAAAGACCAAAAACCCTCGTTGAATAATGAGAAGTAGGGTTGCGTGGTGAGCTTTTAAATCATGCATTGCATGGTGGTGGATGTTCCATGTGCCCACTAAATTATTTAGTCCACAATGGGTCGAATGATATAGTTGTCACTGCATTGTCAAAACAACAATTTATTATCAATAATTTAAACAATGACTATAATGATAATGTATTCTACAAAGTCAAAAATGTATCATTGCATGGATAAACCATAAGGTCAAGCTATGTTAAAGAATGAGATTTATATGATATCGTTAAATCTTGTATTATATAAACCTTGAAATATTCGTTGGTAATGAACTTGTTGAGGCCTGAAAATTCGTAGGCAACAACAGCAAGGGATTCTCCCCAGTCAACATTCCCAATTAGCCCATGACTATTTGGTATGGGGAATCCGTCTGGTTTGCGGTCCGGCCACCATAAGTCAAGTAACAAAAGGGTTTACTGATTGCGGCCCAGTCCACCGTGTATATTTTTGTATTTTTTGACTTAAAGGATGATATGCATGTGCCTAATTAACAATGTAGGGTGATAAGGATGCAAGGAGTAGTCACAATGTGATGCACAGGTTCTTTCCTTTCGTCTTAGAACTCGCAAGCATCTAAATCACATATGCGGTAATAAAGTAAATCTATCTATCTATCCACGGGAAGCCAAATTGTAACTTTTTTATGAGTAATGTGTATTGTGCACGCATTATAAAGAGAAATTATAGATAGCTGATATTCCTTCCTACAACACATGAACGATTTAAATATATTTAGACAATCAGATAGCCAATTGTTTATGAATAGCATACATTACTCATCGTGGTAATTTCACAGAATAATCCAGAAATCATTCAAACAAGAACATAGGCTCTAAGAGTTAGAAAGATCTCACAGTTAATGGACAAAAGCTGGAAAAATGAAATAGTTCATCTGTCACCAATCCATAGCATAGCATTTGAACATCCCACCAAACTTTCTCCAACAGGCAAACAATAATTCTTTATTGCAAAAAAAAATAGTTCTTCTTACAATATCTTTTTACATGTCTAACTGGGAAAAATCCCTTTGTTCTTCTAAGTCTCCTATATTTATACAAAAGGATGAGACTGTTGGGCTTCCCACAAATAACCCATGGGTTTCCCAAATCTTCGCTTCCCAAAATTTCACTTTCCTAAAATGTTTACAAAATCGTTACACATTACAAAAGTGAATGATCATTCACGAGGAGGGCCCCACTTGAGTATTCAAAAATTTCTTCCATGCCAAAGCCTCAGAAGTAATGCCTTCAAATGCACAAGGTTCCAAAAATTGAATGTTTATCTCGAATTTCACAGCTTGGTTCTTGATGGCCTCAATTCTGGCCGCACTCAAACGAAGCTGGTCTTCCAATAGTTGCACACTGATGGCAGAATGATCTACTTCACTCCTTAAGATCTGGTTGTCAAGTGCCTTAACGTGCTGTGTTTTTGCTTCCTACTCTTGATACCTCTTCTGTAAAATCTACACAAACGAGTTGTGGTTTGGAAAAACGTCTAGCCTTTGCTCAGCTTCTGTTTGGCACCGTTTATAGGTAATGAGGAGCCTTATGAAGAATTCTGAGCAAGCTCCTTTAGTTTTTCTAACAGCCTTTTTGAAATCTTCTACTGTGTTTATAGCAAACTCTAGTAAGTCATAATCTTGCTGAAGGGCCTGCTGATCTTTCGAGGGTAGCTCTCCAGGAGTTTCCTCATTATTTTCCAACCTTGCCATTCTTGCTGTCAGGATTTCCATGACCTCTTGAGATCTATCAACAAAATAAGAAGAGGTCTCCAGAATTTCCTCTAATCGGCTATCTATTTGAAAAACTTTGCATCTCTCTTCTTCTATAGCAGTTTGCAGCTGAAGCATCTTGTCCTTTTGTGCCAGCACATGTTCTTTGAAAGGCTGGAGGTCAATCTGCTGCTCTTTTGCTTCTTCTAAAGTGGTTGTCAGAGAAGTGATCTGTTCTTGAAGTCTTGCCTCTTGTTCTTGAGCTTGCTTCTCATTTGTCTCCAAGGTGGTTTTCTGCAACTCTAAGTCTTCTATCCTTCCCAGCAGCTATTCCGTTTCCACCCTTAGCTCTTGATACTCTTGCTGCACTCTCTCCAGACACTCTTGTGTATTTTCCATATACCTCCTTTCTGCTTGGAGAATCTACAGTTCATCCTTTGAAGACCTTATCTCTTTTTACATGTCTTCATATTTCCTCTTCAACTTGTTGCTTTCTTCTCTTTCCTTTCTCAAGGTGTCTTTCAGCTGAGAATAAGACTTCCTAGATTGCTCCAGATCTGTCATTATTTTGTCCACATTATCCTCTGAAGCGTGGATCAATACAGCTCCTACTCTAATAGTGAATCTGGGATCTCGATTTGTCCCATATACAACAGTTGAATCCATTATCATATTCTTGGAAAGACCTGCTATTGCAACCTTCTTTTCAGTCCTCTTCACTATCCTCTTAGTTTCCTTGTCATAGAAAATGGTATTAAAATCAGGGATTTCTTTCCCTTCCTTTTGTACAAAAGGGACCAGTTTGAGTGTGGGGACCATAGACTATCCAGGTATGCTGGAAGCCAGTACTTTCGGGTCCTGAACCTCGGGGTTCTCCAGGTCCTGGGTCTGACCGCCAGCTGTGTCAAAGGATGGCTGTTCTGTCTATGTCCGAGTCAGCTTTAACCTCTCTGCTTCCTGTTTCTGAATCTCTTCATCAAGCTTCCTTTTCCTTTCTTCCTCTTCATTTATTGTATCTTCCTCTGCTTTTCTAGTTGCCTCTTGTGCAACTTTTCTTTTCTCTTCTTCTTCTCCCTGCAGCCACCCTACAGCTTCTTGGGCCAGCCTTTGGGCTTCCTCATTTCGTTTCCTTGCTTCCTCATCGGCTTTGGCTTGTTCATCCTGCCCCTCCCCACCTTTGGCGGTGATATTCTTCTTGAACCTTCTCCTCAAGGCTGTCATGTTCAAAGCACTGCGGAAGACAGATTCTTCCCTATCCCAATGGTGGGTGTATTCGAAATGGACATTGTTTTCTTTGCAGTGTTCAGCCACTTTGCTGTGACAATCATTTCTATGGAAGGGCATCTCACCAAAATGAAACCTTTCCAACTCTTGTACAAACTCATCTACTTTCTTCACTCTAGTAAACCTATAACTTTGTAACTTGAAAGGAAAAAGGGGATAGGCGGCCTTCTTATGTTCAAACAAAAATCTTCCTATGCCATCCAGGAAGACTTTCCTAACTACCTCTTTATGAATGATGTAGTCTGTGGCATATTTGGGTAGCAGGGAGGGTGCTCTGGAACCTCTGAACATTCTGAAGTAGAGGCCATCCTCAGTCAGGTAGTAATTTGCATATTCTTCAATGACCTACAATGCCTCTTTTGACATGCAGTCGCATTCCTTCAGAAAAATGAGAGTATACAAGGGCATGATGAAGTGTTCACAAACCTCCCGGTAATGACTATGGTATTTGTGTGCCCATAGTGGCTTATATGCAGAATAAACCGACATCCTCTCCCTGTCCCAGATGCACCTTAGGCCGGGGAAAGGTTGATTGCACAATATACAATCGACGAGTATGGAACTCATGTAAAATTCAGACCTCTTTTGGGACACTCCTCCCAAAGCTAAGGCCATGCAGGCTGAAAGATGGTTTGATACTATGTTAGCCCAGTTGAAAATTGTCCCCTGGGTTGCAACATAAAAAATAATTGGCATCCATTCTAATTTGAAGCTCTTGCCATGTGCTCTCCCAACAATCCTATTAAGCATTAAGGCGATAAACCTATATGCGGCCCTTAAGCTTGATGTGTCATAATCTCCCATAGGCCTGGTTCTGAAATGTTTTCCAGAAAATAGCATTCTTTTTAGGGTCTCCACAAGGTCCATTTTGATGTTCTTTAGCCAATCATTAGACAAAAATACTTGTGCTTCTGGCAGGTGGTAGGCCAGGGCTACATATCCTGGGCTATAGGCAGCATAGCCTTATTTGTCAACATTCTCCAGGATCATAGTGGTTACATCTGCCCGGGGTAGAATCCAACCAATCACTTCAAAGCATGGGAAAGGCTCTGGTCTTGTGGCAATCTTCATTAGTGAAGATCTCTCTATATTAGCATAAATTCCTTCTTCTTCCAAGCCCATATTAGGCACCTCTCGGCGCGTGATCAACCTGTATATCTCTCCCCATTGGTACTATGGCTCTACACCAGATATGCACTTGGTGTCCTCATAGATGTATTCGGTTTTGGTGACAATCTCCACGTCGGGCTCCTCCTCGACCACAGGGGCCTTCTTCTTTTGCCTCTTCGACATTTTCATTTCGAAATCTTCCTATCATATATGAAATTACAAACATTAAGCCATTTCTAGATAAGTTGTAAACATTGAGACAACAGAGTGTAGTGTTTTACCCCATTTGTGTTTAACATGATGGAAATTTGTTAAATGAAGCGAATATGTGCAAGCTAACACTTCTGTATAATATCAAAATAGTTTTATCAACAAATCTCGAGCGGGAAACAAATCTACATTAAAGTGACAGGACCTCGGGGTCTTTGCAGGCGCCATGATCATCGCGTCGCACGAGAAAAATAGTGGAAATTATTCCATGCCTTTCAGCGGTGTGATTTAACAAAATACTACCCATGAAATCTATGATCAATAAAACTATATGCAGTGATACATCTCCCTCCACCGACTTGGGTTCGAAACCGACCGCGAACCGGGTCGCGCATAATAGTGTGGCGACATAGAGCTGTGGTTTGAGGATGTGGGTAGCATGAAAACAAAAGAAATGGGGGGGGGGGAACCATTCCAAATGCTACAATAAGGCCATGAAAAACCTTCCCCTACCAAAACATCATCATACAGGGCAGATTGGTGTAGACAGCATAACGATCGTCTGCACCAAACCCCCCATTCACTAAGCGCAGGGTCGCGAAACAAAGGGCCGTGGGAAAAAACTACCCTGTGGGTCAAAATGCCCCCCCATGGATAGTTATGATCAAGCCCCCCCACTATATATACAAGAAAATAATGGGGCCAAAAGAAAAAACAGCCGTGGAAAAACCCAACCGTAGAAAAATCAACAAACTACTCGAATGAAACGGGATAATGCAAATAGGAGCCTACCTAGAAATGTTGCATGAACGGAGGGAAGAGGGCTGACAAGCTTCCACGGTTGAGCCACCTGGAAACACGGGTACTGACAACGGGGTCCTTGCAAGCTCGAGAGAATGACAGCACACGAGAGAAACAGTTGGAAACAATAATAGAATAATCAAAATGACCCCATTATTAGAATAATCAACCCATAGTTAGCTACCTTAGACATTAAATTAATCATTTTTGTCTTATTTTCTTAGTTTCATTATTCCACCTTATGCAAGTTGTCATTTGCCTATCCATAGTGGTCAAACTTGCCTATTTTGACTCATGTAGTGCTTGGGAAACCTCAATGAATCAATTCTGCTTTATTCCTGGCCTCCTAGGTGCCCTTCTGCTTTTTCAGTGCTTTAAGGCAATTGGGAAAGTTTGACTAGGTGAGGTTGACTAGTTTTTTGTCCTCCACATCCTCCACTCTTTTCTCCTATGAAAAGCATGTATGAGTTGTCCTTCCATCACCTTTTAGCTTGCCTAAGTGCTTTTTCCAATTCGTGAGCTCCTTAGCTGATTTGGAAACTACTTTATGCACCTATGAGGGAATTGCTTAATTTTAGTAAGCCTGCTTTTGACTAGATTCTAATTTCCTCCTCATGCATTCAAATCCATTATGTAATTATTTAATGCAGCAACCTATCATGTTACAGGTTTAGCTATTGTACACTGAGTTAATACAGTTTAGTGTTCAGCTCCATATTCAGTCTCTTTTGTGAGTGATTTTGCATGTGCAATTGATAATTGTTGTGAGTAAAATTGTTCTATCACTAGGCTCAATTTCTAAATGGTATTAGAGCCATTGTAGATCAATTTCTCTCCTTCAATTTTGTTTTGCAGGTTCGACATCAGTGACTGGGAGCCTTCTACTGATAGCCGGGACAATTTCTGATCTATGGATCAATCTCAGAAGATCATCTTAACTCCCTTCAATTTCTTTGAATGGAAAGCGGAGATGGAGATACTATTGAGAGTGAAAGGCCTCTACAGGGTGACTATGGCAACAAAAGTAGAGCCCAATGCTGCTGCAGAGAAGATAAAATGGCACAATAGGAGGGATGAGGCCGATGGTCTCTTGTGTCTAAGTATTTCTAGAGACCTCATTTTCCATATTGATGGATTGACATCACCAGATGAAGTATGGGAGAATATTTCTGATCTTTTTGGAAAGATAGATGAAATGAGGGGACATCAAATAAAAAATGAACTGATCTCCCTGAGTCCAAATAGCTTTGAATCCCTGCAACTCTATTTCTCCAAGTTCAAAGAACTTGTTTTGCAGCTAAAACAATGTGGGATCGAAAAGAAGGATGATCAACTAGTCTTGGCCATACTCTCAAAGCTTGGCCCTGACTATTCAGTGTTTGTTTCAAACTTCGATGCCACAAAGTTGACAGCTTGAACCTGGAAGATGCCTAGCCTTGCAGATTTCATGGAATCTCTCACACAAGAACAAGACAAACTGGTGATGATGGGCACCATCAAACCATCCAAAGACCAAGCTTTGGTTGCTAGAGATTCGAGGGTGGATTCAAAAAGCAAAAAGAAAGCTAAAAAGCCACCTGAGCAAAAGAGAGACAAGAACAAGTCTCCGGAGGAGCCACAAGATTCTAAGAAGAACTACCAGAAGAAGAAGAATAAAGGAGAAATGAGCAAGTGCGCATAGTGCAATAAGGGCAATCACACTGAAAGCTCCTGTATGAAGAAGAAAATAGACATGCTGACCCAACTCCTGGAGAAGAATGGCATCTCTCTTCCAGATAGCTCAAAGAAGAGGGAAGGAGGATCAAGTTCAGAAGACAGAGAGAGAGTTCATGCATTGGTTGCTGGCACATCAAGCTCACCTAGTTTCATCATTGATTCTGGAGCTTCAAGACATATGGTTTCAACCAAGGAGGCATTCTCCTCACTTGACATGTCGAAAGGTCCACCAATAGTACTAGGAGATGACTCTCTCACGGAAAGTTTGGGCAAAGGGAGGATTGATCTTGATCATGGTCAGTTCAACAATGTGCTGTATGTTCCTAGTCTTGCCTCCAACCTCTTATCAGTGTATCAAATGACTCACACTGGGTCTCCAAAGAAGGTCATATTCTCCCCTGATGAATTTGAGATCACATAGATCTCAAGTGGTAAAGTCATTGCAAAAGGAGTTGCAAATCATACTCAAAAGGTATACATGTTCTCACACTTCCTACCCTACTCAAACCCCTCTGTTCTTCTGATTCATGCTAATGAAGCAAGCAAGATTTGGCATGAAATATTTGGACACCTAAATTACAAGTATCTTTCTGATCTTAGTGAAAAAGAGATGGTCATAGGGTTACCAAAGATAAAATTTTCCAAAGGAGTCTGCCAAGGTTGTATCCTAGGAAAACACCCAGAGCATAAATTTGAGAGAGCTAGTCATGAGAGAACCTCTGCACCCCTCGAGTTGATCCACAATGATGTTGCTGGCCCATTCCCTCATATGTCCATGAGTCAAGCCAAATATGCATTGAATTTCATAGATGACTTTTCCAGGTATTGCTGGGTTTACTTCCTGAAACACAAGTTTGAAGTTTTTGGCCTATTCAAAGTCTTTAAGGCTTTGGTTGAAAACCAGTTTGGGAGGAAAATCAAGGTCCTCAGATCTGAAAATGGTGGTGAGTATGTCAAGTCTGATTTTATTCAATATTGTGTAGATGCAGGTATTCAGATGCAGCATTCTATCCCTTACACACCACAGCAAAATGGTGTTGCTGAGAGGAAGAACAGATCACTGAAGGAGATGGCAACATGCATGATGGAGGCCAAAAATTTGCCACCAAAGTACTGGGCCAAAGCTATCAACTATGCAGCCTATATCCAGAATAGGGTGCCTCATAAACAGCTTGATGGTATGACTCCTTTCGAAGCATGGAGTGGGCACGAGCCAGATGTGACCCATTTCAGGATTTTTGGCTCAAGGGCTTGGGCTAGAATTCCAACAGAGAAGAGAAAGGTTTTGCAGCCCCAAAGCCAAGAGTGCCTATTTGTTGGGTACTCTGAATATTCAAAAGGGTGCAAGCTGATAAATTTGAGCACAAACAAATCCTTCATTCAAAGGTGTGTTTAGTTTCAAGAAGAACCCCTAGCAGCAGTGGAAGTGGGAGAAGCCTCTTCACCACCAGAACCTCTGAAAGTAAGTGAAGAGATTGTTGAACATGCTGATTCTTATATGTATGATAGTGATGAGTTTATTTCAGATCCTAATAGACCTACAAGGCCAAAATGGTCATCCAAGACACTTCATGCAACAGGAGAGCTAGTTGGGAATTCCAATGACCCTCGGAGGACTAGATCTCAATTTGAGAGTGGTCTGTGCATGAAGGATCCTATGTTTGCTGAGAAATGCTATCTGATGGTGGAATTAGATCCTTAGACATATGAAGATGCAGCAGGAGATCCAATATGGCAAGCATCCATGAAGGAAGAGTTCAGCTCACTCCAGAAGAGCAACACTTGGGAGCTAGTGGATCTTCCCCCAGGGAGGAAGCTAGTTCAGTGTAAGTGGGTGTACAAGACCAAATTTGCTGCTGATGGTTCACATCTAAAGTACAAGGCCAGATTGGTGGCCAAGGGCTACTCACATGTTCATGGAATATATTACAATGAGACCTTTGCACCAGTGGCAAAGATGGACTCCATCAGGCTAGCCTTAGCCATTGCTGCTTCAAAGCAATGGGAGGTACATCACATGGATGTAACGTGTGCCTTCCTAAATGGAGATCTCACTTAAGAGATATACATGCATCAACCTCAAGTATTTGCTACTAACCCATCTCTTGTGTGCAGGTTGAGAAAGTCATTGTATGGGCTAAAGCAAGCCCCCAGGGCTTGGTATGCCAAGATTGATAGCTTCTTGCTATCACTAAATTTTGTTCGGTGCAAATCAGATCCAAATGTCTATTTGAAGTTAATTAATGGTTCATTAATGATCATTTTGTTATATGTTGATGACCTTCTCATTACAGGAAGCTCAAAAGATGAGATTGCTTCCTTGAAGGGTGCAATGAACCAAGCCTTCTCCATGACAGATTTGGGGCTCTTAAGCCAATTCTTGGGCCTTGAGATTGCTCAAACCAAAGCTAGAATCAAGGTGCACCAGTCCAAGTATGCCTTGGATTTTCTGAACAAATTCAAAATGAAGGATTGCAAGCCAAGAAAGACTCCTTTCCTTTCAGGAGTGAAGCTGGAAGAAGTTGATTCTTCACCTATGGTAAACAATATTACACTGTATAGGCAATTGATTGGATGTTTGTTGTATATTACACATACTAGACCTGATATTTCTTATGCAGTAAGTGTGGCTTCTAGATACATGGGTCAGCCTCATGAGATCCATTGGAAAGAAGCCAAAAGGATCCTTAACTTTGTTCAGGGAACAAGGACAGATGGGATCTTCTATAAAGCAAAATCTGATCTTGACTTGATTGGGTTTACTCACAGTGATTGGGCAGGTGATAGCATAGATAGAAATTCCACATCAGGATATGTGTTCATGCTTGCAGAAGGGCCAATCAGCTGGTCAAGCAAAAAATAGAGTTCCATTACACTCTCATCTACAGAAGCAGAGTACAGAGGAGTTGTAAACGCATCAACTCAATGTTTATGGTTGCAGGGGTTACTTGGAGAGTGTGGCTTCGAATCAGAGTACTCAAATACCATCTACTGTGATTAGCAGAGTACCATTAGAATCTACAATGATCCAGTTTAGAAGCAGAGAACCAAACTCATTGAGATCCATATGCACTACATCAGAGAGCTTGTGCATGATGGCACCATTCACCTACTCTTCTGTTCATCTTCATAACAAGTAGCTGATATCTTCACCAAAGAATTTTTTGAGAAGACCTTCAGCAATATCAAATCACTACTGGGGATTGCTGATCATGCTGTGAAGCATGAGTGAAGACAATATTTCCAAATTTTGTTTTACAGTCCATGTTTAAGGGAGGATTTTCCCATGTGGTTTTTTCCTCTTTCCTTGTTTAAATGGACATGCAGTATGTAAAGGGTGACTAAGCCTTTTTTCTAGGCCCTATAATTTTCTGATGTATTACTCATAATTTAGGCTTAAGGGGGGGTGTTATAATAATCAACCCATAGTTAGCTACCTTAGACATTAAATTAATCATTTTTGTCTTATTTGCCTAGTTTCATGATTCCACCTTATGCAAGTTGTCATTTGCCTATCCATAGTGGTCAAAATTGCCTATTTTGACTCATGTAGTGCTTGGGAAACCTCAAGGAATCAATTCTGATTTATTCCTGGCCTCCTAGGTGCCCTTCTGCTTTTTCTGCTTTATTGCCTGTTTTTTCAGTGCTTTAAGGCAATTGGGAAAGTTTGACTAGGTGAGGTTAACTAGTTTTTTGTCCTCCACTCTTTTCTCCTATGAAAATCATGTATGAGTTGTCCTTCCATCACCTTTTAGCTTGCCTAAGTGTTTTTTCCAATTTGTGAGCTCCTTAGCTGATTTGGAAACTACTTTATGCACCTATGAGGGAATTGCTTAATTTTAGTAAGCATGCTTTTGACTAGATTTGAATTGCCTCCTCATGCATTTGAATCCCTTATGTAATTATTTAATGCAGCAACCTATCATGTTACAAGTTTGGCTATTGTACACTGATTTAATACAGTTTAGTGTTCAGCTCCATATTCAGTCTCTTTTGTGAGTGATTTTGCATGTGCAATTGATAATTGTTGTGAGTAAAATTGTTCTATCACTGG
>LPNX010454542.1:337846-363368 GCA_001517045.1 Pseudotsuga menziesii
CAAACAGATCGGATGTCATAAGGATAATTCCTTTCTCAACGTCGGGTGGAAAAACCACCAAGCTATCCATAGAGATATCTGCATCGGAGCTTCGCAAGACTTAATCATCGGAGCGATAGCAGAAACAATATCCGCAACGGTGAAACCGTAAAGGGCATCACCATCTGCGATAGGAAAATATCGGAGAAAAACCGAATAAACGACCGAAAGGATAGTGTTTTTGGTAATTGCAACGGCGGAAGCCCACAACCCAAGGATCGGCGACAACAATAACGCAATGCATCGGGGAACTTCACAATCTACTGTACGCAATGGCAAAAAATGAAAGGATAAGATGATCTGACTCGAAAGAAACAAATCAGACGATTAAGCCAAATGCATCGGAGAAAAATAACGAAGCCAAAGCTGATTATTTCTCCGCAACGGCGGGAGAATAAGAAAATAAAATTCTGATTTAAACTCAATGAAAAAATGCATTCAAAGGCAAAAACAAAAGTGGATCATCTCAGGCATTAGAAATAGTCTTTTTGAAGAGTCATTAAATCAAATCAAAGAATAAAATCAAGCTAATATAAGCAAAAGGAGGGTCCCAAATTTTTTTTGAATTTTGGGAAAATGTTGTAGCTGCAACAATTGGTGAATACCTGGTGAACCCCAGATTTTTGACTTAACTTCTTCCTAGTGAAAGACCGTCTAGATAAAAGTTGAAATCTTCTAAATGCTTGTATTCCTAAGCTAGCCAACCTATGCATTTAAATCATTGAGAAGCAATCCATTCTTAGGGAAATGGTAACATCAGAAATATTTGCAAGTCTGAATGACTCTTTTGAGGCCTAATAAGTGTGATTTATTTTACCCGTCCTTAGGTAGTTTCCAGCTTGGACACCACAGGATTGTAACATATAGTAAGCAGCAGTATCCTTTTGTTCCTCATTCCCATGCCAACTGCACTTTTTGTGCCATTTGAACTTTAGTTCTTTTGAGTCCTCCATCTGCCTTTCTTTCTAAATTTTATTCAGGCTCCTCTATCCACAGTGTCCTTTTGTGTGAGAGAAGGATTTTATTTTCATCTCATAGATGGAGAGGAACTTTTGGTAATTTGAAGTTCATGCTTTTGATACTTTGCTTTGATATGTATTGCTTCTTTAAGGAGTTTTGACTCTTGATAGCTTTTAGATTTTCTGAAATCATGGCATGGGATCATTTATATATGATATACTGTTTACCTTGCTTCCTTTCCATGGGTCGTTTGCTGTCATTCCCTTGGACATTTTAGATGTGAAATGTATGGAGCCTCGAAATAGTATTCCAGAATTCTTAATTCTGAGTTATTTACAAGGGTTAAGTAGGACTTCAATGAATGCATAGCCAATTAGGAACACTACTACTAGAAGACATTCTATGTTTTAAAAGCACAATCTTTTACTCAAGATTTCAGTTAACTAAGAACCCTGATGTTTCCATTTCAACCAATAGTTTGCCTCTTTATTCAAAACGAAAAGAACTAATAACAAAGCATTAAAATAAGAGAAAGTAGCATCAAATAAATAAACAAAAGAAAACATCATCAAAGCATTAAAGAAAAACACATCTATTTATTTATGTACAAACCAAAAAGAAAAGAAAATGTGTGCCCGCCCTTAAAAATTCTTCAATACGATGAGTTAAAGGGCTAGGCTGTAGTGTAGGCCAAAAACCTATCCATGGTCTAAGTGTACTATTCTTGAAATCGAAACCATGTCTACTAGTCTACATTCATCTGTATCAGCTTGAGGAAGTTGAAGGAGCTCAAGTTGAGTGTCAATCATAGAAATGGCCATTCTTGAGGTATGATATCTTAGCTTAAGCTTGATAGATAATTTCCCAGGATATCATTAGCAGATTCATTACCTTCTCCCAGCTTAGTGACAGTATGCTTCATGTAAGGTTCCCTCAAAATTTTAATCCAATTAGGGATACCCTTAAGAGGTAACCATAAATGAGACCAATCTGAAGCAAAATAACCCTTTAACTAGGCAGACCAATCTCAGTTAAGAATAAGCCCATATCCATCCGGTACGTTAGCCACCATAATGTCAATAAATTGACATATCTTGTTATTTGTAGAAAAGCGAATGAGAACATTTTTCATTTCTCCCACTACTTTGACACCTGTGCTATCTAATTGCACTACTTCCCAGGATATGGACTCTGGCTGTCCATTAATATTTTTGCAAACCTCAAGTGGCATAACATTCACCGAAGATCCAGAATCTACCAAGAAATTATGCACATTATGATTCAGCATTTCTAGGGTCAAAAGAAAAGGCGGGGTGTCATCTTTTTCTTCCCAACCTGGTTCTATGTCTTCTTCTCCCAGTTGGTTTTGAGTGGGTATATCTTTTTTAAGCTCCTCAATTTCTTCAGTGTTTCCTTCATTAACACCTACCTGTTCTTCCACAAGTTTGACAGGCTCGCTGATTGGCTCTGTTTCTTGGTTGACAGTAGCGACTTTAGGTGTTTTATCTTTATCATTCACATCTACCTGTCTCTTGACATTCTCTTGCAATTTTTTAATCTTCAAAATTATTGCATTGTCTTTAATTGTTAGGTCTGTATCTTTTATTGCTGTTGGTGTGTATTTATATTTGAGAGTGTTCTCTTCTGTGTTGAAAAGCGAGACACCATCCCATAAAAACATGGTATCATTATCTTGTTTCTCTATGGTCTGGTTTTTCTCTTCTTCTTTACCACTGTCTTTAGTCAATTTAGAGTCTAGCAGCTTATTCATCACCAATGTCATCGAATTTAACCATTGAGGACACTTCTTTTCAGAATGAGGTTGTTGGTGGAAAGTGCAGAAATTATCCCCCCCTACCTCTGTTATATTCACTGATGCTGAATTTGGTGGAGGGATCTTCAATTGGTTGCTATCTTCTCTTTTTTGGTAGTAAGGTTTGTAAGTTTTTTGAACTTCCCTTTCTTTCTCCAGATCTATTATTCGATTGGATAGTTTCTGAATCATTTTCAGCATTCCCTCAAAATCATGTGATTGTTCCTCTTTAAGTTTAGACATCAGTGAGGCTCTTCTCCCAATAGTTTTTTCCTCAGGTTGCTTGGGATAGTCTTCTATACTTTCCTTTTCAGCCTCTACCCTTTCTGATTCTTCATAAGATTCTACCAACGTAGGTCTGGCTTTCATTTTGGCAAACATTGCTAGCTCAGGTCCTAGGGTTGAGGTATAATATTCAATTAAGACTTTGTCTGAGGGTTTGTTAGTTTCAGAAAAGTTCTTTAAGTATGATGAAAAACTTTGAGTAAAATGATGCACCTTCTCATCCTTCTGTTTTTTGAACAAACCAAGACCTTTCATTAGTGAAGCATGTGTCTTTTGGGCTGCGTATTTACTTCTGAAAATCCTTTCAAAGGTGTCCCAATTAGGAATAGAGTTTGTAGGAAAACTAAAATACTAGTATGTTGCTGCTCCTTTAAGGGTATATGGGAACAATATATAGACAAAATCCACGTACTCCCCAGCCCTTAGCCCTTCTATTGCTAAATAAAAACTTTTCAAGTGGTCATCCACAGCAGTCTTTTCACCGGGATCAAACTTAGGCAGCAGCTTTTCAAAATCTTGAGGTAGGTTGTGCAATGGAGGTGTTAGGTTCAAAGGTGATCTATCTCTCCAATCGGGTAGAGGGTTGGGCTGAATCACATTTATACCAGCCATGAGCAAAGGTGAACAAACAAGAGTCTGAGTAAGAAACAACGTAAGATGAAACTAGGCTTACTTGCTTCAAAGGTAAAACCAAAACCTGTAAGTACTTGGCTTAGGTCAAACGCTTCCAAATCTCTGCTGGTGGGGTAATCTCGGGAAAATAAGTTTCCACGGCCAGCCATGCACTGGTGGCCCTCCTTCTAGCGCCAGAAACTGTTGAGGCCTGGAAATTCGCAGGCAACAACAACAAGGGATTCTCCCCAGTCAACGTTCCCAATTAGCCCGTGACTGTTTGGTATGGGGAATCTGTCCGGTTTGTGGTCTGGCCACCGTAAGTCAAGTAACAAAATGGTTTACCGGTTGCAGCCCGGTCCACTGTGTATATTTTTTTATTTTTTGACTTAAAGGATGATATGCATGTGCCTAATTAACAATGCAGGGTGATAAGGATGCAAGGAGTAGTCACAACGTGATGCGCAGGTTCTTACCTCTCATCTTAGAACTCGCAAGCATCTAAATCACATATGCAGTAATAAAGTAAAACTATCTATCTATCTATCTATCTATCTATCATCGGGGAGCCAAATTGTAACTTATTTATGAGTAATGTGTATTATGCACGCATTATAAAGAGAAATTACAGATAGCTGATATTCCTTCCTATAACACATGAACAATTTAAAGATATTTAGACAATCAGATAGCCAATTGTTTATGAACAACATACATTACTCATGGTGGTAATTTCACAGAATAAACCATAAATCATTCAAACAAAAACATAGGCTCTAAGCGTTAGAACAATCTCACAGTTAATGGAAAAAAGCTGGAAAAATGAAATAGTTCATCTGTCACAAGTCCATAGCATAGCATTTGAATGTCCCACCAAACTTTCTCCAACAGGCAAACAATAATTCTTTATTGCAAAAAAAATTAGTTCTTCTTACAATATCTTTTTACATGTCTAACTGGGAAAAATCCCTTTTTTCTTCTAAGTCTCCTATATTTATACAAAAGAATGAGACTGTTGGGCTGCCCACAAATAACCCATGGGCTTCCCAACTCTTTGCCTCCCAAAATTTCACTTTCCTCAAATGTTTACAAAATCGTTACACATTACAAAAGTGAATGATCATTCACGAGGAGGGCCCCACTTGGGTATTCAAAAATTTCTTCCACGCCAAAGCCTGAGAAGCAATGCCTTCAAACGCACAAGGTTCCAAAAATTGAATGTTTATCTTGAATTTCACAGCTTGGTTCTTGATGGCCTCAATTCTAGCTGCACTCAAATGAAGCCGTTCCTCCAATAGCTGCACACTGATGGTGGAATGATCTACTTCACTCCTTAAGATCTGGTTTTCGAGTTCCTTAACGTGGTGTGTTTTTGCTTCCTCCTCTTGATACCTCTTCTGTAAAATCTCCACAAACGAGTTGTGGTCTGGAAAAATGTCTAGCCTTTGCTCAGCATCTATTTGGCACCGGTTATAGGTAATCAGGAGCCTTCTGAAGAATTTTGAGCAAGCTCCTTTAGTTTTTCTAACAGCCTTTTTGAAATCTTCTGCTGTGTTTATAGCAAACTCTAATAAGTCATAATCCTACTGAAGGGCCTACTGATCTTTCGAGTGCAGCTCTGCAGGAGTTTCCTCATTATTTTCCAACCTTGCCATTCTTGCTATCAGGACTTCCATGAACTCCTGAGATATAACAACAAAATAAGAAGAGGTCTCCAGAATTTCCTCTAATCGACCGTCTATTTGCAAAACTTTGCATCTCTCTTCTTCTATAGCAGTCTGCAGCTGAAGCATCTTGGCCTTTTGTGCCAGTACATGTTCTTTGAAAGGTTGGAGGTCAACCTGCTGCTCTTTTTCTTCTTCTAAAGCGATTGTCAGAGAAGTGATCTGTTCTTGAAGTCTTGCCTCTTGTTCTTGAGCTTGCTTCTCATTTGTCTCCAAGGTGGTTTTCTGCAACTCTAAGTCTTTTATCCTTCCCAACAACTATTCCTTTTCCACCCTTAGCTCTTGATAGTGTTGCTGCACTCTCTCTAGACACTCTTGTGTAGTTTCCATAGACCTCCTTTCTGCTTGGAGAATCTACAGTTCATCCTTTGAAGACCTTATCTCTTTTTGCATGTCTTCATATTTCCTCTTCAACTTGTTGCTTCTTCTCTTTCCTTTCTCAAGGTGTCTTTCAGCTGAGAAGAAGACTTCCTGGATTGCTCCAGATCTGTCATTATTTTGTCCACGTTATCCTCTGAAGCATGGATCAATGCAACTCCTGCTTGAATAGTGAATATGGGATCTCGATCTGTCTCGTATACAACAGTTGAATCCATTATCATCTTCCCGAAAAGACCTGATGTTGCAACCTTCTTTTCAGTCCTCTTCACTATCCTCTTGGTTTCCTTGTCATAGAAAATGGTATTAAAATTAGGGATTTCTTCCCCTTCCTTTTGTACAAAAGGGACCAGTTTGAGTGTGGGGACCATAGACTGTCTAGGTATGCTAGCATCCAGTACTTTTGGGTCTTGAACCTCGGGGTTCTCCAGGTCCTGGGTCTGACCACCAGCTGTGTTAGAGGCTGATTGTTCTATCTCTGTCTGAGTCAGCTTTAACCTTTATGCTTCCTATTTCAGAAGCTCTTCATCAAGCTTCCTTTCCCTTTATTCTTCTTCATTTATTGCATCTTCCTATGCTTTTCTAGCTGCCTCTTGTGCAGCTTTTATTTTCTCTTCTTCTTCTCCTTGCGGCCTCCCGACAGCTTCTTGGGCCAGCCTTTGGGCTTCCTCATCGGCTTTGGCTTGTTCGTCCTGCCCCTCCCCACCTTTGGTGGCGATCTTCTTCTTCAACCTTCTCCTCAAGGCTGTCATGTTCAAAGCACTGTGGAAGACAGATTCTTCCCTATCCCAATGGTGGATGTATTCGAAATGGAGATTATTTTCTTTGCAGTGTTCAACCACTTTGCTGTGAGAATCATTTCTATGGAAAGGCATCTCACCAAAATGAAACCTTTCCAACTCTTCTACAAACTCATCTGCTTTCTTCACTCTGGTAAACCTATAACTTCCTAACTTGAAAGGAAAAGGGGGATAGGCGGCCTTCTTATGTTCAAACAAAAAGCTTCCTATGCCATCTAGGAAGACTTGCCTAACCGCACCTTTATGAATTATGTAGTATGTGGCGTATTTGGGTAGCAGGGAGGGTGCTCTGGAACCTCCAAACATTCTGAAGTAGAGGCCATCCTTAGTCAGGTAGTAATTTGCATATTCTTCAATGACCTGCAATGCCTCTTCTGACATGCAGTCGCATTCCTTCAGAAAAATGAGAGTATACAAGGGCATGATGAAGTGTTCACAAACCTCCTGGTAATGACTATGGTATTTTTGTGCCCATAGTGGCTTATATGCAGAATAAATCAGCATCCTCTCCCTGTCCCAGATGCACCTTAGGTCGGGGAAAGGTTGATTGCACAATATACAATCGACGAGTATGGAACTCATGTAAAATTTAGACCTCTTTTGGGACACTCCTCCCAAAGCTGAGGCCATGCAGGCTGAAAGACTGTTTGATACTATGTTGGCCCAGTTGAAAATGGTCCCCTGGGTTGCAACATAAAAGATAATTGGCATCCATTCTAATTTGAAGCTCTTGCCATGAGCTCTCCCAAAAATCCTGTTAAGCATTAAGGCGATAAACCTGTATGGGGCCCTTAATCTTGCTGTGTCATACTCTCCCGTAGGCCTAGTTCTGAAATGTTTTCCAGGAAACAACATTCTTTTCAGGGTCTCCACAAGGTCCATTCTAATGTTCTTTAGCCAATCATTAGACAAAAATACTTGTGCTTCTGGCAGGTGGTATACTAGGGCTACATATCCTGGGCTATAGGCAGCATAGCCTTGTTTGTCAACATTCTCCAGGATAATAGTGGTTACATCTGCCCAGGGCAGAATCCAACCAATCACTTCAAAGCATGGGAAAAGATCTGGTCTTGTGGAAATCTTCATCACTGAAGATCTCTCTATATTAGCATACATGCCTTCTTCTTCCAAGCCCATATCATGCACCTCTCAGCGTGTGATCAACCTGTATATCTCTCCCCATTGGTGCTCCGGCTCTACACCAGATATGCAGTTGGTGTCCTCATAGATGTATTCGGTTTTGGTGACAATCTCCACATGGGGCTCCTCCTCGACCATAGGGGCCTTCTTCTTTTTCCTCTTCAACATTTTGAGTTCGAAATCTTCTTATCATATATGAAATTACAAACATTAAGCCATTTCTAGATAAGTTGTAAACATTGAGACAACAGAGTGCAGTGTTTTACCCCATTTGTGTTTAACATGACGAAAATTTGTTAAATGAAGCAAATATGTGCAAGATAACACTTTTGTATAATATCAAAACAATTTTATCAACAAATCTTGAGCGGGCAACAAATCTACATTAAAGTGACAGGACCTCGGGGTCTCTGCAGGCGCCATGATCATCGCGCCGAGTGGGAAAAATAGTGGAAATTATTCTATCCCTTTCAACGGTGTGATTTAACAAAATACTACCCATGCAATCTATGGTCAATAAAACTATATGCAATGATACATCTCCCTCCACCGACTTGGGTTCGAAATCGACCGCGAACTGGGTCGCGCAGAACAACGTAGCGACATACGGCTATGGTTTGAGGATGCGGGTAGCATGAAAACAAAAAAGGGGGGGGGGGAACCATTCCAAACGCTACAAGAAGGCCATGAAAAACCTTCCCCTACCAAAACATCATCATACAGGGCAGATTAGTGCAGACAGCGTAATGACCATCTGCACCAAACCCCCCATTCACTAAGCGCAGGGTTGCAAAACAAAGGGCCATGGGAAAAAAATACCCTGTGGGTCAAAATGCCCCCCCACTGACAGTTATGATCAAGCCCCCCCACTATATATACAAGAAAATAATAGGGCCAAAAGAAAAAACGGCCATGGAAAAACCCAACCGTAGAAAAATCAACAAACTGCTCGAATGGAATGAGATAATGCAAATAGGAGACTACCTAGCAATGCTGCGTGAATGGCGGGAAGAGGGCTGACAAGCTTCCATGGTTGAGCCACCTGGAAACGTGGGTACTAACAACGGGGTCCTTGCGAGCTCGAGATAATGACAGCACATGAGAGCGACAGTTGGAAACAGTAATAGAATAATCCACACGACCCCATATATATATGTAATCAACCATAAATGGCGGGAGAAAAATAAAATCGGATGGCAGAAGACAAACGGATCGGATGTCATAAGGATAATTCCTTCCACAACGTCGGGTGGAAAAACCACCAAGCTATCTGTAGAGATATCCGCATCGGAGCTTCGCAAGACTTAATCGTCGGAGCGATAGAAGAAACAAGATCCGCAACGGTGGAAACGTAAAGGGAATCACCGTTCGTGATAGGCAAAGATTGGAGAAAACCCAATAAATGACCAGAAGGATAGTGTTTTTGGTAGCTGCAACGGTGGAAGCCCACAACCCAAGGATCAGTGACAACAACAACGCAATGCATTGGGGAACTTCACAATCTACCATCCGCAACGGCGGAAAATGAAAGGATAAGATGATCCGACTAGAAAGCAACAAATCAGACGATTAAGCCAAATGCATCGGAGAAAAATAATGAATCCAAAGCTGATTATTTCTCCGCAATGGCGGGAGAATAAGCAAATAAACTTCCGTTTCAAACTCAATGAAAAAATGCATTCAAAGGAAAAAACAAAAGTGGATCATCTCAGGCATTAGAAACAGTCTTTTTGAAGAGTCATTAAATCAAATCAAAGAAGAAAATCAAGCTAATATAAGCAAAAGGAGGGTCTCGAAATTTTTTTGAATTTTGGGAAAATGTTGCAGCTGCAACAGAACCAAAACATATATTGCATCGATATCCTTGTTTTATAATGACCTTATGATGTTTCTTAGTAAAACATTTAAGAAGAGATAAATAGTATAGTAAAATTTGTTGAACATGAGTTGATAGTACCACTATTGACCTTTTCTTTTTATAACCATAAATGATGCATGTCTATGCTGTTAGAACTAATTTATGCAAACACTAGTGGATAAGGAGATAGTTTATAAGTCAGTACTGTGTAAATGAAAGTAAATAGTATTTACACCCTAGAACAACTCTTTCTTTTGAATGCAGTCTATAGTACTAAGAGTAAGATAAACTTCTTGGAAGTACATGATCATTTGGTCTCCATAAGATACCAAAGCTCTAAATGAATCAAACCAAGGCTAGATTAGACTTGGTAGTAAAGAATAGTAAAAATATTAAAGAATAAATATAGTATCACTTGTTATTATAAATAAATAATATGATAATGTAATTTCGTCACATTACTTATGTCATGAAGAAATTTGGAAGATAGAAATCACAACTTGACGACATTTGTGCAAATGATCATTTATAAATATAATACAATAATAAGCTGATAAAATTCCTCTATTGAAGCTCAATTAAAAGTAGAGCTGAGGGTTCTTTTGTAAGCTTGTCCTTAGAAGGCTTTAAATTTATTTTCCATGCTTATAAGCAGTGTTTAAAATTGTAGAAATAACAACAACAGTAAACTCTTATGACAGTAAATGTATTGTTCTACATAATCTTGAGCTTTATAAGAACTTGGCTAATAGCTTGAAAGAAGGTTTGTCCGAAAATAAAGTCATACTAATGAAAAACATTGAGTATGGTAAGGCTATTGGTCTTTACGACATGAATTTAAAATACTGTCATAGTTGCAAAACATGTAAAGAAGAGTTACTTTACCTCATAGAACCCTTGGATTTTATTAAGAAAACTTTTACTCTAGCAGTATATTTATGCTAAAGGAGTATATCTGAATTAATGCTTTAATAAACTCCTACTGGTTCAAAATTTACTTGTCAAGCCTGTAATATCCAAAAATCTAGTTAAGTTATTAATCGTTAAGTAAGCCCCAGATAGAACGTAACTTCTCACCTACTTGACAAGATCAAATCATCAGTACAACTAGAAACAACTGAATGCAAATTAGTTACATCACATATCGAAATTAAAATAGTATTAATTTATATGTGTTTAAGTTAATCATTAGTTTGTTAACTGTTTTATTTTTCCATTAACTGCTAGCAGATAACAAACTGCGACTATAGACAATTTATGTTACATCAAAAAAAAAAAAATTGTGAAAATTTTAGGGTTCTGACATGTGGTATCAGAGCACTAGGTTCAAACACTAGGCCTTGATGAATCCCAACTTGCTTTTATGAAATAGTGAATTTAAATTAATTTGCTGATGTTATTATCTTTTAATGATGTTAAACAGAGAAATTGTTTCTGAAGTTTAACAACAGTTATGGAAAGGCTGGAGGAATATGCGGAAGAGGAATCTCCATTTACTGAATGAGAAAACTTACAGAGAGACCGTATACAAGAATACCTAACCACTAATTCCTCAAAACTATTACAAATAGTAAAAGACTTAAAATCTGAAATGGAATCTGTTAAACAAAAAAATGAAAGGATTCTAAGGGCTCAGGAGGAGTTGAATAAGATCCTAACAAAAAGATTTTAAACTGAGGGAAGGGGTAAAAGAGCTAATTCAGAAGATACAAGTAATCAACATAAATACAAAAGATTAAACAGACTAAAAATGAAAGAAGCTCATCTTCGGAGGTATTTGGTGATCAACGTAATTTTCATTCCACTAGTGATAATAGTGATGACAACCATTATACTAAAAAGAGAAAATACAAACCGTATGAGGAAATTTTTGGGAAGTTTAAAAATATTAAACCACCAACATTCAATGGAGAGACTTAGAAGGGGGAGGAATCAGAATCCTGGTTATCTGGGATGAAGAAGCACTTCCATATTTATAACTATTCTAACCAATTAAAGGCTAGAATGGCTATCTACAATCTTTTAGGGAAGGTTGATATTTGGTGGCAAGACTTGAAGAGAGTGAAGGGAATAAAAGAGAAGAACATAAATTGGAGTACCTTCAAGAGGTAATTTAAAAAGAAATTTTTGTCTGAGCAATACTATGAATAGAGAGAAAAAGAATTCTATGAGCTTAAACTAGGTTCAATGACTATGAAAGATTTGAACAGCAAGTTTTTAAGTCTGCTTAGGTATGTACCATACCTTGTAGATGAAAAACCAAAGGTACAACGATTCCTTAGCTGTCTACCTTATCATATCAAAGATAGGATTGAGTATAACAATCCAAAAACTCTAGAAGAAGCTATGAGGAAAGCTAATTTATGTTATGAACAGAATCGAAAGAAGGAGAGCATGGCCAACTAGAAGGCCAAGAAGAATAACAACCATTATGATCAAAAGAATAAAGAATTTGTGCCTAACCAAAATTCTAAAAACAATAAGGCTAGAAATTTTGCTAACAAGAATTTCCAAGGGAATAAGAATAATTCACCCAGCAATCAGAACAATTCAAAGGGTAAAGAATCTGCTAATAACCATGGTAATTAAGCAAAGAAATTTGAACACAAAAAACCTATAAAGTGCTAGGAGTGCTAGGAGTGTAATGGCCCACATTATGCCTCAGTCTGTCCTAATCAGAAAAAGTCTGTTAGTAATATTCATACCATACATCAGGAAATGACTATTGGAGATTTAACAAGGACTATGCCTAGAATTAATGCAGCCTTGGAGAATCGACAAGCAGAATATCAAACTTCCAGTGTGGAAGTAGAAGGTGCAATAAACCAAACCCCTATAGCTATTTTAATTGATCCAGGAGCTAGTCTTAGTTATATTTCACTTAAAATGGTAGAAAAATGTAAGTTTCCTGTTGAAAAATTTGAAAATTATTGGTTGGTTCAGTTAGCCACTAGTGCTAAAAGGAAGGTAACTTGTTTTGTAAAGAAATGTGCAGTATTTATGGATCAATTTGAAACTATTGTAAAGCTTAATGTATTACCTCTTAGTTCTTATGACTCACTAATCAGTATGGATTGGTTAGAACATCATAGGGTAATCTTAAATTGTTATGATAAAACCTTTACGTGTATAAATAATGATGGAAAACCAATAAGTGTAAAGGGGATCCCTAGAAAAACAATCATAAGGTATATTTATGATATGCAGCTTAAGAGAGCTATTAGGAAAGGTTGTAAAGCCTATGCAGTAACAATAACTTATGAGAAAAATCTAAATAAGATAGATAAATTAAAATTGGAAGACATACCAGTTTTAAGAGAATATGTTGATGTGTTTCCAGAAGAAATTATGGGACTACCTCCGAAAAGGAAACTAGATTTTACCATTGAGCTGGTACCTGGTGCACTACCCAGCTCAAAGGATCCTTATCGAATGAACATACTTGAACTTAATGAACTGAAGTCTCAATTAAAAGAACTTATTGAAAAAAAGTATATTCGACCTAGTGTGTCTCCCTGGGGGGCACCTGTCATCTTTGTTAAGAAAAAGGACAGAACCATGTGACTTTGCATAGATTATCGTCAGTTGAATAAGATGACTATTACAAATTGATACCTGTTAACTCACATATATGATCTATTTGATCAACTACGTGGAGCCACGGTGTTCTCAAAAATTGATTTAAGGTCTGGATATCGTCAAGTTAGGATTAAAGATGAAGACATCTTTAAAACAACTTTTAGAACTCGATATGGCCATTACGAGTTTGTCATCATGCAATTAGGGCTTACTAATGCCCCAACTATTTTTATGTGTTTAAATGAACAACGTTATGCATAAGTATCTAGATAAGTCTGTGGTTGTGTTTATCGACGACATATTAATCTATTCAAAAATGGAAGAAGAACATAAAGAACATTTAAAAATTGTTTTTCAAGAGCTACGAGATCATCAACTCTTTGCAACATTTAGTAAATGCGATTTATTTAAGGATAAGATTCAGTAATTAGGTTATGAGATGACTAAGGAAGAGATTTCGATAGATCCTGAAAAGATAAATGCAATCGAAGATTGGCCAATTCCTAAGAATGTAACTGATGTTTGATCCTTCATGGGAATTACCGGTTATTACCGTAGGTTCATTGAAGGTTTTTTGAGAATCACGAATCCAATAACTTCTTTGCAAAAACAAGGAAATAAATTTGATTGGAACTATAAATGTGAGGATAACTTTAAAAAGTTAAAAACTTTATTAACCAGTGCACCTATTTTAAGAATAGCTGATCCAAATAAAGAATTTGTAATGTGTACTGACACGTGAAATGATGGTTTAGGTGATGTTTTGACTCAAGAAGGGCATGTTATTTCCTATGAGTCTAGGAAATTAAAAATTCATGAAAAGAATTATGCAACTTATGATTTGGAATTAGCTGTTGTTATACATGTTCTAAAGATGTGGCATCATCACCTAATTGGAAGAAAATTTATTCTAATGACTGATAATAAATGACTAAAATATCTATTAGTTCAGCCTAATCTAAATGCTAGACAAGCTAGGTGGCTAGATTTCCTAAGTGAGTATGATTTTGAAATTCAGCACATTAAAGGTAAAGAAAATAAAGTTGTTGATGCATTAAGTAGGAATGCAAGTATGAAATTCATAGCAGTTATCAACACTTATACAACAGATCTGGATGAAAAGGTTAAAGCGGGGGTAGAACAAGATGAAATTTACCAAAACTTACAAGCTAAAACAAAAGAAAATCCAACAGAAAGCTTAAGTAAAGGGTACAGTTTGAATATGAAAGGATTTTTACTATATAAAGACAGAATGCATGTTCCTAATGTACCTAAAGTTAAGTTTTTAATTTTAGATGAAATCCATAAAACTCCATACTCAGGTCATCCAGGCTATCAAAAGACTATAACTATGTTAAGAAAAGAATATTTTTGGCCAAACATGAAAAATGAACTGGCAGAGTATATCGCTAGGTGTTTTGAATGTCAGCAGGTGAAAACTAAACATCAACACCCAGCTGGATTACTTCAGCCATTGCCCATTCCTAGCTAGAAATGGGAGATAATTAGTCTCGATTTTGTTACTGGAATGCCTAAAAATCAGAATTTAAATGACTCCATCATGGTAGTGGTGGATAAATTAAGTAAAGAAACCCACTTTATATCTGTTAAAACTATGTATAAAGATGCAAACATAGCTGATATTTTTCTAAAGCAAAATTTCCGACTGCATGGAATACCGAAAGTTATAATCTCGGATAGAGACCCAAAATTTACAGGTAACTTTTGGAAATCTCTGTTTAAAGGATTAAACACTACATTAAATTTTAGTACTTCATTCCATCCTCAAATAGATGGATAGACTGAAAGATTAAACCAAGTATTGGAGGATTTACTAAGAATGTATGTGAAAGACTAGCCAAGTAAATGGGAGGATTATTTGCATTTGGTAGAATTTACTTATAATAATAATTATCAAGTGTCATCCAGATTTAGTCCCTTTGAAATCTTGTATGGAAGGAAATGTAATAATCCTATCTCTTGGAGTAATCTAGTTGATAGATTAGTATTAGGTCCTGAACTATTGAAGGAAATGGAAGAAATTGTAAAACAGGTACAAGGTAATCTGAAAGTTGTGCAGGATCGACAGAAAAGTCAAGCAGACCTTAAAAGAACTCCAAAGGAGTTTCAGGTGGGTGAACATGTGTTCATTAAGGTGATTCCAAAAAAGAGCTCTTTGAGATTGGGTAGTTGTGCAAAACTAGCACCCCGTTACTGTGGCCCATGTGAAATACTGTCAAGGATTGGAGAAGTAGCTTAACAATTAGCATTACCACCAAATTTAAGAGTACATAATGTTTTTCACATTTCAGTATTAAATAAATATGTTCATGATGCTACTCATGTTGTTAACTAGAATGACATACAGGTGGACTCAGAAGGAGATTTTCTGGTGGAACCGGACTATATCCTCAGGCAGAGGGAGATCACACTTCGGAACCGCACCATTGGTCAGGTGAAGGTGCAATGGAAACACCTTAGTCCAGAAGAAGCCACCTGGGAATTGGAAAGTAATATGCGGGATGCATATCCAATTCTATTCCATGGGAATTATGAGGATGAAGAATAAATAAAATTGAGGACAATTTTATTCTCTAAGGGGGTGTGTATGTCACATGCCCCAATTTTGCAAAAACAATTTTATATTATTTAATATTATTTGAAGAAAATATGTTAAATTTTATGCTAAGTTGTAATTGATGACTCAGCAGAGTCAAGGATATTTAATATAATTCTGAATATTTTATTTATAAATAAATAAAGGAGGAGACAACATCTTAGGAGAGTTGCTAAAAGAGTGTTTACTGGTCAAATTGGTGGAGGAGACTAGGTGGAGAGAAAACTGACATGTGGCAGCATCCTCAAACCACTTCCAACTATTGTAGGTGGAAAACTCCCTACATTTGGGGTCATGGTTCCCTAAGAAAGTGGAATCAGAGCAGGTGGTTCAATTAATGAAAACTGACCCAAAAGACCAAGGCAATCTTTATAAAAATTCCCATTGAAGAGAGATGAGCCTGCTCATTCTAGAGAAGTGATCATTCAGGTGAATGAATGTATTTTAGAGAAATTCAATGGAAGGGAATTGTGGAAAGTCTTTGAGGGGATAACTGCTATTTGATCTAGTGCAACTTTTAAGATGAAAGATCTTACTACTGAGAGCAGAGTGTTTTACTGAGATATTAGACTAGCCTATTGTTTGCATTCTCCATTAGTTCTCATCCAAGAAGACCAAGAACAGGCTCGGGGGTCCTAAGGAAGCGTTGTTTGAGCGCTCTCTAGGAGATTGGTAGGGAGGAATGGCCTCCTAACACTATTGTCATCTGTCTTAAACAGGTTTTACATTATTTTGTTTTACTATGTTAGTATCTGAGTTTGATGGATATATGAATGTTAAAGAATTCAGTTTGTAGAATGTTAGAATCTAGTAGTATTTTTAAACAATTGAAGAAATGAACTTGATTTAGAAAAGTAATGCGTTAGAATGGAAACAATTTCTAGACTGTGTTTTTCCACACCTGGAAAACCAGGCAGTACTCTGGCACAGATAGAATGTTTAAGTAGATAAGAGGATGTTTTAGTAGATAATATTGTGTATTTACAGACAGTAGAATAATTTTATTCATGTTAAAATATTAGGGAGGTTAAACAGTGTTATGATATGTTTATATTTCTTTGTTTTCACTTAGTAATTGAATGAAATACAACAAAAAAATCACATTAGAGTTACAATGATTACATGCAGTTAAGTAAATAAGTGAGCTACTAATCACATAGTTTAATTATAACAATATTAACTAAATCTAAGACTAATATTTATTATAAACTAAATAGGGTTATGTTAAAAGTAATTAAATTATAAAGAATAAACTGAGTTACAGAGTCTATATCTTTTCAAGAACTCTGAGTAAATTCTACCTGACAGTTTAGTAAATAAAAGCAATGAAAATATAATTAATAACTAGTATAAAAATAAATATTTACGTATGTAGCAACTATTTTATAATTATCTGACAGGATTATACCTGTAAAGGTAAGACTTTAGGGTCAAAACCCTAACCAAATTATTTAACTATTATAAATAAAAACATCTAAGCTGCAATCCATTTACTTAGATAATTATATAAATAAACGATTAGTCTACTATAGACTGTTTACAATCATTTCCAAAGACAAATGTACAGTTACAAGTTAAAAATATCACAATACACCTGTAATAATAATTTAACCGAATTAACAAGTAGCAGAACCTAATTAATAACAAGTTGAAGAACTTATTTAGACAAGGGTTTAATTTCAGGAAAACACTAGCTTGTATATTCCGAACAAGTAAGTTAATATTATAAATTACACACTACGACTGAGTTATAGTATTTATAATAATAATATCTATTTATAAAAAAATATTTAGACAGTAATGTTCTTCATTAACAGTCGAATAGGAAAAACCCTAATGTACACAGAGTCATAATTTACTAGATTACGGTAAAAATGAGACTGAGCCCGAAGTAAAATCCTTTCTAAAAACCCAATGTATTACATTGACAGGCCATAAATCTTTAAAAATTTTAACCAGTTTACAACACCTAGCTCAATGTCTGTGTACCCAGCATTGTCGCAAGGGTTTGAAAGACAAAACTAACAAACAACTTATAAAAACATCATTACTATAATAACATTTATAAGACAATGCATATTTTATTAGAGTATTTGAAATAGACAACCATTAAAACCATGAAGACAGGAGAACCTCCACATAATAAGAACAGAGTATGTCATTAATTAGCCATAAGGTTGCAAACCTGCCAATAAGTCGAAAATATTGAAATACAAGTCACTGCATCGAGGCCAGATTTAACTTGCTACATGCAAGGGTTTTAATAACCAAAAATACTAAATAACAACTAAGCCAAACATTTTAAACACTGAAGGAACCGAAGTCATAGTTCTTCTCCAACTGAAACCCTTTTCCCCTAATCTTACAAGCAAGGAGTTGCCACATTGTAACCATGGCTTACCCATAGGTCTTGTTGTCAATCCAAACTTGGAGAGGGTTCTTCCAAGAGTAAGGGTGAGCTGTAACCTGCAAGTGAATACCAAAAACTTGATTAGAAACTAAGTTATATAACCTTAATTGTAACTTAAAACTTATAAACTTTTGTAAGACAAATTATTACCTGGAAACGAAGAAATATGAAGCCACGAAGGAAACAAACCAGCACAACAAATAGTACAACCCTCGTGCTTACCTATGACAGAGGTAGCAGATTCAAAATACATACTACACCAATGACTGGAGCAATATTAAAGATTTCGCAATGGCCACGCAAGGAATCAACACTAAAAACTACTGACAAAGAACCACTACACACACAACAGCATAATGCTTGCAGAAAGAAAACCAAATGCGAGCTGTAAATCTCTTCAACCTCACATTAGAATGAACACACTTCATTATACACAAGACAAAGCTATAAATCAAGGGAAAACGAGCCTCTCATGGCCGCAGTAAAACCAGATAGTACAAAGACCAAAAACCCTCGTCGAAGAATGAGAAGTAGGGTTGTGTGGTGAGCTTTTAAATCATGCATTGCACGGTGATGGATGTTCCATGTTCCCACTAAATTATTCAGTCCACATTGGGTCAAATGATATAGTTGTCACTACATTGTCCGAACAACAAATTATTATCAATAATTTAAACAATGACTATAATGATAATGTATTCTACAAAGTAAAAAATGTATCATTGCATGGATAAACCATATGGTCAAGATATGTTAAAGAATGATATTTATATGATATCGTTAAACCTTGTATTATATAAACCTTGGAATCTTCGTTGGTAATGAACCAAAACATATTGTGCATCGATATCCTTGTTTTAAAATGACCTTATGATCTTTCTTAGTAAAACATTTAAGAAGAGATCAATAGTATAGTGAAAGTTGTTGAACATGAGTTGATAGTACCACTATTGACATTTTCTTTTTATAACCATAAACGATGCATGTCTATGTTGTTAGAACTAGTTTATGCAAACACTAGTGGATAAGGAGCTAGTTTATAAATCAGTACTGTGTAAATGAAAGTAAATAGTATTTACACCCTAGAACAACTCTTTGTTTTGAATGTTTTCTATAGTACTAAGAGTAAGAAGAACTTCTTGGAAGTACATGATCATTTGGTCTCCATAAGATACCAAACCTCTAAATGAATCAAACCAAGGCTAGATTAGACTTGGTAGTAAAGAATAGTAAAACTATTCAAGAATAAATATAGTATCACTTGTTATTATAAATAAATAATATGATAATGTAATTTTGTCCCATTACTTATGTCATGAAGATATTTGGAGTATAGAAATCACAACTTGACGACATTTGTGCAAATGATCATTTATAAATATAATACAATAATAAGCTGATAAAATTCCTCTACTGAAGCTCAATTAAAAGTAGAGCTGAGGGTTCTTTTGTAAGATTGTCCTTAGAAGGATTTAGTTTTATTTTCCATGCTTATAAGCAGTGTTTAAAACTATATAAATAACAACAGCGGTAAAATCTTATGTAAGTAAAGGTATTGTTCTACAAAATCTTGAGCTTTATAAGAACTTGTCTAATAGCTTGAAAGAAGGTTTGTCCAAAAATAAAGTCATACTAATGAAAAACATTGAGTATGGTAAGGTTACAAAACATGTAAAGAAGAGTTACTTTACCTCGTAGTACCCTTGGAATTTATTAAGAAAATTTTTACTCTAGAAGGATATTTATGCTAAAGAAGTATATCTGGATTAACGCTTTAATAAACTCCTACTGGTTCAAAATTTACCTGTCAAGCCTGTAAGATCTAGAAATCTAGCTAAGTTAGAAATTGCTAAGTAAGCCCCAGATAGAACATAACTTCTCACTTACTTGACAAGATCAAATAATCAGTACAACTAGAAACAACTGAATGCAAATTAGTTACATCGCATATTGAAATTAAAATAGTATTAATTTATATGTGTTCAAGTTAATCATTACTTTGTTAACTGTTTCATTTTTTCATTAACTGCCAGCAGATAACAAACTGTGACTATAGACAATTCATGTCACATGTGAAAACTTTGGGGTTCTGACAACCTTGCTACTCATTCTCGTTTGAGAGTGTGTCATCCATACCATTTGAGGTTAGTATTCGAAATATGTCGTCATTATCAGGTTCAGTTAAATCCTCATAAGTGCATCTTTTGTGTGTATATTGGTCGCTTGCTAGGGTTCATCATATCAAGGGAGGGTATAAGAGTCAATCCCTTAAAGGTTGAGGAAATACTTCAATTGTCTCCCCCACGTAATATTAGACATCTTGAGTGTTTGCAAGGCATGGAAAATTTCTTGTAGAGATTCGTGGTTAATTTTGCCAAATTGACTAAAGGATTTATGCGTCTTTTAAAGAAGGACACTCCTTTTTGCTTGGATGAGTGAGCCCAGGAGTGCTTTAATGCTCTTAAGCAAGCCTTAGCATCGGCCCTCGTGCTTAGCCCACTTGACTATAGCCATGATTTCTTGATTTATGTGATCGCGTCCATGGAGACGGTTGGTATAGTTTTGGTTCAGGAGGATGAGGAGCTCCACGAGCATGTCATATATTATTTGAGCCACAACCTTATCGATGTGGACACTACTACATTTCGATCCAAAATCGGACGAAAAAATCTGACGGCACGTGGATTTTTCTTTTTAAACTTACTAAAAATCACAAGGATACATTGTTTTTTTGTAAATGTGGCCACAAGCATCGGTGAAGCGACGGCTATTCTCATAACCATCGGTTAAGCGACGGGTTTCATTAGTAAGCGTTGCTTAATTGACGACACCTTTAATTGGTCAACTATTTAACATAGAAAGCCTCGTCGCATATCCGACACTTAGGTTCATTTCCTACCCATTAGGCTAGTGGGTATCTATTGAAATCTTCTTTGTAATCCTTATGCCAAAGTTGACAACCAACTAGGGCCAACTAGGCCAAACACAATTCAAAAAAGCTAGATTTAATTACGACAAGGATGAAAGATCATACACAATCTTAATACCAACAATAAAACCCTAACTAAAAAAAATTTAGATGTCACCTAATTTGCAATATACACAATACAAAAGAGAAACCACCCATTTTCAATGTACACAGTAAAAAAGAGAATTTTCAATGTAAATAATACACAAAGAGAAACACATTAACTTTGCAATTAACACATTAATAACTCACAAAAATCAGCCCCATGTAAGAAGTAATGAATCAATACATGGGGATTTAGGCTTCCATGCAAACTATAGCAAATGAGCCTCAGAAGGTTCTGGACCCCAAATATGCAAAGTAAGACTTACTCATAAAATGGGCTCTACAAGCTAATTCATCCAATCTTTCCAGCCATAAAGCACCAAAATATATGACAAATTATATATTGACCCATTTTGGATCAATTTTACCAGCATTTAAACCCTTTCCCCCTTTTGAGGCTTAGAAACGACTCCATTATTTCTCACCAAAAGCTCATTACCAACCATGACCCCTAAATCCAAACCCCCTCCAATGAAATTGACACTTGTACCCAAGCTTCATTGATATGATAATCATCATCTAAAGAATATGCACTAATTAGATGTAATACACCAACCAAGATTCATTGATATGATAGTCATCATCCAAAGAATATGCACTAATTAGATGCAATACACCAACCTTGTTCACATATTTAGCACCACCAATTGTCTCTTATGAATAAAACCTCTGAATGCCTCTCCACCTTAAGTGCATAGATGTGTGAAACTCCATTGAGTCCTAAGCCATCTTGATACACTCTATGTTTACCAACAAAAATACCAAACACTTAAACCATTAACCATTGGTTTTTTTTTCACACCTAAAAGAAAATATTTATGAACTTCTTTATCCACTTTTCTATATGACCATAAAGTTTTGTCTAAAAACCATTCCACCATTAGAAGAAGTGGTCTTACCAAAAAAAAATCGTACAATACTTTTAATCTTTGAACCCACTCAAGGTGAAGGTGAAGATGAATATGAAGATCAAGTGAAGGTGAAGATGAGTATATGGGATTAATAAAAACCATGTTTGTGATGTCCAAAGTTATTAAAGCTGGGAGGAGCAGAGTTTGTTTGAGAATTTTCCTGATTGCACTCGAGGAATAGTTGGGGAATAGAACTTCTACAAAGCACTTCTAATAAAGGTGAAGCATTCAAAATTACAATCTCTTCGAAGAAGCAAGCGGGGGAGCGAGGGTAGAACATTGCAGTCGAAAGAATGGGCAGACCCAATGGTCCAAATTGGGATGGGCTACTGAAATGGAGCCTTTCCCAATGCGACGGAACGCAGTCTACTTGGCAGTTGAGGTTAGTCTTCTTCACTATGTAGCACTAAATATCATTAACGTTTAGAGCCCATGGGTACCAAGGAAATGATGTCAAAATTGTAGTTTTCATTCATGGTATTTTCGTTTGCTCAAACGCTTTCTATTTTTGTTGGATTCACATTGTTTCTTAGGAAAAAAAAAGGGGGGAAATGGGGTTTTTAATGGATTGGGTTAATATATAGATGCATACCTAGAAGGGGTGTTACGGGATTTAACTTTAGGGTTCCTTAGCACTGGTCCACAACTTAAGATAACTTTGAAGGCAATTAGTTCAATTTCTAATCAACCTTTGTCTGCTGGTTGGAGTGCTAGATTTACTTGATCAAAAGATAATTGGGATCTGGCAATTCATCCTCCAAGAAAACACTGAATTTAGACCTGCTTTTATCCTCATGTGAAGCACTGGAATTTGATGATTTTGGGGTTGACCTTGGACTTGTCTATTCTGCTATTTTATCCTCCACAAAATAGCTTCCATCTGATGATAAGCCAATTTTGTCACTATGCAAGCGTTATTTTGGATTGGTGTAGAGCTTCCCTTGGCCTGATTCCTTTTCAATAAAATGATTTTCTTGGTTGCCGATTAGTCTCTCTTGTGGAGCACTTTTCATAATGATGCTTTTATGCTTGATGGGGAGCTATTTATATACATGGATGTATTTGCTTGACTTGCAAGCAAAGGAATCCTATCCCTTGCTTGATGAATAATCAATCTTAGCTCATGTCTTTTTAGTCACATGGGTGCATAAGAATCTTATCCATAAGCTTTAGCATGCATATTCTCAATTACCCTCCAACTTGTAAACAACTTGAGCATGGCTCACCTAACTTGTATTCTTCATGAAACTCTACCTTAACCTACTGATTAAACTAAGTATTGTTAGAATAATCAAACCCATAGTATTACCCACTTAGACATTAATTCATTTATTTTTGTCTTATTTGCCTAGTTCATGAGTCCCACCATGTTCAAGTTGCTAATTGCCTATCCATAGAGGTCAAACTTGCCATATTTGACTCATGTAGCGCTTGGGAAATCCTTAGGAATCAAATCTGCTTTATTCCTGGCCTCCTAGGTGCCCTTTTGCTTTTTCTACTTTGTTGACTGCTTTTTCAGTTTTTAAAGCACATAAGGAAAGCAAGACTAGGTGAGGTGAACCTGTTTTATTCCCCTTTCATCCTCCACTCTTTCCTCCATGAAAAAGCATGTATGAGCTTCCATTTCACCACTCATTAGCTTGCCCATGCGCCCTTGCCAATTCGTGAGCCTCATGACATATTTGGGATCAGCTTTTTACACCTATGGGGGATTTGCCTATTTTGGGTAAGCCTGCTTTATGCTAGTTTTGGATGCTTCCTCATGCATTAGATTTCCTCATGTATTATATATATATATCAGCCTATGTTATTACAGGTTTGGCTATTGTACACTGAGTTAATATAATTTTGTGTTACAGCTCCATTTTCAGTTTCCATTGTTGACAATTTTGCATGATCAATTGTAGTTTGTTGTGAGTGAAATTAATCTATTGCTGGTCAGAATTTATACATGGTATCAGAGCCATTGTAGGTTGTTACTCTCCTTCAAAAATTGTTTTGCAGGTTCGACATCAATACTGGAAGCCTTCTACTGACAGCCGGCACAGATTTTCTAAAGCTATGGATTCACAGAAAACTATCCTCACTCCCTTCAACTTTTTTGAATGGAAAGCAGAGATGGAGATCTTGTTGAGAGAGAAAGGCCTCTACAGGGTGACTATGGCTATAGAAGCAGAGCCCAATACTACTGCAGAGAAGATCAAATGGCACAATCGGAGAGATGAGGCCTATGGCCTCCTATGTCTTAGTATTTCCCGAGACCTCCTTTTCCATCTCGATGGATTAACTTCACCGGATCAAGTATGGGAGAAACTTTATGAACTCTTTGGAAAGACAGATGAGATGAGGGGACACCAGATCGAAAATGAGCTGATTTCCCTGAGTCCCAGTAATTTTGAATCCCTGCAGCTATATTTCTCCAAGTTCAAAGCACTAGTTTTGCAGCTGAAACAGTGTGGTATTGAAAAGAAATATGATCAGCTCGTATTGGCCATCCTCTCAAAGCTAGGACCTGACTACTCAGTCTTTGTTTCGACCTTCTATGCCACAAAACTCACAGCTTGAACCTAGAAGATTCCTAGCCTTGCAGATTTCATGGAATCTCTCACACAAGAACAAGACAAGCTGGTGATGGTGGGCACCATCAAACCATCCAAAGATCAAGCTTTGATTGCTGGAGATTTGAAGGTGGATTCAAAAAGCAAGAAGAAAGCTAAAAATCCACCTGAGAAAGGAAGAGACAAGAAGCAGTCTCCAGAGGATCAACAAGGTCCCAAGAAAAATACCCAGAAGAAGAAAAACAAAGGTGAAATGAACAAGTGCTCATACTGTTCGAAGGGAAATCACACTGAAAGCTCTTGTATGAAAAATAAGATTGATATGCTGACCAATATCCTGGAGAAGAATGGCATCTCCCTTCCAGAAAGCTCAAAGAAGAGAGAAGGAGGATCAAGTTTCGATGACAGAGAGAGATTTCATGCTCTAGTTGCTGGCACATAAACCTCACCCAGTTTTATCATAGATTTTGGAGCTTCAAGACACATGGTTTCTACTAAGGAGGCCTTCTCCTCACTGGATATGTCGAAAGGACCATCAATTGTACTGGGAGATGACTCTCTCACTGAAAGCAAAGGCAAAGGAAGGATAGATCTTGATCATGGTAACTTCAAAATGTGCTATATGTCCCTAGTCTTGCCTCCAACCTTCTATCAGTGTACCAAATGACCCACACTGGGTCTCCTAAGAAATTCACATTCTCACCAAATGAAGTTGAGATCACAGAAATCTCAAGTGGAAGAATCATTGCAAAAGGAGTAGCGAAT
>LPNX010454542.1:364431-560081 GCA_001517045.1 Pseudotsuga menziesii
CGCCCCATGAGATCCATTGGAAAGCAGCCAAGAGGATCCTTATCTTTGTTCAGGGAACAAGGACACATGGGATTTTCTATAAAGCCAATTCTGACCTTGAGTTAATTGGTTTTACTGACAGTGATTGGGCAGGTGATAGCATAGATAGGAATTCCACTTCAGGTTATGTGTTCATGCTTTCAGAAGGGCCAATCAACTGGTCAAGCAAGAAACAAAGTGTCATTGCACTCTCATCTACAGAAACTGAGTACAGAGGAGTTGTCAATGTAGCAACTCAGTGTTTATGGTTGCAGGGTTTACTTGGAGAGTGTGGTTTCGAACCTGAGTACTCAACTACCATATACTGTGATAACCAGAGTACCATTTGAATCTGCAAAGATCCAATTCAGAAGCAGAGAACTAGACACATTGAGATTCACATGCACTACATCAGAGAGCTTGTGCATGATGGCTCCATTCACCTACTCTTCTGTTCATGTTCAGAACAAGTAGCTGATATCTTCACCAAAGAATTTTGTGAGAAGACCTTCAGCAATCTCAAATCATTGCTGGGGATTGCTGATCATGCTGTCAAAGCATGAGTGAAGACAAGATTCTACAATTTTGTTTTACAGTCCATGTTTAAGGGAGGATTTTCCCAAGTTGGTTTTGCCTCTTTCCTTGGTTCATATGGACTTGCAGTATGTAAAAGGGTGACTAAGCCTTGTTGCTAGGCCCTATATTTTGATTTATTACTCATAAAGTCAGGCTTAAGGGGGGGTGTTAGAATAATCAAACCCATAGTATTACCCACTTAGACATTAATTCATTTATTTTTGTCTTATTTGCCTAGTTCATGAGTCCCACCATGTTCAAGTTGCTAATTGCCTATCCATAGAGGTAAAACTTTCCATATTTGACTCATGTAGCACTTGGGAAAGCCTTAGGAATCAAATCTACTTTATTCCTGGCCTCCTAGGTGCCCTTCTGCTTTTTCTGCTTTGTTGACTGCTTTTTCAGTTTTTAAAGCACATAAGGAAAGCAAGACTAGGTGAGGTGAACCTGTTTTATTCCCCTTTCATCCTCCACTCTTTCCTCCATGAAAAAGCATGTATGAGCTGCCATTTCACCACTCATTATCTTGCCCATGCGCCCTTGCCAATTCGTGAGCCTCAAGACAGATTTGGGATCAGCTTTTTACACCTATGGGGGATTTGCCTATTTTGGGTAAGCTTTCTTTATGCTAGTTTTGGATTCTTTCTCATGCATTCGATTTCCTCATGTATTCTATATATACAGTAGCCTATGTTATTACAGGGTTGTCTATTGTACACTAAGTTAATATAATTTTGTGTTACAGCTCCATTTTCAGTCTCCATTGTTGACAATTTTGCATGATCAATTGTAGTTTGTTGTGAGTGAAATTAATCTATTGCTGGTCAGAATTTATACAAGTATAGTCCACCTGTATATTTTCTTAAATATATGCACTAGATCTTGGCCTTGGGGGAAATGGCTATGGAAACTTGAGATGATAACTCTAGCCCTTTGTTCCATCATCTATGGCTGCTCCACTATTTTTTTATACCAGGTAGTAGGAAGGTGAGAACAGGACAGTTACAGGTAACATACATCTTGTCCGAGGTGCAGGTGCAAATTACATATGTAGGGTACAATTTACAAGTGAATACTAAGCATGAAGTTTGGTCTCTAGGCGGGGATGTTTTTGTATGTCTGTCTTTGTGATCATTAAGAGGTGGTGTTGGTATGTGATGGTACGAACTTAGATTAGGCAGTGTATATAATACATGTGTTTAAGGTGTGACAAGAACACGTGTAACTGATGAGGATTAATGAAGGCCAAAAGTTACATAATGGTTCACTTTTTACATATATGGATGTATTCCTATGGAAAAACTGGATTTCTTCCCACCAATGCACTTCTAAATTTTCTTTGCTTCACTTGTTTGTGCATGTCTCAAAATATGTACCATGGAGTTGCACTCTAACTCCAAGATTTTCTTAAATTTTTTCTGAAATAAACAATTTGAGATCTTGAGACTTGGATGATTGTGACCACCTGAATATGAGCTTTAAAGCAAAGATCCTAATCTTTATCAATTAACAGTATGCTGAAACCAAAAATTCTAACAGGATTGATAACACTTAGACTCTAATTTCTTTAGACAGTAATCAAAATGTAAAGATGATTGACTGGAAAACATTTAATCCCTTAGAATTTCCACATTAGTTTGCAGTGATTCCAAAATCTAGGAGGACTACTTTTCTTCCTTCGTGAATCTAGTCCTGTTTTTGTTTGTTGTTTACTAGAGATGAGTATAAACAATTGCTGGTGTTGGTCTCTGAGGGAATGCCTTTACCTCCATCCAATATCTCAATTGGGGCCTTCTATCTTTATGGTATTTTTCTACCCTGCGACGAGTTATCTTTCAAACTCCACTAATTTCCCTTCCATCTTTTGTCACTTTTCTGAAGTCTTATTAATCTGAGTAATATCCCTCTTGCTGGTCAAAGATAGTTTGACTTAAGTATTATTCTATATTGTTCTCTACTAGTATTTCTCTGATTTCTCTCAAATCTGCTTCCAAGTTCAGAACTTCATGCTTCAAATGCTCAAGTTTCTCAGACATGAAAGACTCGAAGGACATGTACCTTGTTGGAGTAATAGTGAACCTTCCCCATGATCTGGAGTCTGGACCATGAATTCTAAAACATTGCACCCCTCCAAGTAGATGTAGACTCTCAATTTGAAGAGCTCTCTTCTGCTTGCATCCCATAGCTCTTCCTAGCCATGAATTTAATTCGACAGTATCATTTTCAAGTAAATGAAACCGTCCTTCACAATAAATCCCTTTATTTCAAACTATTTTCCTTCCAATTTAGAGCCCATAGGACATGACCATATTTCACACATTTCGAGTGAATGATAGGTCTGTTCCTTGGTTATGTGGGATAATTTCATGTTACCCAGATATTTTTTAATGGTCCTAATGTTCTCTCTGAAACTCACATCTCCCACACAAGATAAGATTTTAATCCCATAGTTTTAGCAAGATGCAAATCTTTTAGCAATTTTAATGCCTCTGCAATGTTGTTAGAGCTCATGCCTATTACCCAAGCAAAACTCATTACTAGATCCCTCCCTGGGTTGATAATGAGTCCCCCACTGGTACCAGCTTTGCTTGGGTTTCCCTTGACCACCCCAAAATACGAGATTGGCGTGTTTCTTGTAACAATGAAAATTATTCTCCCCCTTTCCAGTAGGTGCGACTCTGGACTTGCCAAGAATATTTTTGAGACATTACACTATTACTAAAATCCTTCTCTGGTTTTCCTTCTGAAAAGTATTTATACCAATAAATTTCTAATATGGTGCAAGTTTGGCACACACCATAAAGACCCCTAACAATGTTAGGTATAAAATTATTCTTTACTTGCTTCACTTTTGGAGGTTTGGTGTTGAGCATGCTTTAACCCTTCACTTGAGGTAACACAATAACCAATATAATGGATGTATTATCAGTTAGGCCTTAGAAATTAAATATGGTGCATTGCATGCTATCATCTTATATTTTATCTATATATGTAATGCTTTGCAGATCTAGTGAGACTGAAACCAGTCCATAACGGATGTCTTCAGAATTATGCATTTCTTTGTTCGGTTTTGTTACTATTGTCATTTGGATTGCCTTATCTGTAGTCTTTGTTGCTGCACATTCTAACATCTTTACCTTTTCTACTACAGAGCTCGACATCTTAAACTTTATTGTTTGACTGATTGAATGTATAAAGATTACATTAAAGGAGCCTTATTCAATTATTCAAGTTGTAATAGAGTCACAAATGAACATGGAATTTTTGTGCTTATGTTAATATTTTCTATTGTTGATGCCAATTTTTCTAATTGCTCGTTAATGATATTTTTGTTTGCAGATTCGAGGGTCTAAAAAAATTGGTTGGAACATATGAAGGTTATTTTGTACAAATCTTGGCATTCTTTGTATACCCTTCAATATCTATTAAGACTGGGGAGATTGCATTACAAGAAGTCAACCTTCACGACAGTTGCATGTGATGATGTCATTTGCTCAATGTATAGTTATAGTATTTCTTTCTTATTTCCCATTGTAATTAGATGTTAAATATGAAATATTTGAATTATTTTCAACTTGTAGCAAGCAAATTATGATCTTGATGGCATCAAATTGGATCAAGGAGACTTGGGGAATGTGCTCTCCATACCAGAAAGCAAACATTTTCTTAGTAGTCATACCTGTAACCTTTTTGAAAAGCTTGACTAGATGACATACAATCCAAACTATGAGTAGTGAAGTAGCAAACTATTGACTATGCATGTTGTATTAAAGTTTTACCTACAATTGTTCTAGACCAGTGCTTGTAGTAGATTTTACTTTATAGGGATCATATATTGGCCACAGGATTTGATTTTGAATTAATTTTCCTCGATTTATTTTTCTGTTTTCCCATGTTCATGCTGGCCTATTCCAACTTCTAATGCAGTTTGTTTGATTTTGTTCCAAAACTTAACTAATGTCTCCTTATTCATTTTGTGGCATTTTGGTAGATGATGGGTATCATGGTCCTGTTTGCAGGTGCCTCTAGAGGGCCCTCCCCTGGGTTTGGGAGTTTACCCAAAGTAGATGAGAGGCTGGGCTGAGGTGTTTGGCCTAGACCTCCCCCACATGCTCACCATTCACTAGAATACAAACCACATTATATTCCTAATTCAGGACTGTTAGTTTGAATGGTAAAACCTTGCATGTTAAAGCATAATTTTATATCGACAGTTTTATTCCAGTATTCCGTGAGGAAAATCAAAATAGTCTTATGAACCTGGCAGAAGACTACTGACACTCTACAATGATGCAAATTTTTCGGGCAAAATGACCAAGAAAAATACAAGTATTGGACAATGGATGCTTTGTCTCAAAAATGAATCCAAATATGGGATTAATATGTTTGGACAACTGCACAAAGACGATGAGCTTCATGTGCATGACCCTGCATAAGCTGAATTGCAATTAAACCTTTGTGCACAATAAAAATACTTGGATGGAAAGAGGGAAGATAAATGGAAGAGCTCTAGTATTGGATGAAAATTTCATAAATCATATATGACCTGCAAACCACAATCTTAAGCTCTCAAAAGTTCAAAACAACAATACAACCGCATCACACACAAGCTTTGTCCAGACCTATAAATGTCAAATGAAAATTCCATTCATCATATACCTTTATTTTGAATTCTTCACTATGATTAGATCTTAGAACAATCGTATAATTTTCTAAACAAATGGTCTTGTAACATACTAGTAGCATTTGTATTTGTATTGGAGATTTTGGTTCTATCATGTCCCCTGAGTTACATGTTTTGCACCATATGCTTTTGAAGAAAGGTAAGATATGTGCTTGTGTAGATACTATATACCTCCATTACCAAATCCTTCCAATTTAGTAAATTTACAAAAGCAATAGAACTACATACACTCTAATAGAGATAACAATTAACAAAGTTTGGAAAGGGCCAGTGAGCAGGTGCAAGGTACAATGTGGATATCCATTGCCAAGACTACAATGACTCCAAAAATGGCTGCTTAGTTGGATGATATGTTGGATATATGAAATGTAATAGAGGATATTGAAAAAGGATAAATATTAGAAAGGAACATTGCCGTGAAACATTCAGTATCAATAGATTACCAATTCTGCAGTAGGGACTAATCTAACCTAACTGCTTTTCTATAGCACATATTCAGTTTCATGGTTTGCCTATTTCCAACCATATGGTTTGATAACAGCATGGCAGCTTTCTTTCTGATGCTAGGCATCGGACTTGATATTTTTTGTTTTGATGACTAATACTAATATTTCAAGGATATTCGCTTTAGGCTTGTTTCAGCACTTTTGTATTTTGAAACACATCGTTTGGTTACTACTCCATAATGTGTTTTAGGAGTTTTATGTTGCCCCTATGTCTATGGGCATTACCTGCAGTGTTTCTATTGGATTTGGCTCATTCCTTCAAATATATTTTTCATTTTTATGAGCAAAGTTATTGGATGTTTCTGATCATAGATATCTGTGTGTGTACTAATGCATGGGCCATCTGAATGCATACGGCTTGTCATGCACATTTTATTGGTAAATGTATTTCATGCTCTAACTTGTTTTGAAAGGGTTGTTGGTGACAACTATGTTTCAAATGAAGAGATTCTTCACAGTTTCCATAAGCCAACAATCAATCTAACATTTTGCCCATTAATGTTTTCCTTTCATCGTTCTGGATTCTGTTTTGAAGTATGTATGACAGCATCTCATGCACATTTTATTGGTAAATGTATTTCATGCTCTAACTTGTTTTGAAAGGGTTGTTGGTGACAACTATGTTGCAAATGAAGAGATTCTTCACAGTTTCCATAATCCAACAATCAATCTGACATTTTTCCCATTAATGTTTTCCTTTCATCGTTCTGGATTCTGTTTTGAAGTATGTATGACAGCAAACAAATGTTTTCTCTGCCTTTGATCTTGGCCACATTCACATTCTGATTGTCTAGAGGGAGGGCCATTGTAAAAGTAGTTAAGAACAGATGAAGTTGTAAATATATGTCCTGCATGATATCACATGATATGATGATAACTATTGCATCCCAACTTTTTATTTGCTCATTCTCAGTTTGAAAGGGAAATGGCACATGTAAGGATATCCATATGAATGTAAGATGCTTATGTATTGCTGTTATTTGCGAATATTCTCTGTTCCAGGGATTTACACACCCATTAAGAGCACATTTTTTAGAATTTTTTTTAGAGACAACAGGCTACACATTGACATCATTTAACCAATTGGATGATTATGGACAAGACAAGATATGGAAAAAACAGAAGCAAGCACTGAGGAAGAAGAAGAGCCAGCTTGCTAACCTTGTTGAGGTGCAATCTATTGAAGTTTAATTTCTAAATTACTTCATTTTTTAAAAATATGGACAATTCAAAATTTCATGTTCAAATGAATCCTTGTGTTATTTGGTATTGCTTCTCAGGATGCGCTTGCGACTGCTAACTTTTCCAAGTATAGCTATGGGACACGAGAATCTATAGCTTGCTAGAATCCCGATTGCATAGGTTTTAATCTTATAGAAGCTGTCCTATGCATATTTGTAGAAATGGAAGACCAGGTGCTGTCTTGGTATTTATGACAGGATGGGATGATATCAATGCTTTGAAGGACCAGCTGCAGGCACATTCTCTTCTAGGTGATCCAAACAGGGTTCTACTACTTGCATGCCATGGATCAATGGCTAGTTCAGAGCAGGTATTTCTAATTTGAATGGCTAATGTGGGAGTGCAATGGAAAAGGACACATGTTTCATAGTAGATTAATTCATGAGTGTGCAAGATTTATTGAATTTTATAATATAAGCAGGCGAGATTCTGTCTTTGTGAAGCTATATTGGCCAGTTGATGGCAGGTATTTATTATTCGAATGGATTATGTGTCAGAGTAATGAAAATGACACAAATTTCACAATAAGTTACATCATGAGAATGTAAGGTTTATTGCATTTCAAAATCTGATTGTGGTGATCTTCTAGTTCCTTTAGATTCAGTGGGTTGACACAAGATTTATCCAAACTGATGCTGAAGATAATATATTTTGTCAAATGTAATTACTAATTACTTATGAGCAAATATAACTTCAAATTATTATTAATAATGATGTGCTGTTTTATTGCTTATTTTTATTTATCTATGACATGTGTGCTGTTTTATTATTTATTGCATCTTCCACAGGTTGTATGGTTGAGATATATCTTCTATGTTGTAAATGTTCTTCCCTTATCATATGATAGCTGGTTTAATGGCTTAATGCAGAAATTAATTTTTGAAAAGCCCCCACCAGATGTTCGAAAGATAGTGCTTGCTACAAATATGGCAGAGACAAGTATAACCATCAATGATGTTGTATTTGTGGTGGACTATGGGAAGGTGAAAGAAACATCCTATGATGCACTGAACAGCACTCCTTGTCTTCTTCCTACTTGGATATCAAAAGATTCTACTCGGCAAGTAAGATATTGTACTTTATAGAGTTCTTATCGGCATCCCTGTAAATTGTATTTGAAGCTTAATGATATGAACTTATTTTCACTGTTTCTATTTGTCAATCCAAGTAATCTCTCTTAGATAAAAGAGAAGGTGAACTGCATATGTCAAGAGCTATTGGCAATTGCGTAACTAGCAAATTAGGATGCAAAACATTTCAATTTGCCTGGAAAAGTATGACTTTTTTTAATGAACTGTTATAGGAGTAGGTAGTATGGAGGAAAAATAAGCTGTAGATAGGGCTTATCTATAATTTCATGAATGGGCTTCAAAAAGGCTCCTTCTCTCTAAATAACATAACAAATATTATCTTTATGATGAACTCGATTAATTGATTAAAAGAGAAAATTACGATGAAGTAAAAGGTAATAAGCACAAAAAAATATATATGGAAGATAAGATGGTAGGGGCTCACAAAAGAGAGAAACTGGTAAATTTTGCAAGGAGCTTTGCTTCACTTGATTCATAATCAATGTTTAAGGTTGGTTGATACCTTGCTAATATACGACTGTTCTCCCTTAGTTTGAAAGTTTTCAGTATTGCCTGTTTTTCTGAACTCTTGGGATTGCTTTTCTTCAAGTGGAGTACTAATTTTTGTCCTAACCAATGCAGGCTATGATCACTTGTGCAAATTGTTGAAAAATTGCAATAATATAGCAAAAACCAACTGAAAATCACTATCATAAATCATCCTTGAAACTGAAAAAATCATATAAGGAAATAATAAATTAGATTTGAATTACATTACAACAACATGATACAGGTTTGGTTGATATACATAGAAAGTGTCAATGAAGATATCTATTTGAGCAGATTCATTTATATATTAAATTTTATGCATATTTAATCCAAATAAAAGGTGGTTTTACAATACTTTTGAATGGACTTTTCTAGAGTCTGCCAATGTCATCCAACAACATCCTTAGAAGAGGGGCTGTTTGCATTAAGGGGGTTTCTTATCTTAATAATATTTTGGCATTTTTTTGACGAGAAATACTTACAAGTTACATGACGAGAAATACTGACATGGATTTCTGACATTGCAAGAATTCAGCAAACATGGATTGATGATATGACATAGAATTAGTTGCTAAGAAAAAACAATCATTAATATCCTAACATCAATCACATCTTGTCCTGCCATATTCCAAGGTATCTTTTCTATTAACATAGATGAACCCCTTGTTGGAATTTTCTAACTTTTGTTTTCATTTACTTCAATTTTCGGTCCTCCACATATAAAGAAAACAAGCTGCATATGATATCTGTCAGTTTGGGAAAAGGCTTTGCAACTGAAGATAAGAATGGGTGTACAGCTCAATCTAAGTTTTGATCATCACCTTCTAGTATATCAGGGTGGGTAAATTCATTTGTCCAAATTATAAAAAATGTAGGGCATTTTTAGAGCTCCATCAAGGTGTGTCTCCAGTAATCTGGCATTTGTATTTTTTTTTTAAAAACACTTTTAGCCATCGGTTAAGCGACGGCCTGCAGGTGATTTTTTTTTTTTAAATTCAATACCGTCGCTTAACCGATGGTTCAGTTTTCATAATCCGTCGGACAGCCGTCGCTTAAGCGATGGCCTGTAGGTGATTTTTTTTTTTTAAACTCAATACTATCTCTTAACCGACGTTTAAGTTTTCATAATCCGTCGGATATCCGTCGGTTAAGCGATGGCCTATAGGCGATGTTTTTAAAATTTAAGATGAATTAGATGTCGGATAACCGACGATTTACATTTAACCGACGGTAAACTGAGCTGTCGCTTAACTGATGGATTGGAAAGATGTCGGATAATCAATGCAAATCCACCGACACTTAAAAAAATCATAGTGTCGTACATGCGACAGGGGAGTGTCGAAAATCTGACAATACGGCCGTCGGATTTTTGGTCAAAATGTAGTAGTGGGAAATCCATTATTCCCATGTGGAGAAACTTGCCTTGGCCACTGTTCATGCGGTTGAGAGATTGAGACATTACATTCTCCTTCGCTGAACCTTGGTTGTAGTTCATATCAATCTATTTCAGTTCGTCCTCACTAGAAGGATGATTGGGGGAAAGTACAACAAATGGATTGTTATTTTGCAAGAGTTTGATCTTGAATTCCTTTCGGAAAAATAGAAGAAATCGTTGATCTTTGTAGAGCTTATATCTGATTTTCCAAGTTTGGAGGAGGAAGAGGTTTATGAGGATATGTTTGTCGATGAGCATATTTTCCTTATCTCAACTTTGGACCCATGGTATGGGGATATCATTGTGTATTTGCAAACGTTGAAGGTCCCTACTCACCTTCCACAGGATGAGCGAAAAATATTACGTCATGTAGCTAAGAAATACCTTATAGTGGATAACACTTTGTACCGCTGTTGGAGTAGGGTCCCGCAGCTACAGGAGAAGCTGCCATTTTGGCGGATAGACAGTTTTGGTGAAGATATAAGAGATAAGGTAAAGATACGACATCGTAGCATGTTTCTAGCTGCAGATCAGAGCCAGAAACTATGACTATTGGGGCAGAGAAGTCAAAGAAGACGACAGTACCTGAGTGACCGACAAGAGAGAGCTCACCCACTGCATTCAAGGAAACGGCGAAGACAGGAGGGCTCAGCTACCCTCATAAAGGAAAAAGGGGCAACGAGGCCGAGGTATTGAAGATGAAGGACAGAAAAGGAAGCGATGCCCAGTACCCACGATCAGCGCCGGGAAGCATGGAAGACTGCAGAGAGCTGTGGTGTGACAGAAAGCGACAGTTCAAGTACAGATAGACTGAGTAGAAATGAACCACGTAAAACCAGTGTGTTATGTGATTATTTCATGTGATTCTGCTTTACTTAGTTGATATCTGTTATCTGTTACATGAATGTTGTATCTCAGTTAGTAAATGTCTGTATGTCCTCATTTAGTTACAGCATTATTGAAGGTTAAAGGTGGATTTACATGTATCAAGCGTCTGCATATGAGTTTATCAGTGCTTGTTTCACACAGTAATAAGTCATTCTGTTAAAGTGTTTCCAGTATACTTATTCGGCCAGTTAAAGTATAGTTGAGGTAGAGTGTGTTGAACTGTGGAAGTTCAAGTCAGAGAGTTTACTATCTTGTTGAAAGTTAGCCAAGTCATTTCACCTAGTGAGATAGCCTTTGGACAGCGAGGGTCGCAGTGGGTGGTACTATAGAAGATATCGCATTGACAGTAAGCAATATCGTACCATCAGAGGAGCTGCAGTGTGAGATATCACAGAGTGTGGGTTAAGCAGAAGGGAGAGTTGCGCACTGCCCGAGTCGCTGCGATGCCATAAGAGTCCTTCCTTTGTTAGAACCCGCGAGTAAGAGAGAACCGCGCGTCGCAAAGAGATCTCATTGGCTAAGAGAAACCGCGAGACCCTGGGATGCTACAAAACCTAGTTGAGGACACCTGAGTCTTCGACCAACCCATAAGATCACTTCGGGTGAGACTTTAGGCCGTTTTATGGTCTGTTGCCGAAAAGGCCAGTGAGCTAAGGGTATTGTTGGTATATGTATATTAGTAAACCCAGGTCTGCCCAGATAGCGAACAAATGGTTCCATTGCTGGCTTTGAACACATTACAGAGCTAATGTTCTGTTGGCATCCTACTAGAGACGAACTCAACCAGTGGCTTGCATCTAAGGAGAAAGAGTTTGCAAAACAAGAGAACAAGAGTCCTAGATTGAGTATAGAGGACTGGTTGCAAAAACATATCTACACAGACCTGCATACGATATTTTTTGCGAGCTATGGAAATGAGCTGTATGACTAGTTATCAAAGCTGATTGATCTGAATATATTCAGAAATAAAAGAAATATCGTGTGGACACCGGAGCTGATTCACATCGTGAAGAGCATAGACAATCCCATTACACGAGTAGTCGACTTCTGGCTTGCGAGTGTGCTAGAAGGCTTTGTTACAGAGTTTGCAGTTGAACAGACAAAAAGCTTCAGCGAGGCTGAGTGGTACTTCTTCAAAGGATATCGTGGTAAGTACCTAAAATATTTAAACTTGTCCATTAAGATGTTATTATATGAAAAAGGAGTAATGGATATAGTTTCAAACCAAGAAGCTAAGAAAGTGTGATGTCACAAGAGTTTGAGAGTGATTTTGATGATATTGGATGTACACGTAGTGGCAAGAAATATAAAGTAGATTTCAGCTCTTCCATATTTGAAAACAGTTCAGATAATACTAGACAGCAGAGTCATAGTAATACAAAAAGAACAGAAGGGGGTATCCCTTACCACCCTTATACCCCACAGAAAACAACCAGGACTCAGAACAATCCCGTAGGAACTCCATCTAGTAGTTCCCCCACATCACATACTACCGCTACATCACCTACATATACACCGCCAAGTGGTAGTAACATAGCAAATCAGCATCCACCACGTAGAAATAGAATGGGGGATGACATGAAGTTACCTACCTTTAAGGGTACAGGGGCAAAAGACCCAGAGCAGCACTGGTTTCTATGTGAAGCCATGTGGACCATTAAAGGAATCCACGATGATAATATTAAACTTGTACAGTTGGTCACTACACTTAGGAAATGAGCCTTAACATGGTATATGAAGTATACCTCAACAATACCCAGAACACTTATACAGGTCCGGACTGCCATGAGTAAAGAATTTAAGAAGCCCAAGTCCGAATCGTAGTGTATCACAGAGCTCAAAGACATTAAACAGTTACCTACAGAGTCAGTATGGGACTTTGATCAGAAATTCAAAGCTCTCATAGACCAAGTTAGCTTTGAGTTTACGCTGGAGCAGCATAAGGAATGGTTCATCGCAACACTGCTCCTGCATATTAGACATCCACTGATGCAGCAGAGACTCCGTACGTAGGATGAAGTGTTGGATATGGCAATGAAACTAGAGGCATCACCTCTAGCTAAGACCAGTATAGGTATGACAAACCTGCAAAACCAGTTAGCAAATCTCATGTTACATATGCATGAGATTAGAAAAGGAAAAGAGATTACACAAGACATATGGTGTATCAAGTGTAAATCACAAGGCCATACTAAAGATAACTGTCTAGTATTTTTTGAATACTTAGCAAGTGGAGCTCCTAACCCCTTAGCACAAACTTAAGGTCCATGGTGTGAACTATGCAGAACAAGAGGACATCCACCTCAGCAATGCCCTTTACTTCAGAAGTATGTACAGACACCTAAGAACTTATACTGTACCTTTTGTAAGTCAGTAGGACATGAAGACCATACCTGCAAAGCCTACAATCTCATGGTCGATAGAAAACATGACTTGTACAGAGTCCAATCAGAGACACTGGGTCCAGCAGTAGGACCACAGCATGAACCGACTCCTATAGGCCGTGGAGGAGGATTCAGAGGATGAGGCCGTGGAGGAGGCTTTGGCCGTGGTGAAGGCTTCGGCCGTGGCCGTGGACCGATTACTTGTTACAACTGTGGAGTTGTAGGACATTATGCTAGGGACTGTCAGAGCCCTACTACGACATGTAATTATTGCAAATATTACGATCACGCTATAGAAGAATGTCCTACCTTGATAGCCAAGATTAGGGAACCTAAGCCAGTGGTACACTAGAACATTCAGCTTATGGCTGCCAAGCAGAAAGAGCCAGAACCAAGAATCAACATTGTGACTCACAGCAATGCTTCCACTAGTGGGACACTACAGGATAGTGAAAAGAACACAGGGCCGGAGTGGGTGTGCAAAGCTACTAATAAATCAACACCACTCGACCTACAGAAGAATAAAGAAACATTTTAGGAAGCTAAAATTTTCTTTAATGAACCTATACAATCAGGACCCCAGGTACAGCCATCTAGGGGCATACCGCAGCAAACACCTTGTGGCCTTAGTCCTGTGGAGACATTGCAGGCTACCACATCAGGAAGATGCGATGAGGATGAGTCGACAGGAAGCGTACAATCCTTCCTGCGGAGTTGCTTGAAACTCATAAGAAATGAGAAAGCTATCAGAGAGCTTCAGTGCATCATAGACCAGTATCCGCCATCTTCTTCCGTGAGCAGTGCACAGCGTGCTGTTCATAATATTATGGGCCATACAAGAACAAGAAGAGAGATGCGACTCACAACACAAGTTGGAGAATTTGAAATGGATGAGGTCATCTTAGACTTAGGATCAGAGGTAAATGTTCTGACTAAGCAGACATGGGAACATATGGGTAGCCCCAAGTTAACTAGATCACCTATCCATCTGCAACTAGCCAATCAACAAAAGGTATCACCACTGGGTCGATTACCACAAGTGCCAGTTGACATTGACGAAGTTCGCAGTTTTGCAGAATTTGAAGTTATAGAAATCATTGGCGATAGTAGACCGTATCCAGCTCTACTAGGTATTGATTGGGTAATCGATAACATGGCTGTTATCAATTTAAAGAAAATACAAATGACCTTTGAGGATACACAGATCCGGGTCATCGCACCGTTGGATCCTTTTCAGGGTCCTAGATATATTGAACCTATCCAAGTAGAGGACGAGGCACGTAATATGGAGAGCCTATATCAGATGACCACCAATTAGAGCGACTACATCAACCCAACCATAAAAGGAAATATCAGTTGGCGATGCGACAGCTCATGCACATCAGATTCAGATGTTGGTCTAGAGAACTGGCAGAACAGACTTTATGAAGTCTCAGCTCGCAGATGTGCATATCTGACTAAGTCACTGCGATGGATTCGAGTAGAGCTTAAGGATATTCCATCGTTTGATGGCTTAGCGGATGTCAATGAATTTTTATACCAATTTGAACAAGAAATTCCTCAAGAGCAGAGGATGTCAGCGATTGATCTTGCAGTAAGATCCACACCTACAAGATGGTGGCATGCACACAAGCAACATATTGCGTCATGGGATGACTTCAAGAGATTGACGGCGATCAGGTTTTCCAATGATAAAGAGTGTCTACAGAAGAAATATACAGGAGAAAGTGACCCCAGGTCACACATTCAAAGTTGTGAGCAGAATTGGTCAGACATTCTCGAGGATGAATGGGTTCACCGATTCATTCACACTTTAGATCAAATTCCAAAGAATTGGTACACTAAGACAGAGTTGTGCAAAGGAACAACTACATGGCCACTTATGATAGACAACTTTGAACTCACTTTCTCTTTTGAATATGAGTACCCAAGCATTAATCAGGCTTTAGACATTATAAAGATTAAGATCTTTGAGGACTGTACCCTATCAGTGTCAGCTCAACCTGATTGGGTTGTTCAATTGGACCAGGCGCTAGAGTGCTATAACTTTGCATCAGAACCAGAGGAGGAGGATGAGGATCCTCGTAACATCAACATCCCAGAGTCAGAAGGCACTCATGATGTTGATGGACCAAAGCTAGAGACTCCAGCTATCACCGATCCTATCAAGATTAAGAAGATCAACATTAACACAGACACATAACCAAAGTTTGTATCCATTGGAGACTATTGGAACGATGAAATGGTAGGACACATTGCAGATTTGTTACATGACTATCAGGACTTATTCCCCACTAAGTTCATAGAGATGAAGGGAATAGTTGGAGACTTGGGAGTAATGAGGATACCATTGAAAGAGGATGCTATACCAGTTAAGCAGTGTCCATTCAGATTAAATCCTCGGCATAAAGAAAAAGTTAAGGATGAGATCGATAAGATGCTAGCAGCAGGCATCATTGAGCCAGTGGAAGAAAGCGAATGGGTTATTACCATGTTCGTGCAAGAGAAGAAAACCAAAGGAGAAATCAGAATCTGTGTCGATTTGCGCAAACTCAACAATGCATCACTTCATGACCCATTTCCAACACCTTTTACTGATGAAGTTATAGACAATGCGGGAGGACAGGAGGTCTACTCCTTCATCGATGGCTTTTCAGGCTATCACCAGATCAGAATCCATCCAGAAGATCGATCTAAGACCACTTTTGCAACAGAATGGAGCTCATTCCATTATACGGTAATGCCCTTTGGTCTTAAGAATGCACCAGCTATCTTTTCTAGAGTAGTAGTTGCACCAGATATCTTTTCTTTTCTTAGAAGTCTATTTTGACGATTAGACTGTATTTGGATTAATCGACAAACATATAGGTGATTTAAGACTGATGTTAGAGAAATGTAGGCAATACCATATTTCTCTAAACTTAAATAAATGCATATTCTATGCGCCATTTGGTATTTTTTTCGGTCACATTGTTTGTAGACAAGGCTTGATGGTATATCCTGCAAATATTGCCATCATCGTAAATCTTCCAGCACCCAACTCAGTCAAGCAATTGAGAACAGTGCTCAGTCATACCGGGTCCTATAGAAAATTTATCAAAGGTTATGCAAATATCACAACACCTATGGAAAAGCTGTTAAAGAAATATGTAAAATTCCTATGGAATGAGGAATGCCAGAAAAGTCTAGACACCCTTAAAGAGAAGATGGTTACAGCACCCATCTTAGTATTCCCAGACTGGACCAAGCCATTTCATGTACATGTGGATGCATCTGGCATCACACTGGGGGTCGTCTTAACCCAGCCAAGAGAAGGAGGTATCAATCACCCTATCACATACTCAAGAAGAAAACTATCCACCGCAGAAAAGAATTACACCACTACGGAAAGAGAAGGATTAGCCATGGCGCATGCTCTACATAAATTCAGGCACTACCTGCTAGGTGCCTCATTCAAGATGTTCACTGACCACTCCACTTTGAAGTACTTGGTCAATAAGCCAGTATTAGGGGGACAAATCTGCAGATGGTTACTCCTGTTTTAGGAGTATGATTTTGAAATCATTGTAAAACCAGGAATATTAAATGCCGGACCATATCATCTGTCGTGGATAGACTCAGGAGAAGAGCCAGGTAACCTAGAGGACAACTTTCCCGATGTGCAGTTGTTTTCTATTCAGATCGCAGATGAGTACTATGCTGATATTATTCACTTTCTCACTACAGGATGGGCACCTGTTGAGTTTACCAAGCAGCAAAAGAAACAGCTAGCTGTCAAAGCAGCAGAATTCACTTTGATTGTAGGACAATTATATAAGTTAGGGTCAAACGAAGTTCTACGCAGATGCATCATGCCACACGAGAAAGAGGCCATTATCATAGAAGCACATTCTGGTACCACAGGAGTTCATTTCGTAGGAAAGTCGACTGCGCAGAAAATCCTGACTGTAGGATTATGGTGGCCTACTTTGCATAAGGATACTAAAGAATTTTGCAGATGCTGCGATATCTGCCAGAGGGTAGGGAAACCTTCACGGAGAGATGAAATTCCGTTGTGACCATAGATTACGCTACATGCATTTGACAAGTGGGCTATAGATTTTGTGGGTCCTATCAACCCACCAGGAAAATGAACTGGCACGAGATACATCATCACCAGAACATAATACCTCACTAGATGGGTGGAGGCCAAAGCAATAAGGAATTGTGATGCTGCTACAGCTGCACAGTTCCTCTTCAAGAACATCATCAGTAGATTTGGATGTCCAGTAATTTTGATGAGCGATCAAGGCACCCATTTCTTAAAGCACACTATTGAGGCCATGACAGAGGAATTCCAGATACAGCACCATAAGAGCACTCCCTACCACCCACAATCTAATGATACGGTGGAGGCCTTTAACAAGATTTTAGAAAACGCTCTTACTAAGATCTGCAACAGCCAAAGAAATGATTGGGACCTCAAGGTTAATGTTGTGTTATGGGATTATAGGACTACATGCAAGAAACTTACAGGACATACACCTTTCATCTTGGTGTATGGACAAGAGGCTATTATGCCTATGGAATATATTATGCCCAGTCTAAGAATTGCTCAAATCACCGGGATGACAGACACAGATACAATGAATGAAAGGCTAGCGCAGCTGCTTGCCTTAGAGGACGACAGGTTCACTGCAGGATTCCATCAGAAAGTACAGAAGGCACGAGAGAAAGCTTGGCATGACAGGCATGTAAAGAACAAGATTTTTTAGATAGGATACCTAGTCCTCCTCTACAACAGTAAGTTTGTGAAGTTTCCAGGAAAATTCAAGATGCATTGGTTAGGGCCATACCAGATTCAGCAAGTTACAGATGGAGGTGCCGTTCAGCTCAGCAAACTGAACAGGGAGCTTCTTCCCACTTTCATTAATGGTAGTAGGATTAATATTTACAGTGCTAGCCACTCCATATCCCAGCCTTAACTCAGAAAGATATCAGACTGCAGATGTCCAGTGTAGTTGAAAGGAGGGATCGCACCGGTAGTTAGTCTACACCGGAAGGTAAAAAGCATTCGCATGAGGAGAGTTTTTCTGGATTAAAAAAAAAAAACTGTTAAGTTTGTTTTGTATAGCTGATGCAGTGTGACATCACGGTAAGGCGATGATTCCCCGTGCCACGTAGAAACTTTTGAAAAAACATAGAGGGCCAATCAATTCGCCTTATGACAGGCAGTTAATGCAGAAATGACCGGTATACCTTACCGTAGATTTGGCAACAGCATCATAAATTTTCCAGATCTAGTAAATCTTCGACGAGACCGGCACCTATACACAGGTTTCGAGGGAAATTTGATCAGATTTCATCATTTAATAAGGATCGGGATGACGGGTGTGGCCTCGTCCATGCAATTAATACCACCAACAGGTTCACCCTAGATTACCATTGCGTTCGGGATTATAGCCTTAAGCATAAAAGCAGAGATCATTCATTCAGGACGGTTACTTTTGCAAGATCCGAGAGCTATAGAGTAAGTTGTTAAGTTTTCCCTATGTAGAGCTAATTTCATTACAGAGTGCTGTGATTTTCCTATTTTGCAGCCATTTCCAATCCAGAGTATTGCGCCGAGTGGGTTCTGTCTGAGGAGGAACCTTTAGAAGACATTTTGAGATGATTCGAGCATGGAGGCCTTGTGTCCGCTATGACGACACCACCCAAAGGTATGAAACCAAGTTCATCATAGGTTAGATAGCTGCCAAGGATGAGGAGTCAAGCTCAGATAGTAGATGAGTCCAGCCTAGAACAGCGAAAAAGGAAAAGGAGGAAAGTAAAAGTGAGAAACAGAAAGAGAAGGACAACTCGGATGGCTATGCGCATGGAGTTTCCCAGAAGATCTCACGGAAGGAAAAAAGGATCAAGAAACAGGCATCCGAGACGCAGAAAAACAAAAAGATAAAGATGAAAGGATATCTGTGGAAGGCTTCTCAAAAGATTAAGATCCTTCAAAGAGCTGCTCATCCATGAAATGACCTATATACAGCCTAAAAAGTATATCAGGTCTTGCAAGCGACGAGAGTGAGAGCATGACAATAAGGGAAGGAAAGATAAGAGGAACCAAAGAACTAAGTTACAGAAACTATGGAGAAAGAAGTCGCAAGACTTCAGTAGAAACTTACAAATACTTCGCAGGAAGCCAAGGAGAAAGTACAGTAGGAGAAGACCACTATTAGTGGCTTGAGGACAAGCCACAAGTAAGTGTTAGGGGACTGTTGGAGTAGGGTCCTGCAGCTACAGGAGAAGCTGCCATTTTGGTGGATAGACAGTTTTGGCAAAGATATAAGAGATAAGGTAAATATATGATTCCATAGCATGTTTCTAGCTGTAGATCAAAGCCGAAAACTGTGACTATCGGGGCAGAGAAGTTAAAGAAGACGATAGTACCTGAGCAGCCGAGAAGAGAGAGCTCACCCACTGCATTCATGGAAGCGGCAAAGACAGGAGGGCTCAGCTACCCTCATAAAGGAAAAAGGGGCAACGAGGCTGAGGTATTGAAGACGAAGGATAGAAAAGGAAGTGGCACCCAATACCCACGATCAACGCTGGGAAGCGTGGAAGACTGCAGAGAGCTGTGGTGTGATGGAAAGTGGCAGTTCGAGTACAGATAGATCGATTGTCACAGTTAGGGTTTTTGGGTTACTATTGGGACAGGCCCATAGTGTTGTAATGGTGAGACCTTCGGGCTGCCTATAAAGGGATGTAAACTATATTGTAAAAGGTTAGCTAGTCAAATAACCTGTAGCTATTCAGACAGTTGGCCCGTTTGAGAGTCCAATAGTTTGTTAGCTCACAGTTATTTTGTATTGTAATAGAGTCAAGCTTTGGTTTTGCTATTCAGACCATAGTTACCTTACTATAACCAGTAGCCGATTCTAGGAGTATGTATGTAACAATCCACAGGGATTGACAAAGAGAGAGAGAGAGAGAGAGAGAGAGAGAGAGAGAGAATATTGTAAGAAGGAAATATAGAGAAAGAGAAGAGGTCTAGGAGAGAAGGGCTCTCGGTAGAGAGTGCGGAGTTACCCAGAAGATCTCTAGCTGGAAAATAGGTTGCAGCAGAACTGTGTACTCTCTCAAGATATAATAAACACAATTCTGTGGACGTAGCTTCTACCCTGGAAGTGAACCACGTAAAACCAGTGTGTTATGTGATTATTTCATGTGATTGTGCTTTACTTAGTTGATATCTGTTATTTGTTACATGAATGTTGTATCTTAGTTAGTTAATGTCTGTATGTCCTCATTTAGTTACAGCATTATTGAAGGTTAAAGGTGGATTTACATGTATCAAGAGTCTGCATATGAGTTTATCAGTGCTTATTTCACACAGTAATAAGTCATTCTGTTAAAGTGTTTCCAGTATACTTATTCATCCATTTAAAGTATAGTTGAGGTAGAGTGTGTTGAACTGTGGAAGTTCAAGTCAGAGAGTTTACTATCTTGTTGAAAGTTAGCCAATTCATTTCACCAAGTGAGATAGCCTTTGGACTGTGAGGATCGCAGTGGGATGTACTATAGAAGACATCACATTGACAGTAGGCGATATCGCACCGTCAGAGGAGCTGCAGTGTGAGATATTGCAGATAGTGAGAACCGCGGAGGGGAGAGTTTGCGCATCATCCTAGTCGCTGCGATGCAATAGGAGTCCTCCCCCTGTTAGAGTCCATGAGGAAGGGAGAACTGCGAATTGTAGGAAGATCTCACTGTTTAAGAAGAGCCGCGAGACACTAAGGTGCTACAGAACCTGGTTAAGGACACTTGAGTCTTTAGCCAACCCATCTAAGATCACTTCGGGTGAGACTTCAGGCCATTTTGCGGTCTGTTGCCGAAAGGGCCAGTGAGCTAGGGGTATTGTTGGTATATGTATATTAGTAAACCTAGGTCTACCCAGATAGCCAACAACCATCGTGGGGTAGATTCCATTTTTCATTGTTGTTTAACCCTTGATGAGGCTGAGTTTGTGCTGAATGATTGCCATGGAGGGGCATGTGGTAGTCATTTATCTGGGATTTCTATAGCCCAAAAAATCTTGAGAGGAGGATATTTTTCATCGTCAATCTTGAAAAATTGTTTTAATGCGATCAAGAAGTGCCACCCTTACCAGTTGTTTGCATGCAATATGCACTCGCATCCAGCCCTGTTACATCCTATATCACCGCTGGTCCCTTCACCAAGTGGGGGCTTGACTTTATGGATTGCAACCTAGCTTTGGCTGGGGGGCATCATCACATTATAGTGGCTGATGATTATTTCAAAAAATGGGCAGAGGCTATGCCCACGATTAAATTCGATGGTGAGATAGCCACGCATTTCATTTTCAACCAAATTATTACTCGGTTTGGCATTCCGAAAGAGCTTGTCACTGACCATGGTGGGCACTTTCATAATAGAATGATGGAAAATTTGGCTTCAATGTTAGGGTATAAGCAGGACCATTCCTCTTCTTATTACCCTTAGGCGAATGGATAGGTTGAAGCAGTGAAAAAATCATTTAAGTCCATTCTACAACGAACCATTGCACAAAGTAAGACGAATTGGCATATCATGTTATATCCTGCTCTGTGGGCCTATAGAACTGTGATTAAGATTGCCACCACTTTCTCTCCATATCAGCTTGTGCATGGAATGGAGTATGTCTTGTCAGTTGAATACGAAATCCCTTCATTGAAGTTAGCTATAGAGCTTTTATGAGACACTTCCACATTGGAGGAATGTTTGTTCCACTTAGAGCAGCTTGAAGAGCAGTGCCGAGATGCCTTAGTAGCTCTAGAAGTAAATAAGCATTGCGTTAAGGTCCAATATGACAAGTCTGTTCATCCGAGGAAGTTTAGTGAAGGTGATTTGGTCCTTTTGTGGGATCAAGCTAAAGAACCTTTGGGGGCAAGGAAGTTTAATCCCATGTGGCATGGTCCTTACGTGGTCAAACGTGTGTTAGAGAAGGGTTCCTATGAGCTAGTATATTATGAAGGGACAGCCTTAGCGAAGCTTAGAAATGGGCTCTATCTTAAAAAATACTATGCATGATCTTTAGCCAGGGCTGATTGTTGTATATTATTGTACAGTTTTTGAGTTGCATAGTTAGGTTTTCTTATGGGGACCAGGTTTGTTGATTAGGTTTCATTTCTTATGGAAGATGTAGATGGAGTCTTCCATTTACATAGGATTAACCAATGGTGCTAGCCGTCACGCTCAAAACTCAGCTTCGGCTGCTTAGGTGATTTATACTCCTACGGGTCAAGTATTGTCTTTAGGAGGTGTATGTTTATGGCCTTTTTCGAACAATGTTGTTGAATATAGTGTCGTTATTGAGTTATTGTGTGATTCCATTTCACATGGTGTTCTCTCTCTTGTGGTACATTTTGATCTATAGTTAGTGGTTTCATAGCTTAATGGCTCGTATCGTATTAGGGATCCAGTTTTATTATGAAGATTCTTATGTGTGAGATTGCTAGAATGACAATTTGAAAATATAACATACATTCATGTTTCAAGAATTTTTAATCAAGTTGCAGACTCATATGCTAACTATGTGTTAGATTGGCATTTGTTTCATAGACCATAAGCATATCACAAACATACATTTTTACACACACGTAAATAAATAAAATCAATCATCATAAAAAAATTTCATTAACATCCAAAATGTGACGTCATAATACATAAGTGTCATAATACAAAATTGGGGCTTTCAAGCCAACAAATTATAATACACGGTCGTACAAAAATAAGTACTCTTAGGTCTCTAAGCCTATGGAGGAGGATGGGGGTTCTGATCATGGTAGCACACCAGGGCTCTAGCTAGCCATCAAAATAATCGAACCCATGCCCGTGGTACACCAACCACCTGGCGCTGCATGGCCTCATGCAAGTCCTTGACTTGCACCATGAGTACCCTCTATGTCAAGCATACGAATTTTGTGTGGATGCTTTGGAGTGTCTGCTCCACATCCACACCCATGATGTCATCTCATCTTCCCCTCCATCTATGATGAGGGAAACCATCTGGTCATCGTGGTTCAACATCTGCATACACATGGCAGATCGTCACTATGTGTCATCACACCAAAATATGTCTTTTGAGTCAATATATCAAAAAACACAAAAAAAATTAATAATTCAAAAAACTTAAAGTGGGTTTGGTATTTTTTACCTATGTCGCCATATGTCACTCCTGGTGGTAGCGGCATGTACGGATCTCCATGGAAATCTATTCCTCCATAGGGATAGTAATCGATGGCAATGATCTGCCTCCGCCACCATGGAAAGAAGTCTACTGGGTAGGGGTTAGCCACCCTACCTCTGCCTAGTCTACACATAAAATTTTCCCAACATTGTTGGGCTGCATCTCGAACTCTGTGTGGAGGAATGTCCACTCTAGGGCTTAGCCTCAGTACACGCTCAAAGAAGAACATGCTCAATATGCTGCTGAAACCAAAGTTTCTCACCCTTCCCATCTTGCAGTCACTGAGCTACTACTTCATGTTGCTCAATAGCGTAGTGCTAAAGTCATACATTATGGGTCTCATACACTCCACCGCATAGAACATCAGTGGCCAAGAGGCCTGGTGGAGTGAATCTAATCCGACTATGCTGCCGAGTGCCAATAGTATGGTCTTCAATCCCAGCACCTGGATCGAGTTTGTTGGGATTTGACTCCCACCCTTTTCCATGTCTGGAAAGTAGTACACTGCAATGTACTCATCAATATTCAATCCACCTCCAGGCCCGCGAGATCGGAGATTTACCACCTCTCCTCGTCGGGATAAACCAATGATAAATTATATGTCCTCAATTTATATACTGAGCAACATCATGTCAATGTGAAAAGACTCAGAGCATGGATCCTAGTAATCCACTAGCATATGTAGGAGTCTTGGTTTGGCCCTCAGGATTCCAAGACACCAAAACTTATACAAACCACATGCACACAAATCTTGTTGGGCCATTAAGTCACCTTTCACGGCCTCTTCTACATCACCATGTTCCCTCTCCATCCATTCTAAAACCATCCTGCACAAAAAACAAGAGTTTTGATCATTATTCACCCTTGAAAACCTTATTCACGGCTGCATACATGACTATTCGCAAAACAACCACGTATGTACGTGGGTTTGGGCATGTTTTCCATGTATGGCCAGCCCTATATGTGGAAAAAACCCCAATACTTGTGTGGGCCAAAATGCACAACTTAGGATGGCATAAAAAATTAAATGGACCATGAAAACTAAAAAAAAATGGATGAAATAGGAAGAGGAGGACATGAGGAGTTACCTGGATCAAACGGTGTCAAATTTCTCCAAACGATGCTCCCAGAATTCGTGTTGGAAGTTTTGAGCTCAAATGGGTAAAAAATTTGAATGATATGGATTTTTTAAATTTTTTACTATTTATAGAATTTTTTTGAAAAATTTTACCCACTCTCTATAGTTTTGACCGTTTCTAACCATTTTGGACCATTTTGAACTAACTTGATGATGTAGGAGCTCGTTTTGAGCACGGTTTGTCTGTGGTTTTGACCTGTTCATTCCGATTTTAGGTATTATGTCTAAACTGGCATATAGGTTAGGTTTCACATCTATTTGCACTATGCATGACCTTATGACTATTTCATTATAACCTTAGGTATGAACCCATTCTATCCTGTCACGGAACCTCCTTGTTGCTTTGAGAAGTGACATGATTTTAATGGTAGAACTTGACCATACATAGGTATCCTAGTTAGCTCCTATTTTGCCTTTGGTGCCCATGCCGACATTTTTCCTTTAGGGTGTAGGAGTCCTTTGTATAGTATCGCCATGACTTTGCGCAAGACCCTCATGCTCCTCTTGATCTTTTTGCTAGAATTTTCCCCATGAAACCCTTATGCCAAGTTGTAATTGCATTATCATGAGTTTTGCTTTCCTTATTGAGCCTTATGCCAGCTTCCCTGACTTTGATTATCAGCCATATAGCCCGAGATTGTCTCATGTCTAGCCATGCAGAGCCATTTTATATATCTTTTGTAGCTTTATGCCCCATTTTTTTTTGGGAGGGGACTTTCTCCCAAGTGTCATTATCCTACACATGTGTCCTTGCATTGAGCATAGGTATGTTCCACTGCTTGGAACTAGTTTTTTTTCCCATTGACACTTGTCTCCTCCTAGTTTGTAACTATAAATCACTTTTATTCTTTTTCAATCTTTTCAAAACATTTGAAAAAGTCCAAAAAAAATAAAAAAACCAAAAATTTGGACAGGAAAAGATGTTGTCTTTGGCAACAATTGAGTCATGTCGCCTTTGAACAGAGCACTGTATATCACATATGTTGGTTGGTTTAATAGTTTGAATTTAGGATTTGTACTCATTTGTCTGAGTTTATCTCCATCGACTGGTTAAGCTTCCAGTCCCTATGGAGCCTCTGTCGATGCCTCCTGTGTCGCAGAGATGTCCCAGTTTTGTATATTGAGTCTATGCTACCTACATTTAGTCACCATTCACCTTTATTCTATTTTTTGAAGGAAGTTGAATCCTGAGTCAGCCATTCCTTAGTTTTATTGAATTTGCATGTCAGCCATTCCCAGTACTAGTGTTGGTTCATGCACATTATGATCCAGTCCTTCCACATTATACAAATTTTTTGAGTACCTCATGTTGGATGATGGGGGATGTCTTAATGCCCTCCTTCCAGTAGATTTCATCCCATTGACTTCAGATCATTTTTTCTGGGATAGGAGTCTAGAGTCATTTTGAGTGCCTTGAGACTTGTAGTCATCAGTGGTAGGTTCTCTCACCATCGAAAGTTTTGGGAATACATCAATGTCCCTTGATCGATGGATTCTTTCAAGTGTTCGACCTCATCACATTTATTCACACTTGTTAGATTGCACTCTAGTACCTTGATTCCTATTTTCATTATCGGTGGGTGATCTCTCATCTGTTAATGGTATACATCAATGACTGGTAATCAAACAATGGACTACTATGTTTGACCTCAACACCTTTATTCACATAGTAGGACATGTACTCGTAGCGGATTGTGTATAAGACTTTCTGGATTGGTGGCATTTTTGATATGCTACCTCCTTGATCATGCCAGTGTTCATGAGATTTTAGTTCTCATGACTTGATTCTAGTGTATGTCAGATATCTTCATCCATTATGGAGATCTTGATCCATTATATATATTCAACTTTCATGGAGATCATGATCCTTTATATATCTTCATCATGGAGATTCTGATCTATCTATATTGTACGTGGTGATGACCACACATGTCATATTTTGTATCATGCCTATTCATGGCCATTGTACTCTTATGTATCCAGGACTGTTGTATGTACTTGCAGTCATATGCAGAGATATTTGTATTGTATTGTTGGATGGCTGGTTCTTACACCTAGTTCTTCATTGTTAGATTTTTATCATTCAAGCTAGTATTATGATCTTAGGATCTTGTCTGAGAGAATAACATGCAAAGCAATAAAACACAAGAGATAAGAGACACAAATAATTTTCCTTGGGGAAACCATAAACGAGAAAACCCTGCAACTTCCTTAGAGATAGAATCAACACCAAAATTAAAACCTGAAAACATAAGGATGATCTCCCAACAGCTGTAGTATCTCTCTTGTCCCATCAACTTCTCCTCTCACTCACATTAGAGGAAATTTCAACTCAAAATGGGCCTTTTAACTTTGATTCAAATTCCATGTCATCATGTGTTAGCCAATGAAATTGGTTTAAATTTGAAATACCGTATAGGTCTTAAACATTTTTTTAATATAAATTTGGGGATAGGTATCATAAAAAAAAAACTTTTTTTGTTTGTATTTTCGACATATCTCCCTGTGTTTTTACTCAAATTTCGATTGGGAGAGCTCGTTGGATGTGCAATTAAATTCCCCATCCAATGAGTACCCACTCGGCATACTTTTGACGGACCCCGCTACCCAAAAAACAAGAAATACCTGAAAAAATGTGATGATGACATCATCATCATGTTTTTTCATGTATTTCTTGTTTTTGGGGTATCGGGGTCTGTCAAAAGTATGCCAAATGGGTACTCGTTGGATGCAAAATTTAATTCCACATCCAATGAGCTCTCCCGATCGAAATTTGAGTTAAAACATGAGGAGATATGTGAAAAATACAAACAAAAAAATAGTTTTTTCTTTTCTTCTTCCAAAATTAATAAATATTATTTTATTATTTTAACTATTATTTTATTAATTCTTTTTAGGAGGCCCATTTTGAATTGAAATTTACTCTAATGTGCACCATAATGAGTGAGTGTGTGTATGATAAATAGAGAGGCTCACTCTCTATTTATATTCTTTTGTTCACTTGAAAGCCACTCCAACATGTAGACCTCACTTAACAATTACTTACTAGAGACGACATCTCTAGGAGTGTCTAATAACCCTAGTGCCCCACAACTTGTGGGGACTTTGCCTCCTCTAACCAACAAGGAGGGTTATCCTTAACACAATGGTGGGGACTATTTCCCCGACTTACAATGACTCACCTAGGGTTGACTTCTCTAGGATATTCTAATAACCCGAGGGCCCCGCAATTGCGGGGAATTTAACCCTTGACTAATAGGAGGGTTACCAATAATGACTTGATAGGACTTGTTTACATTATAGAACCTCCCGATAGGAACATTAGGGCATGACATGACTCAAGTACATTACATACACATCCCGAAATAAACATTGAGGTACAATACATAAGATATACAGATGAATACATTCTGAAGTTACAAATACATTAACACTCCCTCTTAACTAGGAAGGTATTCTCTTGACACAATTTGTTAGCATTGGTCTTCTTCTTAGCCTGTCATCTGCATCTTCAAGTCATCTTCATATTCAAGTTATCTTCATCTTTAAGCCATATTCATCTGGATCTGGATCATCATCACTGGATCTAGATCCTCACCCAATTTGGATGAGTACCACAGGTGCTATCTCATGACTCTTCTCGTCACAGGAATTTCTACAGAGCCAACCCTTTTTCATGTTGGTTGTAGGCCTAGCCTCCATGTAGGTCTTTCTCAGTGCTTATATCTAACCCTAAGTCAGAATGGCCCATCCAGCACTTACATCTAACCTCAACTCATCAGAAAGGCATGCCCAACACTCACATCTAACCATGAGAGAAAATTAATCCCCTCATCATGTTAGAATGGCCCAACCCTTATATATGACCATGGAAGGAACCTCATCCTCTCCCATGTCAAAATGGCCCAGCCCTTACATCTAACCTACTTGTCATAATTTCCCAGCACTTGTATCTAACCTACTCGTTAGAATGGCCCATCACTTATATCTAACATACTCATTAGAATGGCCCAACACTTATATCTGACATACTCATAAGAATGGTGTGTACTCACATCTAATATTGTAGGAACCAATCCTACATTCACATCAGAATGGCCCCCAGTCCCAGACTGAGCTACCTGGCAACTGACCAGGTGCCTTCATTCTCCTAGAGAATGGCATCAGCCCTTATATCTGATCAAGTGGGAACCAATCCCTCAATCACATCAGAATGGCCATGTGTTCACATCTGATCATGTAAGACTATATCTTACAGTCGTTTCAGAAAGTCCCTTGGTCCCAGACCAAGTATTCCTGGTAATTGACCAAGCACCTCCATTCCAATAATGGAAACATCCCTTATATCTGATCATGTAGGAACCAATACTATATTCATATCAGAATGGCTCAACACTCATATTTGACATGGAAGGAACCAATCCTCTCACCATGATAGAATGGCTCAGCTCTTACATCTGACCATGGAAGGAACCAATCCTCTCACCATGTCAGAATGGCTCATGGACTCATCACTTACCCTTGGAAGGAACCTTGATCTGGAGAAAACCAAGCTTCTCCCTGAAGTACTTGAACTTCACTTTGGCTAATGGCTTTGTCAACACATCAGCTATCTGTTTGTCTATCACAACATATTGGAGCTTCACTACTCCCCTCTACACCATATCCCTGATATAGTGATACTTGATCTCGATATGCTTCAACTTTTCATGGAACACCGAGTTCTCTAACAACTTCACACAACTATGGTTTTCGCAATGTATACAAGTAGCATCTAACTGGAGATCAAATAAATCAGACAGTATATTCCTTAGCCATACTACCTCACAACTAGCTGAACAAGCTGTGACATACTCTGCTTCAGCTGTACTCAGTGCCACATAGGATTGCTTCCTGCTAAACCAAGATATCACACCTGATCCCATACTAAAGCAACACCCTGAAGTCCTCTTCCTATCGATGGCACTGCCTACCCAATATGAATCAACATAACCCTCCAAGTTATTCTTTTGACTCACCTCATACTTGAGCCCATAATCAACTTTACCCCTCAGGTACCTCACTGGATGCTTTGCAACCATCAGGTGAACAACAAAGCAAATATCTGGTATCATATTCATCAGGTACATCAAGGACACAATCATCTGACGATACATCATGGCATCAACTGCTTCTGATGAAGCATCACTCAATGGCTTCAGGTTTGATGCCATAAGTGTGTTCATGGCCTTACAGTCCATCATCCTGAACCTATTTAGGATCTCTACTGCATACTTCCCTTGTCCGAGGAAGATTCCATCCGCATTTTGCCACACCTCCATTCCTAGAAAATAGTGCATCGACACATAACAGGAGCATCACTGGTATTCCGCCTTCAAGATTGAAGCAAAGGTTGGAATCCACTTTACTCTTAGTAAATCCTAGATTCATCAATAATCTATCCATCCTGTTGTACCATGTCTAACCTCAAGATATTATGTAGTCACTCCCTCTGAAGCATAGCACCATACTCCCTCTGTCTTCCATACTCTATGCACTGAAACATTCTGTACTGGAGTGACAAGTAGCTTCCTATGTTACTAATAATCTATGTATCCATCTAGTGTATAGACTTTCATCTTCAACCTTGTATCAAAGGTTAAGATCTTCATCAAGCTCATCATGTATGTGTTTCAACTCCCACTAGCTGCAAATGTCTCTTCATAGTCTATGGCTTCTTTTCGTGAGAAGCCTCGTTCTATGAATCTTGTCTTGTATCCCACAATGTTTCCATCTACTGCATGATGGAACTACAAAATTTCCTTCATGTATCGATACTGCATCGTAGACATCATTCTTCTTTCTTCTTTGTTACTTCTTCATATCTTGAAGGTTTTGCATCAATGATGTCATTGCATTCGTCATATTATTCTTCATCTTGAACTGTCATCACTTGTTCTTCAGAACAAGTCTCATCCTTCTTTGCTTGTAGGTGATTATGTATGCAATCTTTCCTACAAGTCAAATGCATTTGTATGGTTAGAAACATTTCATAAGGAATATTCATATTGGAAAATTCTTATGCATAAATATATGATCATGCAACTACTTTAGCCAATACAACATTCATCCATATCTCACGGAAACTTTCTATATGCCTTCCATCTCTACCAGGACAACATTGAGATTGTGCACTGATCCAATATGTCAGCAAAGAGGTTTCATTCTAGATAAGCAACAATGGAGAGTTGTATAGCACCATGAGCTACTTACCCATCACATGCATATTAGTAGTATACTGTCATTAATGCAAACATTCTATCATGCATAATACATTAACTGAATATAAACAAATGCATAACAAAACAATATCATGAAATGACAATTGAATACTTATCTTTATTTGTTTCATGGGTGGAGTCCTTCTTGATCCTTCAGCTTCATCGTCTTCTTCATAGCATCGTTTCTTATGCAAGTGCTAAGGTGGATAAGAGGTTCTTCAAGAGTTGAGTTCTTCATATTCCTCATCGCTTGAGTGATCTTCTTTGGATGGTGAGATCTTGATCTTTAGTTGCTCCCATATTCTCTTCTCTTATGGGTTGAGCTTCTTCTTCTTCCTAGAGTCTACTAAAAGTAATCACTTATTCCTCACATGAATGAATTCCATGATCCTAGGATGCCATTCAAGATGGCTATCACTACTTCTGCATTCTTCACTTCTTCTTTTACCACTTCAGTTTGTTCTTTGATTTGAGAGACCCTTGTAAAGTATGACTGTATGGTCTCTGCATTCTCGATCTTCACATTCTTCAACTGTTTTCTCAATGTCATATTATGATTGATGTTCTTCCATTCAAATATCTTGGTTAAGGATTCAAACATATTCAGTGTATTTAGGGAAGACACTTGTGGTACAATGTGATCCGTGATTGAATCAACAATGATCTTCTTGGCCTTGACTAAGTTCTTTTGGTGTAAGGATTTTATCCTCATCTCCCTCTGAAATTGGAACCTCTCCACTCATGTGGGTGTCCAATTAATTTTCTTCAGAGAGATCATATACTTCCATGCTTGGAATTTTTCAACTTCACCAAGCTTATCATCAAGCTGATGTGATAGATCACTTTGAAATGAGAACCTCAAATGAAAATAGAAAAATATTAGATCTTACCGATTTGAGGTGTCTGTTCTGGTTCCAGAGCTGGCTAATCTAGGGTTTGTCAGAGAAACCCTAATTTTCAAAAGTTAGAATATTTCATATAATATTGGATAGAAATATAGATCTCTTCAAGGCAAGAAGTCCAATGTAGTCCTTTTCTGAAAACAGTGGAGGGAAGCTCCCGGAACAGGAAGCCCTAGTTTACCAATTTCTCCTCCAGAAATGCCTGATACTGTTTCTGTGATATCTCTGAAATTATTTCTCATCTATGTCTAAAAATTTGCACTAAATTTTCCTCGTCTATCTGTATTCTAGCACCATATGTTTCATCAGAATTGGTTTCACCACTTGAGACATATGATCATTTTCCCAAGGTGACATGTTAGAGGACTGTTCAGAATAGTGAATTTGTACAAACTTCCATGTGTCCTTAGTTCATCTTCTGAGTCTAAAAATTGGACCTAAGAACTTACATTCCATTCCCTTTCTGGAGCATCTTCAAAAATTTCATTTGGACCTTTGTAGCCCATGATATAGCAATTCTCCCCAGGTGTCCTATTTAGGGATGAATCCTAGAAGAGGCTAGATCCCTAACTTGGAGGGATCATATCTCCCAGAATATAGCGAATATGAGGCTGAAATTTGGACGTAGTGTAAATCAATATTTTATCTTCGGCTCTGAAATTTTCAGCACCTTAGCCCTTGCCAATCCTGAGATATAGCGAATGTACCAAACCTTATCCGTTTTAGTATTTTAGAGTTTTTCCAACTCAGGGTCAAACTAGGTTTTGACTTTCCTAGAGCTATACCCAACCAAAAATATTGATCCAGGTCTCTAAAATTTGATAATGATGAGGAGAGAAATCCTATGCTAGGCTCACTCAAAAATTCCTCTTCTGTAAGAATCCCTAATTTCCCACACCAAAACTGAAAAATGCTCGGAATCGAATTTTGCTTCGACAGAAAGATGCGCCCTTCAATGGAGAGTCAACCTAGCATACTTTTGTTGATGGATTGTGGAGAGAGACCCAAAAAGTAAGAATCCCTAACTTTTGAAGCTGTACAATGTCTTCTTCTCAGGTTAGCTTTGATACCATGTTAGATTTTTATCATTCAAGCTAGCATTATTATCTTAGGATCTTATCTGAGAGAATAACATGCACAATAATAAAACACAAGAGACAAGAGACACAAATAATTTTCCTCGGGGAAACCATAAAGGAGAAAACCCCACAACTTCCTTAGAGATAGAATTAGCACCAAAAGTAAAACCCAAAAACATAAATATGATCTCCCGACAGCAGTAGTCTCTCTCTTGTCCCAAAAACTTCTCCTCTCACTCATGCGCTCCAATGAGTGAGTGTGTGTATGCTAAATAGAGACGCTCACTCTCTATTTATATTCTTTTGTTCACTTGAAATCCACTCCAACATTTCGGCCTCACTTAACAATTACTTACTAGAGCTGGCATCTCTATGAGTGTCTAATAACCCCAGTGCCCCACAACTTGTGGGGACTTTGCCTCCTTCGACCAGCAAGGAGGGTTATCCTTAACACAATGGTGGGGACTATTGCCCCGACATACAATGACTTACCTAGGGTCAAATTCTCTAGGATAGTCTAATAACCCTAGGGCCCCACAACTGCGGGGACTTTAACCCTTGACCAATAAGAGGGTTACCCACAATGACTTGACATGACTTGTTTACATTATAGAACCTCACGATAGGAACATTGGGGCATGACATGACTCAAGTACATTACAGACACATCCCGAAATAAACATCGGGGTACAATACATAAGATATACGGATGAATACATTCCAAAGTTACAAATACATTAACATTCATCACTCCACTTCTGGGATGGACTTATATACCTTTATGGATGTCCCTGTCCCTCTGCAGATTCTTTGGACCCCATGGACTATTTTTTACCTTTGATGTTTCCAAGATCATCCCTAAAAACACATGTTATTTTCCATACGTGACTTTTAAACCCATTATCGCGTATATACCCGGATATGACCCTTAAACCCACGTACATTAGGATGTGTGCAAAAGGCCAAATAGTTTTGGATTTTTCCTTGATGTGGATCCAAGTCACTTATCTCTTGGCCTTCCATATTCCTTGAGATCGCTCGGATTTGACCTTCCATTACCCCATTGAAGCACTATATAAGGAACCCTTTGGATACATTGAAAGGGGAGGAATTCAAGAGAAAGAAAATGATAGTCCATTGTTGTCATAACTTGATTATACTTGAGTCTGCATCCCTCTGTCCCTTGGGGCACTTTGTATTCTTCCCAATATTTCCTTTGCTTGTGATATTGCTATCAAGATATGGAGGATTGAGGTGGTGGAGGCCCAGGTGGAGGACTCAGTTTCTCTGGTTCGCAGACATGTCGACAGAGGTTGTCATTCTTGTAATCTCTAATTTATATTAATAGAAATATATTTTCCAGTCCAATGATGTGCATTTAAATGAATATTGAATCCATGGATGCTTTTAATTGCTTATACATTATTGATTTTATATGCTATAGTAGGTCTAACATAATTATATAGCATGCTTGTCTTGTTTGCTGATTGTTGAGAGAGCAAATTGATAACACAAGCGGGATTGGAAAAGCTCAATGGGGATCTACATCAACCATCCGAAATAAGGTATGTTTCAAGATCCTTTAGTGTTAGATGCTTGTTTCTCTTGAATGTTGGGAAGGGATTGATTTCTATGGTTACTCTATCTGTTGTGGTACCCCAAGCCATAGGAAGTTTTCTCCGTAACAGTTCACATGCACAATACCGTGAAACTAGTGCACACAAGGACCATCACACTACATTACTACTCGATAGAGATGTATATTGTAAAAATATTTTCACAAGGTTTTTACTCAAGAAGAAATTTTCTCTTGATGTGAAAGATTGAGCCTATTTTTTTCTGCTTATTTTGAGGTAGGGGGGTCTCCCATGAGGTTTTTCCCATTTTCTCGGTTTGTTAAGTAGCCATTTTTTTCATCTATATTGTATGGGTGACCTTTAGTATTAGTTTCCAAGTCCCATGTTTTCAAATTTAGGATTAAGTGGGGGTGTTAGGATTATTAATTAATCCATGAGAGACTTACCACCATAGTCTACTTGTATTTTCCTAGCTTAGGAGTTCATTTTCAATTCACTAGATCCACGAGGGACTTACCTAGGGGCTACCTAACACTCAATGCGCTTGTCTGCATGAGTTTAGGAGCTCCAAGGACCAATCCCTATAATTAAGGAACCCACTCTAAGTGCTTCCATCAGTCACAAATAGTTGAACGGTGTTCAATTATGCTATGATTCCCATTAGTTAGTTCACTTCCAGTCATCCTAGCACCATTTTCCGTGATTTGAGTAAAGTAGGGAACGTTTCCTCACCCAATTCAATCAGTTAGTTGGTTTTGAACTAACTCAGTGATATGGAATTTCATTAGTGAGATGTAGTGGTGATTTTCCCACACTGAGTTAGCTTTGAGGTTAGTCCAAGTTGGTAGATTCCAATCCTATCTTAGGCATTCATATTCTCCTATTTGTAACACCATTGTATTACACACAATATAATGATTAATGGATGTAATTATATTGTTTCAATTTTATCTCCATGTGTGTGCAATTTTTCCATGAGCAATTGATCAGACTCTACTAAATTCCTATCTCTTCTGTAACCTTCTTTTCTAATTGAATTAATGCATAATTTAAGATCCTATGCTTCATTAAATTTAACAAGAAGTGGTAATGAACATAATTGTGTAGTGATTCATTTTACTAGTTCTACATATACTATGGTATAACTCAAGAAAACACAATTCCATACTTGTCTCAACAAAATGGATTTTCTTAAAGTATTAATAGAATGATGATGGAGAAATAAAAGAGCACGTGCAATGGAGAAAGAATCACACAATAATTATAGGCAAAAGCAGTTGACATGACATGTTAGCTAGTGAATAGGTCACCATCAACACTCTAGTTGACAATAATTTATATGAGGAATGGGTTCGTAAGAATCCGTCTCTTACACATCTAAAATTACTTGGGCATGATGTCTTTGTATGTGTCCCAATGATGGATTGAATGGGTATAAGCTAAAAAATCCAATCACGAGGAAGGGAGTTTATAGTAAAGATGTGATTTTTAGTGAAGTTGGAGATAATTTCAGGGTTGAAGAGGTTACCAAAAAAAAGGAACCAGAAAAGGAGTTTGAAATGAATGATAAAACCTAGGTTCAAATGAGTCAAATGAATCTGAAGAAAAAGTGGAACTACAAACTCCAATCGTCAGGAGGTTTACTTGTGCAAAGAAACAACCAAAAAAGTGTATCCCTCTTTATTTTCACTCTGATTTTGTGTTATCTTTCATTGAATATGATCCCAAGTCAAGAAGAAATGGATTCCTTGATAAAGAATAAAATATGGGATTTGGCCACATTACTAAATGGAAGGAAACTCATTGATAGTAAGTGGATATTTAAGAAAAAAATGAATGTAGGAGGACAAGACAAGAAGTACAAGGGTTGAATGGTAACAAAGGGATATTACCGAGTCGAGGGAGAGGAATTTGGAGAGATTTTTTATCCTATTGCAAATTCAACTTCCATTAGGGTACTAGTCTATTTAGTTGCAGCATTTGATCATCGGATAAGAGATCAGATAGAAAGACAACATTTCTTCATGGTGATATTGAAGAAGAAGTTTATATTAATAATTCTGATGGTTTCATTGGAAGAGGAGAGGATGAGCTTATCTACAAGCTCAATAATTCTCTCTATTATTTAAAGCAATAGCCCAAGATGTGGTACCAAAAATTTCATATGTATATATAACATCTAGGGTTCGTGAGAAGTTAAGTTGATCACTATGTATATGGAAATAAATATGGTGATCACTTTATATATGTAATTTTGTATTTAAACGGAATTTTTGATGGTAAGAAATAACATGGATCTAATCAAGTAGGTGAAACTATAGATTCCCTCCAAGTTTGACATGAAAAAGAATAGTGCAGCTCATTTCACTCCTTTAATTTAAATAAATGAAGATGAAGCAAATATAAGGACCTAGTTAAGTCTAAGTAAATATGTTATGACAATTCTAAAACATTTCAACATGTAGGTGCAAACCAGTCGAGGTCCCTATTCATGTAGGAGTTAAGTTATTCGTTGAACAGATTCCTAAGACATATCAAGAAATAGAGTACATGTCTCATGTGCTCTATTCTAGTGTTTTAGGATGATGTATGTAATGGTTTGTACTTGAATTGATATCACCCATGAAGTGCGAGTATTGAACAAATACATGTCGACACCTAGCAAGGAGCATTGGAACACAATCAATATTTTTCAGGTATTTGCACATCACAATGGATTATGCAATATGATACTAAGGAAAATATGAGACTAATAAGAGAATATCTATACATAGTTTTTTCAACTCTAATTGGGTTGGATCTCTCAATTGCATATCGTTGACTAGTGGATATGTTTTCAAGTTATTCAATGGAGAAATCAGTTAAAAGAGTAGGAATCAGTCGGTCATTACACTTTCAAGTATTGGGGCTGAATATATAGCATCCAATAATGCAAGAAAATAAGTGGTTTGGCTGCATAGATTATGTTCAAAGGTTGGGTTTAAACAACATGATGTCAGGTTGATTGTGACAATCGAAGTGAAATCCTCCTGGAAAATAATATTGCATACCATTCAAAGACAAAACATATTGATGTGCAGTATCACTTTTTCAGAGACATGGTAGACAACCAAAAAGTGTTACTAGAAAAGGTAGAGACTATGAATAACATTTCAGACTCATTGACCAAGTCTATGAGCACTGAAAAGTTTACTTTGTGTGAGGAATCAATGGGCTTGTTATCCTTTATTTAGTCAACTGAAGGTCTAAAATATATTATGTATGCAAAGAAGACAACAGCTGGGAGAATTTTTGGTGTGTTATACACTTTTCATGTAAATCAATATTCAAAATTTGATAGTTGACTAGAATTGAATTCGACATATGGTATAATTCTAGTCTATGTGTTGACTAGTATACTTGGTTGGTCATTGATCATGATTGGTTGATGAGGAATTCAATGAGAAAAAAGTGGGCACGGATTCAATGAATACTTGGTTGACAAGAGGATCAAAGAGGTGATTGACTATGGTTGAATCAATCAATTCAACTATCACAAAATAATTGCACTTAGTTAGGAAGTTATGGATTTCCATTAATGAGCAGTTAATTGTAACTAAATCATGTACCGCGATTTAGTGTAGGTGTTGCATCTATAAATATTATGTAAGGTAGAAATATTTGATGAGAGGAATATATCACTTGAAGAGTGTAATTTCCCAACTATGGTGTGTATACCTGAACACTATCTATTTCTATAATTTAAATTAAAATTTTTGAACTTTGAATCAAACCACTCAAAGCCTCTTCAGACTGGGCAAATCCAGGGTTTTTTTTGGGAAATTTTACAGTCAAGAGGAGTGAGCAGGGGGAAGAAACCAAATAAATTTCAGACATATAATTTACTCTTACACAACACATTTAGATATTGTACCATTTAGGTTTCAGAATCCTCTATGTGGAAACCTACTTCCACGCTCCTGGGCAGCCAAACCGTGAAACTAGGAAGAGTAGTTCATCCTTTTCAACTAGGGGATTTTGGAAACCTGCAGAGGGGTTTTCTAAAATTCATATAAAATAAGATCTTTTTTTAACATTTTTCATCATTTCTAAAAAATTTCGAGGAGTTTTGGAGGAATTTGGGGTTTTTTCAGTGGTTTTGGCCTAGTGAAACCCTACGCAGTGGAGGATCCGAAAAGGCAGTACATACCTAAAAAATAAAATTCTGGAGATATGTATGGGAATTTGGGTCTATAATTGACCCATAGAAACTTAAATGGATCCTTTTGAGTTAACAGAACTCATTTACATCAACAATTACAAGATCGGTCATTTAAAGCTAGCAATCTAGCTAAGGTCTAAAATAAAGCACTTAATTCATGGAAAATTGTTTTCTGAAATACATATGAAGTATAAAATATATAAATAGAATATGAATTAGCATATAAAAACTCTCCAATAATTCCCACAACCTTTCCTATTTCTCATTGCACTCAGATTCCTCAATTTTCCCCCATACAGTAAAAAAATAAGCTTTTTTGGTGAAACAAAAGACATACCTTTTTATGGATAGATATGTTTCGACATGATAAATATGAATTAAATATTTATATGCTGCTACATATCAGAAATAATATAATAGACCGACCATTACAAGGAGACTCCAAAATAATGGGTAGGAGGCCCGAAACATGACCAGGAAAGGGGCTGCGAGCATAGGTGAAGCATGGGATTCACTGGAGCTCGGCTTGAACATGATGGAGGCTGGAAATATCTCTCTAATAATACTTCAATGGCTGCAATATATTGCTCCATACCTGCAATAGAAGAGAATATTATGGAAGGAGAGGGGAAGGGAAGGTTGGGGCTCATCTCCCAATAGTCTGAGGCACATCACTTAGAAGGAATGCTCACATAAGAATAGCTCAACATACACAACAACAAAACTAGCAAAATATGTGAAAGGGAGTTGGAATAATTTTTTTCTAGAATTAATGTTGACCTGTTAAGCAAGTTACTTGCCTTGGTGACCTGTGAGAATAAGTCACTCATTAATGGACATACTTTCCTTTCTTTTATTTGCTTTGGATTTCCTTATTTTTCCTCTTTTTTTGACTTTCCTTCTTTTCTGAATTTTCCTGCTTTTTATACTTTCCTACTTTTCATGTTTTATTCTGCTTTCTAGATTTATGTTGCTTTTTCTAAAATAGTCCTCTTTCCACATTTTTGGCATCATTTTTGGACTCTAGTGCTTACTTGATTTCTACTCCAAGTATTTCCTCCAACGTTATCCACTAATTCAAATTGGTGGGCCAATATCTCCATTTATTCAGCATAACAAATAAAAATATTAATTGCACCAATAATATTAAATGCTCCACAATTATTTATTCCAAGTGGGTATAAACTATGGATAAATTTAAATGCACTTCTAATTAATTAATTGTCTCATATAAACCACTCATTAATTATTTAATTCAATATGCCACTAGGATCCATGGGGTTCGATATGCTTCATGGTGCTGTCAAAATGGGAACATGATAGTCCTCCCTTCCCAAGATTTCTTGTCCTCAAGCAAATTATTCCAAGAGGTCCATCATACTTTTGCTGCACTACTCTAATCAAAATCCTCTCTCCAAGAAAATATTCACTACATCTGTAAATGAACATGCCTACCTCTATCCAAGTGAAGAAATTGGAAAGTGTGCCAAGATCCCATAAGAATATTTGAAATGTAAATATAACACTACTATGTAAACTATAAGTCCATCCAACGAGGTGTTCCCTATGTGGTAAACTAAAACCAAGTGCAAAATAAATGAACTAGTGCAAAATAGGGTTGGATTCCTCCATCATGCTAACATGAAAACAACTTCTCCAAGGACAAACATGTCATGTACCCATGCCCGATTTTCATGTGGGATAAAAAAAATTATTAAAGAACCTTTGTCCTTCTTTAAATCACTAGGCATGGCCGCGAAGAAACTCTTCAACATCCTTCATTTGAATATAAAATCCACTGTTGAAATCCACCACAATATCAATGGCTAAAAATCAACTCGCAAAATCAATGGTGCGGAAAGCATGTATTGCGGAATCAGAAAAATGCAAAACGCAATCCCAGATTCTGCATTCCCGCATCCCACATGCATAAATGACCATTGCAGAAATCGAAACCTATGGAGCCATATTCCGCAAGCTACAGAAATCATATTTAACTAAATGACATTTCTGCATCCTACATCCCGCAAAAAGGGAATTGTAGAAGGGAAAATGCAGATTCCAAACTTCTGCAAAGCGCATTTCCACATCTAGCATCCCGCAAGTTGTTGAAGGAAAAATATGTCGAAATTCAATCTGTTCATGAAAATTTCTAAGTCTAAAACTAATTTTGAGCATTCAGGCCATCACCAATCCAGCTGATCTAGCTCCATAACGACTCAGAAAATTCATTGAAATAAAATTTCATGCACATATACATCATTCATGAAATATATAGATGCATTAAATACATTCCATTCAAGCATTCATCATATTCATGTTCATTTATAAACAAGCATAGTTGCAGGGATTGATACATAAGAAATACTTATATTTATCATAATCATGTCCCGCAACCAGCTATGTTGCTACAACGTTCCACCCAAGCATACGCCAGTGTGCTCATCAATCTCTCAGCAGCACTTCCACCCCTGAGCTAGGCATGATTTTCCCCAAGGAATAAGAAACACTAGCAGGCTCACACATTGCCAAGGGTTCAACAAAACTCAGCCAATCCAACACAATTGGGTTTATTAGGCTGTAGGAAACAAGCCAATATGCACCTTCAGGACCAGCCAATTCAACTAATAGTTGGGCTTATTAGGTTGTCCAGCCAAGGATCACACACAAGGATAAACACAAGAAGACACAACCAATCCAACATATGGGTTTATCAGGCTATACGCCCAAGCCATCTCATTACTAGGTTTATTAGGCTACACACAATCAAGAAAACGCTTACATAAAAGATCAGCCAAGCCAATGGATGGGTTTATCAGCCTGTAGGGAGATAAAAACGCTGACTGCTAAGATAGTGAGCTCAACCACAGAGCTATGGACACCTGCACCAAATCTATCCTAGTTTCTAAAACATCTACACACCCAAAACAAGGAAGCATCATCTTCTCTGCTACAAAGTCCCTTAGGCTATTCCTTCCCTCTTCAGTGCTATTTAGGGTAGAAAAGAAGAAAACCATCCCCTAGATATGTCTATGAGGTTCCTTCTCACACTAGGTTTATCAAGCTAGTTCATACTCCCCTTCCACTCCCAATTAGTTCAGACCAAAATAATAGAGGCAAACACAACAAGCTACGAAGTTCACCCAGAAATTGTAACTCCTTGCTGATCATTCATGGTGTCACCCCAAAATAGATTTCTGATCATTCAAAAAATAGGAACATTTTGGAATCATGAAGGGTAGACATAGGAAGTTCAACTGCCTAATCCTCCACGGGAATGGAGGCTGAATACCCAAACCAGAATGTCCAAACTGTTTTTGTTTCCCAAAAAATGTGAGTGGGGAATGAAAAGCACTTTTTCCAGAGGAAGAAGCATACATTTTTTCAGGGTTTCTTCTTACCCATGAAGTCAAAACATGCCCTTTGAAAATGGGTGCTCTACCCAATTCAAATTCTTTCCCACACTCTTCCCATTCCCAGGAAATAACTCCTCAACCAAAATTTTGGCAGATATTAATGGTTGGGGAAGGAGACAAGAAATGGGTAGTTGACAATTTTGATGGGTTTTCCCCTAACACATGGTATTCCCTAAATAATTTAGGTTAACGTCCCCCCACCTTATCCTTAGGAAAAATCATGCCCCCATCTCTTTAACATTTGCGGTGCATAACTGGTTGTTGGTTTTTAATTAATTTGTATTTTACATGATGTCTCAAGCATACCGTGCTCGGCTAGCACATAAACCATCGACATTGATTCTAACTGCCGAACGCAGAAACAAAATCAATGGCAGGGCCTTAGCATTGAGCTCCTTGCCTTGATTTAATACAATATTCACATCATTTGAAATTTATTATCACAGGGTCAAAAACCAAGGTGTTACATTCCCCTCCCCCTTCAATAGCATTGTCCTTAGTGCTTAACAATTTAAAAAAATAGAAAACTACACTGGCACCGCCCTCATTTCTTTGCAAAAATTGAACCAACAATGAATGTGCTAGTCGCATGGAATCCTCCAACTCTCACATAGCTTCCTCTGGACTGCAGTGCTTCCTTTGCACCTTTTTCTATCGAATGGCACGATTTGGAGCTTTTCCAAGTCCTTTCTTGCATGCATCAACATGCACCACATGATCTTCTTCCGGGTCTTGGAGAATCCTTCTCCTCAGCTTGGAACATTTCCAATGCCTTTGGAAACCAGCAACACCTATGCCTGAGCCTTACGCAATCAATCAATTCCTGTGTTAGTATTCACAAGATTTTTCAAAATCATAAATGAATCACATGCACATGTATATCGACATAGAATCAATCAAAACAAATTATCAAGTGAACGAAATACTTATCTACATAAGTATCTTCTCTTGGTTCCACAAGTATTCGACTTGGATTTATACAACCATGGCATTAACAACCCTGCCCCACCCCATAGTTGGGTGTGCATTGAAGGGTAGCCAATTTTTCTACAAGCCTTAGATTACCTACAAATATATTTTAATCAAGATCTGGAAGCTCTGCTTCAAAGCCTAAAACACCCTCTAGGTTCTTACCAAGCTTGATGCCCCTTTTTACAGATGCCGGAACAAATCAATTCGCATGTCATATTTATTCCTATAAGATTCAATCTATAACAGGTTTTTCAAAACTATGGGTATATCATATTCTAATGTACTTTTACAGAAAATCAATAACAACAAAAGTTTGATAAGTAAACTAAATACTTATCTATATAATATCTCTCAACCAAAATCTAGTAGCTCTGTCCAGAGCCCAACACCTCTTTGGTGCTTAATAGAAGCTCCGCTTAAGGCTCAACATTTCCTCCCAACGTTAATGACTAATGCTCAGGCACTTAATTTCTAGGAACCATAACATGTCACATGTCATATTCATTTTCATAGGATTTATTTCTTAACAAGATTCTCAAAATATCAGCTGAATGATTATGTACATGTGTTTTTACAGAAATTCAGCTAAGACGTGCTAAGTAATCAAATAATTATTTGCATAGAAGTTCATGGCCATGTTCAGCCCATCTTCAGAGCCTAACACCTCCTTGGTGCTTAATGACAGCTCTTGCATACGACCTTGGAACCATCCCCAGGCGCTCACCAATGCTCAGGCACTTACTTTCCAAACACCATAATACCTAGGGGTTATTCTCTTCATAGAGCCCCTACTCTCGTGATAGTCCCCTTATGGCATGAATGTGTTCAGAAATAAGTATATCCGGATGTCATACTCCCTAGGAATCCCCAGTGATGCATACCGATGCCTAGATGGCAAGGGGGAACAGAAGCTATTTATCCTCGTACATCCTTCCAGAGGAGTCATCTTTCTCAAATGCATCCTCCGAGACTTATGTACTCCAAGGGCGTACCACCATCATCTCACCTGTGTTACATACGAGCATGTAGTTTATATGAGAGTTCATCATAAAAATAATGGAAATTATAGGTTTTCAAACCTATTCCAGACACATCCCTCCAAGAAGCTATGTATCCAAGTACATCCTTTTGAAGAGCCATGTACAACCAACACATGTTTTTATCATCTCACCTGTGTTACATATACACATGCAGTTCATATGAGATGTCACCATAAATATTTAATCATAGATTTTGAAATCTATTTCATGCCTGGATAAATTTCCGACTATCAAATGATTAATAACATCAATAGTCAAATCCAAAATTTGAATTCACAATTCTGATTCCCAAAGAAAATCAGATTTTGTAACCATGAGGTCATCCTCATATTGTTCGGCTTTTACAAGTGGGGAGTAGTCATTCCTAACTTACACGTGCTTCCCAAAACTTGGACATTCACATACAACATGTCATCTTCACACCATTTTAGATAAGCCAAATAGTTAATAATTTTTAATTAACAATCATCAACGAAATTTAAAATCTGAAGTTCAAAATCTATTATGTTCAAAAGTTATATCTCAGTTATGAGATCCTTCTGATAGCACATGGCGGTTTAACGCCTTGGTTTCAATGGGTACAACCAGACTGCTCTGCTCAACTCATTCTACCTACAGTATTTAGGAAGGGTCATTTCCTTATCTTATACATAGAATCATCTTTACATGTAGAATATCCATTAGTGAACCTCCTGCAGTCTCCTGAAAATTCCACACAATATCTTATATCTATTAACTTTCTTGGAGCAGTCCAACTCATGATGGCCTCAATCTTTTCAAGGTCTACAAATATTCCTTTATTTGATATAATGTGACCCAAATAATGAATTCCATCTTCGTAGATGTCATAGTTTCTCAAATTCACATACAACTGATGCTTCCTGAGCAATTTCAAGGTCATCCTCAACTGTTCCACATGTTTTTCCACATCCTTTGAATAAGTAAGAATGTCATCAAGGAATACAAGAAAAAACCTTCCCAAGTACTCGCTAAAAATATTTTTCTTGAGGAATATAAACGTAGCTGGTGCATTTGTGAAACCAAATGGTACCACTATCAACTCATAAGATCCATACCTTGCTTTGAAGGTTGTATTATGATCATCTTCATCCCTGATCCTTACTTGAAAGTAACCAGATCCCAAGTCAATCTTGGAAAACACCTTTTATCCTCTCATTTGATCAAAGAGGTCATCCATCCTAGGAAAAGGATACTTGTTCTTCACAGTGACTTTGTTCAACTGTCTATAACCAATACACAACCAGAGTGTATCATCCTTCTCCTCCTCAAGCCAAACTAGTGCTCCCCATGGGAACACACTTGGCCTGATATGCTTCTTTCCACACAACTCTTGCAGTTGCATTTTCAACTCTAGGATTTCTGGTATGCTCATCCTCCAGGATGTCTGGGACACTGGTGCTGCTCCAGGCATAAGCTCAAAGGTAAAATTAATTTCATTCCTTGGAGGAGTCCCTAGAATGTCATTAGGAAAAACACTCATTAATTCCTGTAGCATATGAATCCCTCCATCCTAGGAGTATCATATTCTACTTCCTCCAAAACATGATTTGCATACACTCTACAACCTTTCCCATATAACTTCTTTAGTTGCATTGCTGAAGACTTCCTTCCAGATATCACTTTTCGAAATTCTTTCACAACCCTTGGTTTTCCTTCTTCATCCAAGCACTCAAAAGTCTTGTTGTAACAATCAATCTTTGATCTGTGTGCTTCCAACCAATCCATTCCAATTAGGACATCATATGATCCAAGTGGCAGAACATTCAGATATGAACTGGTGACTAACCTATCCATGACCAATGGACATTTCATTACCACCTCACTAACCCTCTTCTTGATTCTAGTGGCTAGTTGGACTAACCATGATCTTCTATGATTTGATTTCTTCAAATTTCACATCTCAACAAGTCCAGGGGTGATATAGCTGTGAGTCGATCCAAGGTCAAGCAAATTAGAAACAGTCTGTTCAACAATCTCACTCTCAACTTCCACCACAGTTGAGTTATGACCTATCTGGTGGTATTCTAACACTACACACATTTTAGGAATGATCCCTACTTTTGGACCGACAGTTTCAGCTTCTTGGTTGCTAGGGAATTGACCCTCATTCCTATTATCAGGTGGACAATTCATGTGCAGATGGGGTCCTTCACATCCCCAACATTTGAGTGGTTCCTTTAGCTTTTCCCTCATCACGTTGGCTGGCTCAATCACAGCTTGTGATGGCTTCCTTTACTGATTCAGAAGGTGAGAAGGTTTAAAACCTTTCTTCCTTGGGTTAAGCTTATTATTCTTCTCATGGTAATTTCTCCTAATCCCTTCTGTCTCTATTAAGTGATTCCCAGAGTTTATCTACCATTGGAGATTTGCCACATTCTGCAGCATGGCTATAATCAATTGGTTGTGTTCTACAATATATTTGATCAACCTTTTATTTTCTTCTTTGCAATCCTGTAACTCTGTCCTCAAGATTCTTATGGTAACTGCAGCATCTAGGAAACTCTCTTGTTCCCCCTTCCCAATATTCTCATCTCCATGGTGTTGGGTATTGTAAGCTATCCTTACATACCTTTCTTCATGTGGAAAAATCTAGCGCAAATGGGGTCCTCCACATCTCCAACATTTGAGTGGCATTCTTCCCTCTTGTGGATCCCTTGGATTTTTCCCCATAGCATCTTTTATGTGCTCACAGGGATCCCGTGATTCATTCATGTTGTTACTTTTTTGGTCATTGATCTTTTGACCTCCCTTGTTCGGACTAAGATCAATTCTTCAATATACCTCGTGGTTCTGCAAAATGTGTTAACAACATTGTTTGTTAGTCAATCTCATAAATTTAAGTAATTACTTAACAGTTGCTTCTTGTAGCCATGGACGGTCAATGGGTCTTTTGTCATGTTGGATAAGTTTAGCAATTCTACTAATTAGCACTCTTCTTGCTATATTTATTTTCTACAATAGTGACTATGTTTCCTCTATCACTACTCTCCATGGCCCATTGAGGCCCAAAGTTGAAAAATGAGCTTTGATACCATACTGGCACGTACCCATTCCTGATTTTTATGCGGGATAAAAAAAAATTCTTAAAGAACCTTGGTCCTTCTTTAAATCACCGAGGATGGCCGTGAAGACACTCTTCAACATCCTTGATCTGAATATAAAATCCACTATTGAAATACACTGCAAGATCAACGGCTAAAAATCAACCCACAAAATAAACGGGGCAGAAAGCCTATATTGCGGAATCGGAGAAATGAAAAATGTGATCCCGTATTCTACATCCCGCATTCTACATCCCACATTCTACATTCCTACATCCAGCATGTGGAAATTACTGTTGTGGAAATAGAAATCTACAGAGCTGCATTCCACATCTCGCATCCTGCAAGTTGTGGAAAGGAAATTGCAGAAAGCAAATTTCGCCAAACAACATTTCCACATCCCACATCCCACAAATTGCGGAAGGGAAAATGTGGAGTCCAAACTTCTGCAAAGCGCATTTCCACATCTCACATCCTGCAAATTGCGGAAGGAAAAATCTACAGAAATTCGATCTGTTCATGAAAATTTCTAAGTCTAAAACTAATTTTGAGCATTCAAGCCATCACCAATCTGGTTGATCTATCTCCATAACAACTTAGAAAATTCATTGAAATAAAATTACATACACATATACGTCATTCATAAAATATATAGCTGCATCAAATACATTCCATTCAAGCATTCATCATATTCATATTCATTTATAAATAAGTACAGTTGCAGGGATTGATACACAAGAAATACTTATGTTTATCAGAAGCTTGTCCCACAACCAGCTATGTCATTGCAATGTTCCACCCAACCATAGGCCACTGTTCCCATCAATCTCTCACCAACACTACCACCCCCAAGCTAGGAATGATTTCCCTAAAGCAATAAGGAACACTATCGGGCTCACACATTGCCAAGGGTTCAACAAAACTCAGCCAAGTCAAAACACAGTTGGGTTTATTAGGCTGTAGGAAACAAGCCAACTAACAGCTGGGTTTATCAGGATTTATATCCAAGGATCACACACAAGGATAAATACAACAAGACAGAACCAAGCCAACAAATGGGTTTATCCGGCTATGCAACAAATCCATCTCATTCCTATTTTTATTAGGCTACACACAGTCAAGATAACGCTTACATAAAATATCAGCCAAGCCAACAGACGGGTTTATCAAGCTATAGGGAGATAAAAATGCTGACTGCTAAGCTAGTGATCTCAACCACAGAGCTATGGACACCTACACAAAATTTATCATGGTTTCTAAAACATCTGCAGTCCCAACACAAGGAAGCATCCCCTTCTCTGCTACAAAGTCCCTCAGGCTATGCCTTCCCTCTTCAGTGTTATTCAAGGTGGCAAAGAAGAAAACCATCCCCTATATATGTCTATGAGGTTCCTTCTCACATTAGGTTTATCAAGCTAGTTCAGACTCCCCTTCCACTCCCAATCAGTTTAGACCAACAAAAATGGAGGCATACACAATAAGCTACGAAGTTCACCCAGAAATCATAACTCTTTGTTGATCATTCATGCTATCACCCCAAAATGGATTTTTGAGTATGCACAAAAGAGGAAAATGCTGGAATCATGAAGAGTAGACACATGAATTTCAACTACATGAGCTTCCACGGGAATGGAGGATGAATACCCAAACCAAAACGTCTAGACCATTTTTGTTTCCCAAAAAAAGTGAGTGGGGAATGAGAAAAAATTTTTCCGGAGGAAGAAGCATATGTTTTTTCGGGACTTTTTTTTGCCTATGAAGTCAAAAAGTGTCCTTCGAAAATGGATGCTCTTCCTAATTCAATATATTTCCCACACTCTTCCCATTCCCAGGAAATAACTCCTCAACCAAAATTATGGCAGAAATTAGTGGTTGGGGAAGGAGACAAGAAATGGGTAGTTGATAGTTTTTATGGGTTTTCCCCTAACACATGGCGTTCCCCAAAGACTCCAGGTTAACACCCCCCACCTTATCCTTAGGAAAAATCATGCCCCCATCTCTTTAACGTTTCCAGTGCATAGCACTGTTGTAGGTTTTTAATTAATTTGTATTTTACATGATGTCTCAAGCATACTATTCCTGGCCAGCACATAAACCATCAGCATTGATTCTAACTGCAGAATGCAAACACAAAATCAATGGCAGGGCCTTGGCGCTTGCTATCGAGTTTGAGACGAAAAACTTGGGCATTATGCACTATTTTCTAGGCATGGAGGTGTGGCAGAATGCAGATGTAATCTCATTGGGACAAGGGAAGTATGCAGTAGAGATACTGAAGAGGTTCAAGATGATGGACTCTAAGGCCATGACCACACCTATGGCATCAAATCTGAATCTATTGAGTGATGCTTCATCAGATTTGGTTGATGCTACGATGTATCATCGGATGATTGGGTCCTTGATGTACTTGATGAACACGAGACCAGACATTTTCTTTGCTGTGAACACATTGAGCTAGTACCTCATAGATTTGAGACATGTTTCTATAGGTATGGAAGAAAGGATACATGATATGATGGTTGGATCAGTCATGAGTCAAAATAATATGCAATGTATGGATCTAAAGGTGGTGAATCAAACTCAGAATCAATACTACAACTAGAGTTGCATAAAGATGACAAAGAATCTTGTGTTCCATGATAAATCAAAGCACATAGAAATCCAATATTTTTATATAAGGGATATGGTACAAAATGGATCTATAAAGCTCCAGTATGTGAGTACTAATGAGCAAGTGGCTGATCTATTGAACAAGCCTCTATCTCGAGTAAAGTTTGAATATTTCCATGACGATCTTAGTGTAGTTCAAAAAGAATTTCCTCACAAGGAGGAATACTGATGGGACTACAAAATTTCCTTGCAAGAAGGAATGATGAAGATATGGAACCTCTTCAGAAAGGAGGAACAATTTGAATATATGGAATCTCCTCAGAAAGGAAGAACATGTCAAAGATATGAACCCTCCTCAGACAAAGGGGGAGTAGGTTGATGATATAGATCCTCCCGAAAAATGGGGAGTGATGACAAGACTGTCATCAGTGACGAATGATAGTGAAGCTCCAGTATGAAAGAGGCCAATTTTGCATGAAGATGATGACAAGGTCCGAAATTCACTTGTAGATGTTAGTATACTCTCTTGAGGATGGTCTTGCAGGTATAACACTCTGTTCATGAGAATGGTCCTTACTAGTTAAGAATGGCCCTGTAGATGTTACTCTCACATGGAGAGTACACACATTCATTTTTGGATACCATAGAATAACACTCACCTAGGATTGGTCCTTGCTTTAGTGATAAGGATTCTCTATGATGAGTCCTCATGGATTTCATAGTATAACAATCGCATGGACTGGTTCTATCTATAATAGGCTAAGGATGTCCTACGATGAAGGCCTGTATTTGCTATGCAGACAATACTCTTGAATGGAGAGTTTGCCTACATGTATATGTATATGGCATAGTATAACACTCACTTAGGAGTGGTCCTAGATTTGAAGCTGATGATGCACTTCAATGAGTCCTTATGGACGATGGGTCCTGCATCTAGGTGCGATCGATATATACATTCAGTTGTAGATGATTCAACTGGTTGATACTATGGACCCTCCTTGTTAAGGGGGAGTAGGATGATGGAGGATTGCATCATCCTTGGTCCTATGTCCTGAAGTGATAGGGAGTTATCATTCCGCAAAGAGATCATGTGTACTGCAATTAGCGTGGTGAAAAAGGATTGAAAATATCAAAGTGCGGCTGCAATGGATCAAGAAGATAGAAGTGTTGTTGCAACGGATAAAGAAGATCGAAGTGTTGTTGCAAAGGATTGAAAGGATCAAAGTGTTGTTTCTACAAAGGATTAATAAGATCGAAGTGCTTCTACGAAGGATCAGAAGATCGAAGTGTTGCTGCAAAAGGATCAAGTGATCGTGTGCTACATAAGATGAAGACATTGAGAGTAATTGTTCAAGGAACTGATGAATGTTGAAAACTTCCTATGAAATATAGATGTATTACCTCGATACTTCTGAATATACTCTCTCTTGTTACTCTTATAGTCTATGATGATGTTTCCAGTAGAATACCCTTCTCGTTAAGGGGGAGTGTTGAAATATTGTAACTTCAAAGGATATTCTAAATGCACTTTACTGATGTACCCCAAGGGAGATGTTACTATTCCTCCATCGAGATGTTACTATTGTAATTGGTCATCAAAGAGTCACGAGGTAAAGCCTTCATTGTAAGTTGGTTCATTTGTACCCCAATGAATAATATAAAATATTGCTACTCACTCACTTGAGTAGTGCATAGGAGAGAGAGATACATAATATCAAGCAAGATAATACCTGTTTTGGGGTTTTATCTTATACATCTTATACAAAGGAATTTTTGATGGGTTTTCTTCCCCTTGAGGATTTCCCAGGATAAATACTAAGTCTATCTTGTGATTGTGTTTCTTTCAGTGATTCTACATATGATACTATTGTGAATTTGGATTAAACACTAATGATATCTAGTCTAGCATATGAAATCTTCACATAACTTTGATCAAAATTCTTCTTACAATAATCATGTCCATGGATATATTTTATAGGCCAAGAGGTGGCCAAGAAATGACAAGATCATACTGTGAACCCATTGATCCATGTTTTGGATCCAATGTACACCATGAGGCCATTTAAGGAAACCAAGCATGTGAAAGGAAAAAATTAAAATTCATTCGAGTAAGTGGATATTTCATGAGCCTTCAATGCGCCACTAGTGGGTGAGATCTTGTCATTTGTGTTAGTAATGCATATCTCGAATGGAAGTCCACACTACAGCATGGGTGTCATTCTAGAGGTGCGTGGTGTAGCATGTGTAAATAGAATTTAACTTGCACTATTGCGTTTTTTGAATTCTTTGGGGTCATTTTTTACTCAATATGCTCCTTGGATCTTGTGAATATGTCTTCGGGTGGATGCATGTTATACGTTGATGATGCTTTACTGTGTGAATTGTGAAATTTTCACAGGTGTGCGAGTTTTTCATGATAACAATATGCAAGGGGAGTTGTGTGGATGTGTTTAATAGTATCAAGAGTAGTTCATAAGCTAGAATAGATAGTTCATAGATGATTCATGCATAGATATTTATTCTTTAGTTTGCGAACCTATTCTTTTGGAGAAAAGATTACTCCTACTTCTAATGAGTTTGAAATGGAGGGTGTGTTTGTATGTGTGGATAGCAGGTTCCTAAGATTAGGAAAATATATAAAGAGGTTGATGGGATGGTCTATTGTGTCACATAAGGAAAATGGTGGGAGAAATTGTGTAGGTGGATTAGTGAGAAATTGATGCCCCCCATGGGGTCCCAACTAAGTGAAACTATGCCATAACGCCTTCATTCATGGGATATTAAAGAATACCCCTAATTTGACTAGATATTGATAAATACCTACCAAATCCTTTTTTTGATCCCCCTTCCAATACATATTTTCAATTAAAAAAATATTTTTAGGGGATATTCTCTATTTTTACAAGATAGCCTTTTTTATACCCTACCCCAATACCTATAAACCCACCATACCCTAATCCCCCCTCCCTAATACCTACAATATATTGAACTTATTTTTCACATTAAAAAAAACTACCTTTATGAATGAATGTGATAAGATATTAATCAACAAGGTTAATCCCCTTACATGCCACTAGCTATAGAACTTATTAGGACCAATAGTTGTGGCATGGTCAATGATATCAACCATGGAATATCAAATGGTGAGGAATTGATCATAGATATCAACATAAATTTTATTTGTACATATGGATTTTCTTGATACTTCTACGTATGGTGGTTTTAAATACCATGCAAGGATATTGAGGTGAAGTCAAAGCAAAGTGAGAATGGCCATGAATAGGATTCCTTGTATAACTGGGGGGAGGAAAAATACTTCTACAACTAGTGCTACTGAAGGAAGGGATGGAATGGTTCTCTCTTCCACATAGCTCTTGTTGGCTAGTGAGGATGTAGAGGTGGAAGTAGATAAAATAGGGTTATATTTACAAGAGAATATGGGCACTTGAGTCCATCAGTAGCCAATCATATGAATGGAGGAGGTCTATCATATGCCCCCTTATTGTGAGGATTCTTTGTAGATTACTAGTCTTATCTCGCTGAGAGATATGGGATATTATGTGGTAACAATAGAAAGAATGTTATTTGGTTTGGGATTGGATCACTTATTATAGTATGTAAGTTGGTCAAGGGCAACCACTTTCCTATTATGGGATAACATCATGATGTGTAAAATTGAAAATGCCCCTTCCTTCATAGCATACATGTAACTACGTCCCAAGAGGATGGTATAGTCTAATTTTGCATCGATGACTTCAACATCAATAAATACCATATTCCCTTTAGTTCAATAGGGATGTTCTGGTGGAATCATTATGGTTGAAATGGATGACCATGATAGGACCAAAGTGTTATAATAGAAGGGATGATATGTAGGGATCCCAATCATTTCCAAACGTTTGTGGGCATGACACAAATGGATGCACCTTTATTGACAATGCATCAATGAATAATAATGTTATTCATTGTGGCATGAATTTAGAAGGTGATAGATGAAGGAGTCTTTCCTTCACCATTTTTTAGGTTGAAGGTCATAAGTTACAAATTTGAAGGATCGATGGTGCCTTATGTTGTTAGTACAGCCTTCTTTTGAGAAGGGTAGGACTAGATAACCTCAAGTGTGGACATAGCATTGGGGGACTAAACCAAATCATCGACAATGTTATAATTTTATGTTACTCTCATATGGGGATTGTGAGCAATACATCATAGAGGTGGATTTGGTATCTTTGGTATAGGATCACTATTAGGATATGTAATTTGTAAATATCTATTGGTGAAAGTTAGTGCATCCTCATGATGTGTAGGAGAGTTTTATTGGGTGTTGTAGACTCAATCGCGTGTCTAACGATGTATGTCCACATAATTAATTGGATAGTTTTGTAGGATACCTTTGCTACTATGATAAGGTTAGTTGGTGGTTGAGCTTCTTAGTAGTGAGAAGAAAACCCTTGATTGTCGAAGGGGTGTTGTAACATAGCTTGTTTGGGGGGCATGGTTCACTTGGGAAGGGTTTTTGTCAATTTTTTTCTTGTCCTCCAACATCCATTGACACTATGGAATCAACCAAAAATGGTGAGTGTAATGGTCATACTCAAAACACATGGTGCATTCAATGTTTGTCAATGGAATATTGTTTTTTCTTTGATTTCATTGGTTGTTAGCACTAGTACCGTGGTATTGGTTACACCATTATGATTTGGATAATTAGGGGGGTTAAAATCCTACCTATTGACTAGAGTACTATTGTTCAATCTTTTTTCCCTTTATTATTCCTCTAATTTGTTGGATTATGGGGATATGTTGCATTCAATTATTCATATTGTTGAACCTAGTTAACATGAGAAGGTTGAACAAAATTCACCTTTACATCTCTTACAAGGTGAGAACCACTGGTTCTGGGAAATGGGAAGTATGGTTTTTATAGGGGCATCGATGCATAAGGACTAGGTGTCCCATATGAATTCGAGGTAGTTTCCTAAGGTGTCGTAGGGGTGGTATGCATAGAATTTGGTTATGCCCCCATGTTGTGAAAAAATTGGATTGTATGGTCCATACATCATTAGGAAAAAAGGTAGATTGGTTCCTCTTTGGGGAATATTGATGGTCATAGATGGAGGAGGACCACCATGTGGCATGTTTGGTGAAAAAAACCCATATGGGGTAGGGGTGTTCCCATTATGGGAAACTTTCCAATGATCCAATTGGAAATGAGTGATGTGCCGAGGGTGGTTTTATATAACAACCAATGAAAAGGGGAATCAATTATGATTGTATATATATACCTTGACTAGGAATATATAAAATCAAAATTCTAGGCTTTAAGGATGGCCTTGTCTTCAATTTGTGGTATGCTGGTCACACCATATTTTTCAATTATGGGTAGGAGATACTTAAGGAAACAATCCAATAATAATTTGGGTTGGATTTTGATTTTACACAATGTGCACCACCAACGCAATTCATGAATGGGGTTGGCGATGTGCATATATGTGTTTTGTTGAAATTTTGAAATAATATGGAAGACAAGGTTGCGACGAAGTACAAAATGAAAATAGACCACAAAAATAATAGCTATGGACTCAAAGGTGGCATTTGTTTTAAATATAAAGTTGACATATAATTTGGTGCTTTTCCTACGAGTGTCCTCTAAAATAGTCTAATGCAAATGGTTTCTATGACTAAGTTGTTGGATGACCACCACAAGTGAAGCAACATCACATGATTGGTTGGTTTTCCCTCCTGTGTTTCTTCAATGTTTTGAACGTTTGAGGGTAACTTAATTAGCCTATTAGGCCACACTATATCATGTAAAATAGGTTCTTTAATGATCTTAGATAAATTATGGAGATTTAAGCAAGCAATGAATGGTAAACTGGTTGAAGTATTCCTTGCCATTATGTGGGGTGGGTCAGTACCTTTGCTTGATATGAGAGGGATCACAACTGGTACATGATAGGGATTGTTGAGAAAGGTATTTCTAAGCACACTAGGCTTGATCATAGTTACACATGTTTTCATGTTGAGTGGTGACCTCCTACATCAAGGATAAGGGGGGTGTACCAAGAACTCCTTTGATGGGATGACGGATTTGAAGCCTCAAATAATGTTGAGAAGGAAGTAGGTATGCTATTATGGTAGATGCGAGGGGAAAATATTAAAATATGAACATACTAAAAACCAACAATGAAACAATATGATGGAGTAGATAATAAATGAGAAAAATAGTGCAAGAGTGTCTATCAATAGGAGCATTAGTGTGTAATTTAAAGGATACATTCTTTATTACATATGATTCTTTGTAATTTAAAGAAACAATGGTGTGATTCTATATTGTGTATCATCCCTTTTTCTCAAAAAAAGTATTTAGGCCTTCCAATCTCTTGTTGGATGGTTATGAACCCACTATATATGGCTAGTGAAGGTATTATGAATGAATAAATTATAATGAGGGGTATTGGGGATATGTTATAGAAGGACTAGAAAAATTTCCAATATCCAACAAAATTAGAGTTAGGTTAAAATGCATCTCACAAATACCACCTCATGTAAATCCTAGTTTCTGGCCACTAAGATACTTCTGTCAAGTGTGGATACAAGGCTTAAGCGATGAACAACCAAGTGTTGTCTCTGCAAATATCTATGTGTCTCAAAGTGGTGAACGAAAACAACCTATCATTGGCTTTAGTATATGTTATCTCTATATTTGTATCTTAGTCCTACCTTAGATATTTTTCCTAGAAGACTATTTTCTCGGTTCTACCTTAGTTTTACACCAACCTAGATCCAAATCCTTGTCTATATCAAGTGCCGAGAGGAATCAAATCTCTCGAGGTGAAAACCTCTTCTTAGGTATTTCACTCAATGAGCTATCAACTTTAGCGTGTCCTATATATAGCCATTGATTTGATTTAGACCAAAATACACATCTTTTTATTTAAGGTCCACAAATAGTATTTTTATTATTAATATTTAATATTATTTATGGCCGACATATAATATTTATTAATTTTTTTTTTATTTTGTTAGGAACGAACATTACAACATCTCCCCATACATGGTTTTAAAACCATATGCAATTCCCTCCTAAAACCATGGGTTGTTTAGGAGGCCTTGCACATGGTCTTAAAACCATTTTCAAGGCCCTCCTAGACCATGTACAAGAAAACAATGGGTTGTTTGAGAGGCCTTGCACATGGTTTTAAAACCATGTGCAAGGCCCTTCTAAACCATGTACAATAAAACCGTGGGTTGTTTAGAAGGCCTTGCACATGGTTTTAAAACCATGTACAAGGCCAACATTGTTTTTCTTCTGATAATTCATATTTTTATTTTTTATTATTTTGATAGGTAGGAACATTACAACATCTCCCCATATTGTGTTTTTTTTAACCCACAAGTGTTTTTTGCGGATAATTAAATTTTTACTTTTTTATTGTTTTGTTAGGTAGAAACATTACAACATCTCCCCCATATTAGGTTGTTTTTATGGGCAACATTTATTTTGGCCGATAATTAAAACTTTTGTTTTTTGTTATTTTGTTACTAACAAAAGTTACAAGATCTCCCTCAAATTAGGTTTTTTTGCCGACATTTATTTTGGCAGATAATTAAAAATTTTATTTCTTATTATTTTGTTAGTCTTGTAACTTTACAACATTATAATTTTTTTACTATTATTTATAGCTGACATTTACAAGAGTAATGTTATGTAACGCTATATAACGTTATGTAAAATTACAAATCTCCCCCATACTGGGATGTAGAGCGCCTCTCGACATAATTAGGACCCTTTAAAATTAGTAGTTAGGTTCTTTAAAGTTTTATTTTATCATTGTTTTATTTATTCGAATAAACATGGCTCATTTTCATTAATCTTCCAAGTTCTTAATCTTTATTAAAATGATGCAAATCTTGATAAAGTCCAATGCTAATTATAGCTCATTTTCAATGGATAAGGTCTAATTTATTTATGCATAGTGCATTATGAGGGTTTCAGGTGTTAAAATTTAATAAAGACATGGTTGTATTGCATCAATAATCATAGTACATACCGGTAGCGCATTGAATAATGAGTGACATGATGGCGCTACCAGATTGTTCCACTAGGAAATTAGTTAAGGACATATGTCATGTATTGGATGCATGTTTGACGAAGGAATTCCTCTTCATAATGAGACTGACAGTAGCTCAAACGCGTGTTAGAGTAAGGAGTGTAAATTGATTATGGCATGGATGTACATATAGGTTTCGATATTATCACAATGCATGAACCCATATTCATATTCTAGTTAACCTAAATAGTATAGGCTTGCTAATTGATATTTCTACATAGATTATTTTTCTTACACATGTTTTGAAAAAGAATTTAGCATAATCACAGAATCACGACAAGGGTAGTAAAAAATATCAGTGGAAAAATATACATGTTAGAGCTTAGTAATATCAAGTGGGAAGAAGAATTTCCTAGATGTGTGGAGATGATGAAAAACACAGGCTGGTTTTCTTTGCGTGAAATACTTAGAGATCACAACTTATTGGTAACGAATTCCTTTGGAAATAATTACAAGGATTATGTGGTAATTTTTCAAAACTAATGTTTAAGGTAAATGAGGCTACCATCGCAGAGGAAACATGCATACCATCTAAGGGAGAAAGGTGGTTCAAGAAGCACCTATTCGACATTGACTTAAGCAGGTTTCTACTTCTTGGTTTCAAGAATCTATATTGGGGAAAAGGAATTCATTTAAACAAAGTTAAACCTGAATGGAGAGATATTATGAATGTTGTGAAACATTATATAACTTGTGAAGGTTAGTTCACAACCATATTCAAGTATCATTTAATATTTTTGCTGCATTTAAATGGTGAATCCATATTAAACTTGCCCTATTACCTATTTAAGAGTATAGATAAGATGGTTACAAAGGTATGAATCCAACCTAATCACAACTGTCATTCAGTCTTTGATCATGGTTTAATTAAGCTTCTGATAACTACTTAGTTGGAAAATATTGATAGATCTTGGCAACATTTTATATTCTAGTCCGGTTTTGAGCATGAAGCTCAAATATACGATGATGAAGAAATTACAAGACAATACAGAAGGGAGAAAACAAAGGAATTTGAAGGTGGAAAGGAACAAGCACAAAACTTATGTGATATTGTAAACATGTCTATGTCAAATATTTCTAGAATAGAGGCATAGAGGAAGCTAGTTATCAGATTCCAAAAAGAAGAAGTCACCACTCTTGATACTCCTAGGGATATTGGGGAAAATGTTATGGTTCAAGAGTTTTCATCAAATTCAAAGAAGGATGAAACCCTATTGCAAATAATATTGAGAACAATTGGATTCCAAATACTATCAAAAAATAAGTTAAGTATGAACATGAAGGATATATTAAACCTTAAATTTCAGAATGACAATGTGACTGTTAAAGAAGATTCATCTATTGACGAAGATCTACAAGATGCAAATGAAAGCTATCACACAACAAATAAAACCCTCACAGAAATTCAAAAGGAATTAATCCATCCACCATATCTGATTAAAGAAGTTTGCAAAGGTAAACAAAAGGTGGTTGGATTTGAGGTTGGTACAGGTTTGAATCTTTCATAGATTGATGTAGATACTACACATTTGGAGACGATGAAATCAGTATCAGAAGTTCAAGTATTGAAAAAATCCTTGCTATCCTCTAAACAACAATATATATATATATATGAATGATTCAAATGAAAAAATAATTATTACTAACAGAAGGTTGAGAGAGGATTTAGAAGAAATTGATGCAAACTACCAAGAGCTCATAACAATATCAACATAAGTTTTACGAGGGAAGAGGGACACAAAGTAGAAGTATGAGGAAGTCATAAATAGAAACAAAGAACTCTAAGATCAAATTAAATTCATGGAAAAAGATCATTCTTGGCTACAGAAAATATCTAATGTATTGGATGGTTTAACTATATTAGATGAAGCAACCAAGAAATTATAGCTGATCATGGACAAATCCAGCTCGAGATACAGGTCATACATTCTACATATTCTTGATAACAGAGTTTTTATGTCATTGGATAGATGTTAGTATTAGGAATCAAGTTTACATTTTGATTCATTCGATATAGATCAGATACTATTCATCTTTTCTATTTTTGGTTATTTAGATCCATAAAATTTGTATCTTAAACTACTTTAGTTTTAAATTTTTTTGTATATATAAATGTAATGGTGAACAATGTAAGGGTATGAGTGAATTGTGTGGAGATCAGATTGCCATATTTTACTTACAGTCATGTATTTCATTTTCATTTTTTATAAAGATTGTCATGAAATTATTATATTCGAGATGAGCTAATGTTTGTTTTAATATTTATCATGATAAATGTTTATTTTTAGTTTAAGCCACTTATTCATGATTATGTTCCTGGATAGATGTTACCTATTTCTTTAATTCTTATGGATATTTTGAGATGTTTATCATAGATATGAATTGATACTTTTCAATATTTATATAAGTTCATACTCACAGTCTTTCTATTCTTGATTATGATGCATATACATCTATTATTTAGTCATTTGAGATATTGTATGCCGATATCCATTTCACTTATATTTTTATAAGCCAAAAAACCTAGTCATCCATTAGGAAACTTTAAGATTCTCTATACTTTGAATGTCAGTAGTCTAGGTTCAAACTCTAGTGATAACACATTTTGGCATCGTTTTCAGGGATGGAAGTGAAAAAGATCTTCCTTGGGTAATTTTTAAATCTAATCTTGGAGGGTGAATAAGGTCATAAATATTGTAGACTACATTTTCAATAATAGTTAACAAACATCATAGTGGCTTCTAAGAATACAGGAACTAGGGGAAATCCTTCATCTCCTTTGTATCATCCTGTTTCAAATCCAATAATGTTGTTGAGGGAATGTAGGAAAAGAATAAATTCTGCAACAGAAAGTATTAAAGATACATCAGTTTCAGGGTCATTAGAATAATTTATTCATCATCCTTCTTCTTCATAGTTACAAAAAATTGAAGAAGATAAAGAGAAGGAATACTTATCTATCTGTATCCCTAAATTCCAAAATCCTAGCTAGGTTGATAGCTTTACTACTTATATAAATAATTTATCAGCTAATAATATAAAATAAGAAAGACTGAATTTAGAACAGTCTGACTATTCAAAATCTTTGACATCACCTTACACACCTTTGACTAACAAAATTCCTATCAACCAAATATGAATTAAAATACCATCTATGTTGCAAACACAACCATTTACTATATTTGTCCCATCATCCTCATCTCTTGCAATAAAAAATATGGAATCCCACCCCCCTAATAGGATGGATGCTATAGTATTTGCCCGATATGCTCTTCTAGTATTACCCCGACTGTTGGGCTAAATGGGAAGACCCGGGTTTCACCTTTAACTTCACACCAACAAAAGACCCACAGTGTTGGCCATTTCAGCAGCAGCCTGCGAACAGGCTACAGTCTCACCTGAAACAGCTATGGGGTGCCGCAAAATCAGGTTTCTGCAAGTAGAAGAGAGAATCTTACTGTACCTTTATTATTTAACTATTAACAATCACTTAACAGAATGCTTGTAATATCAATTATGCAGCTTCGTGATTAGATAAATAAACAGTTACTTGCACAACCCTTATCTGGGAATTCACAGCGAAGCTAGTTATTAACAGCAATCGTAATTTAGCAGTTATTTACTCAACAGTGCATAAAATATAATAACAAATCACACAAATGAACCACAACACCAGATGTCACGTGGTTCACCCCTAGTGTAGGGGTTACGTCCACAGAACTGCGCTTTATTTAACTCTTTCCAACTAAAACGACAGTTCTGATCTGCTCACTCAGCTGCAGATCCCTTCACTCCTCAAAGCCACACACACATCAGCAAGCCTCTGTGCACACAGCTGCAGATCTTCCTTTTCACCCACAAAACACCTCTACGCACACAGCTGCAGAGGTCGTCCCGCACACAGCTGGGACTTAACCTTCTTACAAAAACCCTTATACAATCTCTTATCTTCACATTACAATAGCTTCATAAGATAATCATTCAAGACCTAACCCTCCTTATTTACATAAGTGCCTATTTATATAGCGCACTATTACAAAACCATGGATTTACACCATGGGCGCCCAAAACCCTAACCCTGGATTTAACCCAAGGGTTAATTACAAAAAGGGGGTTCGACCCACCCGCGACACCCCTAAGACTATTTTAGGCTGTAAATCCGCTTACACTTCCTCAAAAATCATGGAGTTACCAAAAGTAATGACCTTTAGGGTCGAAGCCCCAACAGGCCCCTAAGACTCACTTGTGACCCGTCCCGGGGCACTCTACGACTCTTTTGGTGGGAGAATATTATTTGTAAGGATATCAAAATGACTGTTGAGGTTGTGTATAATGTCATCAGCTGCTTTCCACCAATTCCTGTAATACTGAGGATGATACTTCATTAGCCTTTTCCTGCGCAAAAGCATTGTAGTTCTTCAAAATTTTGAGCTGACTCTCCGCAGCATTGCTCAATTCCAGTGCTTCATCGAAAAGTGGCTAAAGCAAATTTCTAGTAGTGTTAGCTTCGTCTTGCATGAGTCAATTTCCTGCTGGAGCTCCTTGCTTCGCTTCACCTTAGCCATTTTCTGCATAGGAGGCAGCGTCTTAATTTCTGCTTTGACTGCATCTAATTCTGCCTGTCGCAGATTGATGGTTTCTTGTAGCTTACCTATATCTGGGTGGTCCTATAGGTTCACCCATGCTTCAATACTGTCTTCCAACAGCTTTGCTGTGCTGTCCACAATATCTGATATCTTTGCTGCAGAGGCCTGGATGTCCCTGTGGCGTTGTTCTTGGACCTCAGGTGGAGTTTCTGGAGGAATGCGGAGTTGAAGCTCCGCGATCTGATTCTGGTGTTTTGTTTTTAACTTTTCAATTTCACTGCGAGACTATTGGGCACAGCCTCTTAGCTTGGTAATTCTCTACTCTGGTTCTTCTTTGTCTTGGATGTCGAAGTCAGGAAGACTCCGACATGCCTCATCCAATGCTTGCGCCAGTGTAGTTCTTTTATGTTCAGCCTCTTTCTTCTTTTGCACAACTTATTCCAGCCTTACTATGAGATTCTGGCTTTGCTTCAAGGTGTCTTCCAACTGAATTTGAGAATAGTGATCTCAGACATGGATTTCCTTCATGATGGCTAGCTGGCAGAGGTGCAATTCTGTCATAGACAGCTTAGTGTAGTCGATCCCAACTATCATACTCATCTGCGGTCGGGAATCTGCATCAGCCAATATTAGAGCTGCGCTCAACACTTGGCCCCTATTATCTCTGGTCGGCCATTGCCTCATATCCTGTTGCGCGGGTGCTGGGGTACTACTTGGCGCTGTACTAATTGTTGATTTTGTTACTAACTCTTTCATCTCTGATACCCTGTTTGCTACGCCCATGAGCGCAGCAAGATGCACATCCACGAACTGTGACCACTTGTGAGTTAGTGTTTCAGTAGATTTGTCGAGGGCTTGCTCAAGCTCTTCCAACGTCATAGTGACTCCTTCGTCTAGATTTTTGTCCTTCGACGCTTTTGTCTTCTTGCGGGACTGAGGCTTGGTTACCTCCTCTACCTCTAGCGATTTGCACTTAGTTGATCAATTAAGATATGGTAGAGTATTGACCGACTCCTCATCCTCTTCTTCATGGTCACCATCTCCTCCTTGGCCATTTCCATCTTGTTGCAAGTCACTTAGGTCTTCGCTATCTTCTAGAGGGTTTTGCTGCTACGTCGGACTGGTACCTGCACCTGTATGGGTAACAGGCGGAACTGGAATGGTGGGTTTTTTTCCTGCATCTTTCAACCAGTCAGCTGGACACTGTTGAACTATGCCTAGGATGTCTGTTTTGGTTACTACATAGGGTAACTTAAACCATTGATGTATTGGATCTGCATGGGCTTGAATGAAAACATGATGCATGTCGGCACTGAAGTTCGCGGTGCCTTCATATTGAGAGAACAACTCATGGGTAAGTCGTGGTATTCGCAAGATCTCGTAGTGTATACTCATGCCATAAAAGGTGAACACAGTGTTCGTCATCTGCTGAGATGTTCTGTCGGACGACAACCAGAGGGATGTGTATATTACTGCACTCGGCATGCCTGGGGGTGCCTCTACGAACTGAGCCTCAGTGGGTTCTTTCCACCCAATTAATGCAATAAGTATTAATAGCCAGGAATAATGAAAAGGTCTACCTTTTTCCTACGCATCATGGGCATCTTCCAGGAATTCCCTCGCAAGATATACGGACTAGTTGTAAGTGTAACCCTCAGCGCATTTTATGGTGATTCTGATAACTGGGGCAGGTACTTCACTGGGCCTACACTTTTGCAGGAGTTTGCACGCTAAGAGCTCAGCTACGAAGCGGATGTTCTTGTCCTCAATTGTGGAAGTGTGATACCCTCGTTTCCCCTTGGTCAGGCCAAAACAGTCCTTCATGCTCTGCATGAGATTCGTATCCTCGTGTTTTGACGGAAATTCAATGCTCGAATCAGGCCCTGCTATCGGTAAACCTGTGATATTATGAATAAGCTCGTCATTGATAGGAATTTGCTGGTCTCCTATCCACAGGTGGCCGTCATGTACTAATGCTAACAGTTTTTTAACCACGACGGTCACCTGTGTGGTGCACCCAAAATGAGGAATATCAAGCATTTTTAACAGGCCAGCTGTGTCCAAGCTGGCAGCCCACTGTCGCACTTCCAATAGTGTCACGTTATTGTCTGGGTATTTGACGCGATGCAAGTATTGAGTAGGTGCGAATTGTGGAAACTTGATATGATCATTTGTGTCATGGTCGGCATACTTGAGCCGGTCTATTTTTCCTGTCATGGTGCCAACCAGCTGTACGCCCAGTGGCAGCGAGGGTGTGCTTAATGTAAACTACTTTGTCCGTCGGGGTGGCTGGATGCCTGGCCGGACGGGCTGGAGATACGGTGGCCTTTGTGGTTCAATGTGCTCTTCTTCTCCAGGCAGGACCTGTGCTAAACTAGGTGAATCCATCTGATGAGTCCCTAATTTTTTTCCTGATTGCCTGTGTCGGTCTTCGTTCCACTTGGAACGAACTTCAGGTTTAAACTTTTTCCTGGCGGACTGTGTCTGCATCGGCCGTGGCAGGGCTGGGTGAGCTTCTTCATGGGGCACAGGGGTATGTGGGGGATCAGAATGACTCGAGAGACCTCCCTGTTCGAACTCTCTTACTAGATCCTGAAGCTCTTGCTCGGCCGACATGGGTTCACTCGTAAGTGTCAAGGAAATGCAGAATGCATTTTTTTCCAACTTAGGGATCTTCTTATACACTTTATCAATCAAATTTGTTAGGACGATGCATTTAAGGCACCAAATTCGATAAAAATCTTGTCCGATCGGTACTGGATTTTCCCTGATCTCATTAGTACAAACAATTAAGGTAATTAAAGTGCCCATGCCGCCAATTCGGTTGTTTTCCAACGGCTGGATTTTAAGCTTTGCCGTGTTTTTGTGCTCCGGTAAAATCATTGTCTTAGCTTCGTCACAACGGGAAACCTTGGTACAACATTGCTCCGTGGTCTGTCCTGGTAAGATCTGTGATGAGGCTATTAGGTTTGGTGCACTAACTTCTTGGTTCTGCTCCTTAGTTTGGTACTTAGTTCTTTCTTGATCATCAACTGCCTTGTCATGGATTAGTCTGACATCTGCATCTAAAGTAGGGCAAACTTCGTTAACAGAAAATGTAAGTATAAAACTATCAACAAGATCATCCCAACTTACAGTACCGTGTCGAAGCTCGACCTCCGTATACCAGTTTTTTGCTATAGGTTCCAATGTGTGCACAAACTTATGCACCCATTCCTCACGAGGTACATGTTCCCATGCTGCATAACATTGCTTCAAATGTTCCTGAGGACTGTTCTTCCCATTGAACTTACTTCACACCCCTTAAGATTGGTCTAGGAATTGGAGGCATAGAAATTTCTGGCAAGCTTCCCAACTGTGAATGTACTTCCTGTGGCCTTTCCACCATCTCGCTGCTGTAGCTCTTAATGCTGCTTCCAGAGTTTGCATTCTCTGTGATTCTGGCACTTGTTCTGAAAACTGCGCAATGAATTTTCCTAGATCTGTTAACCCATCATATGTAGGCAAGTCTCTGACCTGTGCACTAAGGCATCTAAGAGATTTGGTAATTCATGAGCACCGATGGCCATGTAGCTCGTATAGTCGATTCTGCCAACTCTCTAGATCTGAGTCAGACATGCTGGAGCTATCACATTACGACTCCATTACACCTTCAACATTAGGCTCGACATAATATTCTTCTTTAGCTGTGATATTATATATGTGGTCTAGAATATCTTGATCTTCCTCTCTAACTGGCTCCGTATATCTTTCTCCTTGAGAAGGATCCAATGGTAGTATATCTCTCAATCCCTTCCCTTCAAAAGTCATTTGTCTCTTTTTAAGATTGATAACTGCATCACTATCTATTGCCCACTCAATTCCTAGCAAAGCTGGATAGGGGTTACTGTCATCAATGATCTCAATAAATTCAAAATCTGCTACAGTACTGACTCCATCTATATCCATTGGCACCCAAGGAAATCGTCCTAAAGGTACAATCCTCTGCTGATTGGCTAGTCTCAACTATATAGGTGACCAATCAAGGGTAGGTTTTCCCATTTGTTCCCATGTTTTCTTAGTTAAAATATTGACTTCAGAACCCAGATCTAAAATAATATCCTTCATGTCATACTCTCCTACCTGAGCATGTAGTCTCATCTCTCTTCCAGTTCTTCTAACTCTACTAACAGCTCTTTCGCTATTAGGACTTTGATGAGGTTCACAAGACTGAATAACTTTTTGTAATTCATTTAAGGCATTCTGATTTCTTAACAGTTTGATGCAACTCTGTAAAAACGATGACAGAGTACTTACTTGGCCTTGTGAGTCTTCCTGGGATTGCAGCTGCTGAGGCTGCTTGTTTGGTGCTGGTAAATCTGAATCAACAAAGTCTTGTCGGGCCTCCAAAAAAATTTATTTTTCTCATCGAACATCAAATTCTGGAGTCTTCTCTATGGCCTTGCGGACCCAAGCTTCGTCAGGCTGCTTCGCCTGATACTGTGCCTCTGTCGTAGCTTCGCTTCTTGTAACAACATTAACAGCTGGGATCGATCGTGGTTCGACAGCAATCAACTGGACACTCGGACTAGGTTTGTTGTTTTTTTCTTGGATTTTCGCTAGTAACTGTGGGCATTGCTCGATGACATGATCAACTGCTCTGCAGTATTGGCATGTCGTGGTTGGGTTTTGACAGTCTCGAGCTAGATGTCCTGCCTGATTGCAGTTATAGCAAATAACTTGACCTCGACCTCCACCAGGAATACCACGACCACGGCCTTTAAAACTGCCTCGACCACCTCGGTAACCATATCCATCATTGCCTTGTGCATCCGGGTAGATCCTATAAGTGTCGTAGGTCCACTCCCTCATAAGGTCAAAACTGCAACATTCATCTTCATTATGGCCCACGGACTTACATAATTTATAGTAAGGGTTCTTTGGGACTTGAACATACCTCTGTAATAGATAGCAGTCTTCCAGTCGATGTTGGCCAGTAGTTTGACATATCTCATAGTACAGAACACTAGGATTCATCGGGTTTGGTGCGCCAGTATTCAAATAGTTTCTTAGTGCCGGGCATTGGTCCTTGTCATGGCCTTCTGTTTGACAGTGTATACACCATACCTCTTTGTGGGTGGATTTCCCTTTTTTCATGTCGCAAAGTTCTAAAGCCATCTTCGCGAGCTACGCTTGAATTTGAGCTATACCCAAATTATCTTCAACAGGTGCAGTTTCAAGTTTTATGGCAATCTCTAAGGCCTCTTGCTGATCAGCAACCTTCTGTTGCATGAGTGGAGCTCTGATGTGAGGTAATAATGTTGTAATAAACCACTCCTTATGTTGTGCTGGTCCAATCGTGAAGCTAACTTGGTCAAGCAGAACTTTGAATCTCTAATCAAAGTCCCACATAGATTCGCCTCGCCACTGTTGAATCTCTTTTAACTCAGTGATGCACTGCGACTCTGATTTAGGTTTCTTAAATTCTCGGATCAGTGCTGCTTTGATGTCAGCCAAGACAGGATTCTGCGTGCTAGCAAACTTCATAAACCAAGTCAGGGCTCGGTCTCTGAAAGAAGTGATCATCTGCACTCGTCGAACATCTATGTCCGTAATGTTCTTCACGGTCCACACAGCTTCGCACAGAAACCAGAACTATTCTAGATCTTCTGACCCAGTTTCTTTAAAAACCGGTAGTTTGATGTCATCATGAACATGGGCCATCTGGGATCTAGGGGGGGAATAAGGGTTTAAACTAGCTGGGGATGACTGACCTGGGACAGGGATACTCGGGCTAGGGTTACTTTTAGACTGCGACAAGTTCTCAGGGATAATAGGTCTCTGCTGCGGGGTTATCGAAGGGTTTCTAACAGAGGGGACCTCAGCGGACTCAGAGGCTTTAGAGCTTAAAGGGGTATACTCAGTGGAGGAGCTGAGATCTCTCTTATATCTTTTGCTGTTTCGCAGCAAACCACTTTGCTCGTCGCAATCCCAGTCACTTGCAATCATAGGTTAGCAATACTAGATCTAACAATCTGATTCTATAAGCAAGATTCCTTTTTCAGCCAATAGTATTTTAATATTCAAACTAAATAGGTTCAAGTACTTACCCCTTGGTCCTTTGAAAAATTGTCGTTCAGCTTCGCTAAAGGAGGTACTTGTGTCGATGGCGAACTCCATCACAAATGCTTCGAGAGTTCGCGCAGTCCAAAAATCGACGGCTCGCGAGATTGCGTTGTTCACTCTTTTTAAGATAGCGATTCTCGCAGGGGTCCAGGGAGGAAACTGATTTTCTTGGAAGTTCATCCTCCTTTCTGTTAACCTGGATAACCACTGGTGCAACTCTATGTGTATAAAACCAAAGAAAATTTCGTGAACATCAAAAAATACGTACCTTTGCAAAAATTGTTCCGCGCTACGACGGGGATCTTTGTTTTCTTGTTCTGCAAACTTGAAATAGGTCGCTTCGATCCAATCACCAATTTATTTTACAGAGGGCCGCCAAAACATAGCCCTCGAGGTACGGTGTAGATCTCTCTTCAACAGATACTGAGTTCAACCGGTAACAGAACCAATTTGTTGGGCTAAATGGGCAGATCCGGGTTTCACCTTTAACTTCGCACCAACAAAAGACCCACAATGTTGGCCCTTTCGGTAGCAGCCTGCGAACAGGCTACAGTCTCACCCGAAACAGCTATGGGGTGCCGCAGAATCAGGTTTCTGCAAGCAAAAGAGAGAATCTTACTGTACCTTTAGTCTTTAACTATTAACAATCACTTAACAGAATGCTTGTAATATCAATTATGCAGCTTCGCGATTAGATAAATAAATAGTTACTTGCACAACCCTTATCTGGGAATTCACAGCGAAGCTAGTTATTAACAGCAATCTTACTTTAGCAGTTATTTACTCAACATCACATAAAATATAATAACAAATCACACAAATGAACCACAACACTAGATGTCATGTGGTTCACCCCCAGTGTAGGGGTTGCGTCCACAGAACTGCTCTTTATTTAACTCTTTACAACTAAAACAACAGTTCTGATCTGCGCACTCAGCTGCAGATCCCTTCAGTCCTCAAAGCCATGCACATAGCAGCAATCCTCTGCGCACACAGCTGTAGATCTTCCTTTTCACCCACAAAACACCTCTGCGCACACAGCTACAGAGGTCGTCCCGCACACAGCTGGGACTTAACCTTCTTACAAAAACCATTATACAATCTCTTATCTTCGCATTACAATAGCTTCATAAGATAATCATTCAAGACCTAACCCTCCTTCTTTACATAAGTACCTATTTATATAGCGCACTGTTACAAAACCATGGATTTACACCATGGGCGCCCAAAACCCTAACCCTGGATTTAACCCAAGGGTTAATTACAAAAAGGGGGTTCGACCCACCTGTGACACCCCTAAGACTATTTTAGGCTGTAACTCTGCTTACACTTCCTCAAAAACCGCGGAGTTACCAAAACTAAGGACCTTTAGGGTTGGAGCCCCAACACCAACCTATGAATTCCCTTCTTGGCTGAGATTATCAGAAGTATCTCCAAATATTTAATGGTCATGGAGAGGTTACAATAGAAGAACATTGGAATGCTTATTTTAGCTATGCTTATAACCAAAACATAGAACATCAGGATCTATGGATGAGGATTTTTGTTCAAATTTTAGATGGAGAAGTGAAGAAGTGTTTTAGAGAGCTTCCCCAAACTCAATTGATGGAATAAATTCCTTTGAAGAAATATTTATGAGGTAGTGGGTAGATACCAAACATTATCTTTATCATATTACTGAGTTTGGATATTTAAAAAGAAAGCATGGGGAAATAGTCACATATTTTGCTAAATGTTTTAATAAACTGTATAGTAAAATTCTTGCGGAGATCTAGCCTACTGAAACATTTTCAAAGTTAACTTATGGAAATTCTTTTGATGTTGAATTCTCTCTTTTTGTAAGGGAAAGAAGAGCCAATATCTTAGTAAATATGCAAGAATCAGCCTTAGTGGTAGAATCAAATTTTATGGCAGTAAATAAAATGAGAAGTAAGTCAGATCATCAAGGAGATGACAAGAAAAAGAAAAAAGAAATGTCATCATCTACTTCAGGGACCAAAATAGCATATAGTAAATTAGAAGATATTAATAAACTTACAAAAAATATTCTACAAAACTCAGTAGGTTGGAAATGGAGAATAAAATTAAAATTAAGATTGTTTAGGATAATGATAATAAAAACCCTAATAAGTTCAAAAGAACATTCAATCCTCTTTTTTTTCCTAGAGATAGGAGAAACAATACCAATATTTGGAGGTGAGTATAAAAGACTTTATAGAGAAGTTCAGCTTGTATACTTGGTCAGTGATAATAAAAATCCTACAAAACATTCAATATAATTAGTTCAAGAATATTTTGGCTCTTTCATGTTGCATCTAAATGACGATAATACAGGTGTTTTATAGGTTGAGAAAAAACATGCAGAATAGACTAAGATAAGAGATCAAGATTGTTTATGGCAAATGTACTTCAATGGTTCATCATGTAAAGAAGGAGGAGGAGAAAGTATTGTACTTATTTCTTTTGGAGGTGAGATTATTTACTTGATGTATAAGCTGGAATTTAAAACAACAAATAACATTGCTGAATATGAAGCATTAATTCTTGGATTAAGGGCTCTAAAAGATCTAGGAATTCAACAACTTACTGTGTTTGGTGAATCTGAATTAATAGTACAACAAGTAAAGGATGCATATTAGGTTAAACATTCATTGTTGAAAGTATACTGGAATGAGGTATGGGATTCTTTTGATAATTTTTTATTATATTTCAACATAACTTATATTCCAAGAGATCATAATCAAACAACAGATTCATTGGATTCAGTAGCAACTTATTTTAAAGTTCCAAAATTAACTCATCTTAAGTATCCAATTGAAGTAAGATACAGATCCTCAGTTTTAAACATTGGAAAGTGTTTCATGATTATTAGGAACTTAAGGAATTTCTAGAGCTAACAAAGGATTTTTCTAATCCATTGACTTATCAGGATCAAGATATTGATTGGAATAAAAAAGCTTCATGCATAAACAAATCAATTGGCAATCACGAGATAGTTGAACTAAAAGGAAATTTTATTCCTAAAGGGTTTGTACCTCTTTAAAGATTATTCTCAAAGGATAATACCTTGATAAAACCTATAGTACAATATATTGAAGAAAATGTGTTGGTTCTTAGGGCAGACCTAGGTTCTATACTTTTATCTTCCAACCAACAAACATACCCACAGTGTTGGCCCTTTCAGCAACATCCTGCGAACAGGTTGCAGTCTCACCCGAAAAAGCTATGGGGTGCCGTAGAATCAGGTTTCTGCAGGAAAAAGAGGGATATTACTGTACCTTTAGCCTTAACAAATAATAATCATACAACACAGAGCTTTTATATTCACTTAAATAGCTTCACAGTTTAGATAGACAAACAGTTTCTTGCTTAACCCTTAACTGGGAATTCACAACGAAGTTAGTACTTAGCAATATATCTTACTTATCATTCACCTACTTATCAAATGCATAAAAATATAATAGAAACAACAAAAAAGAACCACCACAACACAAGATATACATGGTCCACCCCCAGTGTAGGGGCTACGTCCACAGAACTGCATTTATATTCAACTCTTTACAAACACACAGTTCTGATCTATGCACTCAGCTGCAGATCTCCTCAATCACCTGAAGCTGTGCACTTAGCTGCAGATCCTTCCTTCCAAAACCCTCTGTGCACTCAGCTGTAGAGGTCATCCACGCACACAGCTGGGAATTAACCTTTCTTACAAAAACCCTCTGCGCATTCAGCTGCAGAGGTCATCCACGCACACAGCTGGGACTTAACCTTAAACCCCAAAATTAGGTCTTAGCTTCTTCGCATCAAATTATCATCATCACATAAATCGTCAAAAACCTCACCTGACTCCTTTACATAAGTGCCTATTTATACAAGTGCACTTTTACAATACCATGGGATTAAACCATGGGCACCCAAAAACCATAAACCCTGGGTTTAAACCATGGGTCATTTACAAAAAGAGGGGCTTCGACCCATCCCCAAAATCCCTAAGACTATTTTGTGTCACAATTACGCTTACAAGCTTCGCACCAAAACTGCGGTGTTTCCAAACTAAAGGACCTTGAAGGTCCGCACCCCAACAGGCCCCTAAGACTCACCAGTGTCCCGTCCCGGGACACTCTGCTGCTTTTTCAGGGGGATAATATTGTTGGCGAAGGTAGTAAACTACTTGTTGAGGATGCGCATGATATCTTCAGCTGCTCGCTCCTTCTCTGCCATCTCCTACAATTTTGCTGTAGATGCTTCACTGGCCTTTTCTTGTGTAAATGCATCATATTCTTTCAAAACTTTGAGTTGGCTGTCCGCAGCAATGCTCAACTCCAGGGCCTCATTGATAAGGGGCTGCACAGAGTTTACTAACAGTGTCTCTTTCCTTCTGCAGGCCTTAATTTCTTGCTGGAGCTCATTGCTCTGCTTTACCTTAAGCATCTTCTGCATAGGAGGCAATGCCTTAATCTATGCTTTCACTACATCTAGCTTTGTCTATCGCTACTTGATGCTTTCTTGCAGCTTTTTGACTTCTGGGTTATCCTGCAAGTTTTCCCAGGCCTCGACACTTTCATCTAGCAGCTTTGCTGCACTACTCATGAGATATGAGATCTTCATTGCTGAGGTCTGAATATCTCTGCGACGTTGTTCCCTGACCTCTAGTGGACTCTCAGGAACGATGCGAAGTTGAAGCTCCGCAATCTGAGCCTCATGATCTGGTTTCATCTTCTCCATCTGGCTGCGATGCTGGTGTGCATAGTCCTTCAGCTTGACTATCCTTTGTTCGGGTTCTTCTTCAGCCTGCATGTCGAAGTTAGGGAGACTCCGACATGCCTCATCCAACACTCGCGCTAGTGAAGCCTGCTTGCTTTCAGCTTCCTTCTTCTTCTGTTCAGCTTCTTCCAACTGCGCTGTGATGCTCTCACTTTGCTTCGTGGCATTCTCTAACTGCATTTGTGAGTAGCTATCTCGTGTTTGGATCTCCTTCATGATTTCCAATTGACAAAGATGCAGCTCTGGCATAGACAACTTGGTGTAATCTATCCCAACTTTCATGCTCATTCGCGAGTGAGATGCTACATCAGTTATTATAAGGGCTACACTTGGTACTTTCCCTCTATTATCTCTGGCTGGCCATTGTCTTGTGTCTTGCTGCGCGCTTACTGGGGCACTGCTTGCTATAGTGCCAATCGTTGTTCTTTCCGCCAACTCCTTCAGTTTTGCAATCCATTGTGCTACACCAGTGAGCGCATCAAGGTGCGTAGCTGCAAACTCTGACCATTTGTTGGTTAATGCTTTTGTGGACTTCGTCAGAGCCTGATCAAGCTCTTCCATCGTCACGATGGGTTCCTCGATGATATTCTTGTCTGTAGCGAGGGTTGTTTTATGTCGATCCTCTGGAGCAATTCTGATCTTATGGTAACCTGAAAATCCATCAGTGAAAGAATATACCTCTTGACCTCCGACATTGTCTAAAAATTCATCTGTAAAGGGAGTAGGGAAAGGATCATGTAAATAGGCATCATTCAGCTTCCTCAGATCAACATAGATTCTGATTTCTCCTTTGGTCTTCTTTTCTTGTACCACCATAGGGCTGACCCATTCGGACTCTTCAACAGGCTCAATGATTCCTGCAGCGAGCATCTTATCTAGTTCCAACCTGACTTTTTATTTATGCTTAGGGTTCAGCCTATAAGGGCGCTGCTTCATAGGCTTCGCATCAGCTTTCAAAGGGATTTTTATCACTCCAATATCACCAAGGATACCTTTCATTTCTGAGAACTTCATCAAAAATAAGTCCTGGTACTTGTGGAGAAGTTCAGTCACTTTGCTCACCATTTCTTCGTCCCAGTAATCTCCAATGGTAGCATACTTAGGCATGTATTCTGATCCAATGTTTACTTTCCTTGTCTTCAGGGGCTGAGTTACTTCAGGTGCTTCGACTGTTGGTCCATGTACTTCGCAGTGTCCTTCTGACTCAGGAATATTAATGTTACATGGGTCATCGTCTTCATCAATGGTGAGGTTATAGCATTCTACTGCATGAGCTTCTTGTACCTTCCAATCAGGTTGGTACTCGGCTATTTCTTTATCATCAAACACCGTTGTATGGATCAACCTAACAGCTGCATCCAAAGTAAGGCAAACCTCATTAATAGAAAATGTAAGTACAAAACTATCAACAAGACTATCCCAACTTATAGTACCATGGTGAAGCTCTACCTCTGCATACCAGTTCTTTGCTACAGGTCCCAGAGTGTGTACAAACCTATGTACCCATTCTTCACAAGTTATATGCTTCCATGCTTCATAACATTGCTCCAAATGTTCCTGAGGGATAGTCTTAGCATTAAATTTGCTGCGCACCTCCTGAGATTGGTCCATGAATCTCAGGTGAAGGCACTTTTGACAAGCTCCCCAACTATGAATATGATTTTTATGACCATTCCACCATTTGGCAGCTGTGGCTCTGAATACTGATTCTAGAGTCTCCATCTTCTGTGAGTCTGGTACTTTCTCTGAGAATTGTACAATAAAATCTTCTGGGTATGTCAAGCCATCAAAAGTAGGCAAGATATTTGTCTACGAGCCAAGCCATCTAATAGACTTAGTAATTCTTACACATCGATGTCCATGTAGCTCATAAAGCCTATTCTGCCAATTCTCTAGACCTTCGTCTGAGTCAGTCATGCAAGAACTGTCACACTGCCAATCCATGATACCTTCAGCAATAGGGTTAACATAGTATTCTTCTTTAGCTGTGATGTTGTAAATATGATCCAAAACATCCCGATCTTCATCTCTGACTGGCTTTGTATACCTTTCTCCTTGAGAAGGGTCCAATGGTGCTATGACTCTCAAGCCTTTCCCTTCAAAATTCATCTGCCTCTTCTTAAGGTTGATTACTTCATCATTGTCTATTTCCCATTCAATTCCTAGAAATGCTCGATAGGGGTTGCTATCATCAATTATTTCAATGACTTCAAAATCTGCTAAGGTACTGACTCCATCTATATCTACTAGGACACTAGGGAATCTTCCCAAGGGCACAATCTTCTGCTGATTGGCTAATCTCAACTGTATAGGGGACCATTCAAGCTTAGGTTTTCCAATTTGTTCCGATGTTTGCCTAGTTAGGACATTCACTTCTGATCCCAGGTCTAAAATAATACCAGTCATGTCATAATCTCCTATCTGAGCATGCAATCACATTTCTCTTCCAGTCCTTCTAACTCTATTAACAATTTTTCCTCTATCAGAGCTTCATTGAGGTTCGTAGGATGCAATAACTTTCTGTAACTCATTCAAAGCATTCTAATTTCTTAATAGCTTCATACAACTCTGTAAAAATGATGTTAGTGTACTTACTTGATCCAGCGAAGCTTCTTGGAACTGTAGCTGCTGTTGATGTTTTTGTGTCGTTGCTACTAATTTTTGTGGATCAACAAAGTCTTTTTTGACTTCCATAAATGTACCTTTTTCTCTTCCAACATCGAGGGCTGGAATTTTTTCTGGGGTCTTGCAGACCCAAGCCTCGTTAGGCTATTTCTCCTTGTTTTGCACTTGTGTCGTGGCTCCACTCCTTGGAACAATGTTGAGGGCTCGGACAGGTATTTTCTCTATGGAAATCATCTGAACATTCTGAGTAGGAGCACCATTTATTTCTTGTATCTTAGCTATCAACTGTGGACATTGCTCAATCACATGATCGACTACTCTACAATATCGGCATGTCATAGTTGGGTTCTAACAGTCTCTAGATACATGTCCTGCCTGATTACAGTTGTAGAAAATAACCTGGCCTCAACCTCTTCTAGGAATACCACCATGACCACAACCTCTGAAGTTACCTCGACCTGATGCACCACCACGGTAACCATACCCCTCATTGCCTTGTGCATCAGGTTGCACCCTATAAGCATCATAGGTTCACTCTCTCATGAGGTCAAAGCTACGAAATTCATCTTCATTGTGTCCAACTAACTTACAGAACTTACAGTAGGGATTTTTAGGTACTTGAACATATCTCTGCAGTAGATAGCAATCTTCAGGTCGATGCTGGCCAGTTGTTCTACAGATCTCACAATATATGACATTAGGGTTAAATGGGTTTGGTGCACCAGTATTCAGGTAATTCCTTAATGCAGGGCACTATTCTTTGTCATGACCTTCTATCTTACATTATGTACACCAAACCTCTTCTCGAATGGCTTTCCATTTTTTCATGTCGCAAAGCTCCAAATCCATTTCTGCTAATTGTGCTTGTATTTGAGCTATTCCAGAATTATCTCAAACAGGAGCTGTTTCAAGTTTCATAGCAATTTCCAATGCCTCTTGTTGATCAGCAACCTTCTGTTGCATGAGTGGAGTCCTGATATGAGGTAATAGTGCGGCAATGAACCATTCTTTATGCTTTTCTAGTCCAATAGTAAAACTAACTTGATCCAGTAGAACCTTGAACCTCTGATCAAAGTCTTAAACTGACTCACCTCGCTTCTGTTGTATCTCTTTCAACTCAGTTATACACTGTGACTCTAATTTAGGCTTCTTGAATTCTTTGATCATTGATTTTTTAATATCATCCAAGATATAGTTCTGAGTACTGGAAAAATTCATAAACCAAGTCAAAGCTCGGTCTCTGAAAGAGGTGATCAGTTGCGCTCTTCTTGTATTTTGGTCCGTAATATTCTTAGCAGTCCAAACAGCTTCGCATAAGAAATAAAACTACACTGGATCCTCTGATCCAGTTCCTTTAAAGACTGGGAGTTTTATATCATCATTTGCATGGGCCATATTGGATCGAGGGGGGGGGAGGAGGGGGACTGATAACAGGGGGAGGGGAACTTACTAAGGTAGATTGACCTGCGATAGGACTACTAGGGTTAGGGTTACTTTCAGACTGTGACGGGCTCTCAAGGATAACAGGTCTTCGCTGCGGAGTTACAGGAGGGTTTCTAACAAAAGGGGTTCCTTCAAATTCAGATTCTTCGGGACTTAACAGGGTATAATCGGTATTCTGTCCTAGGGTATAGGATCCAAAAGTTCTCTTGTATCTTTTACTGCTTCGAAGAAAACCACTTTTCTTGTCGAAGTCACTTTCACTTCCAAACATAGGTTAGTAGCAATAAATATAGCAATCTGATTCAATAAGTACTATGCCTTTCTCAGCCAAGAGCATTTTAATTTTCAGACTAAGTGAGTTTAGGTACTTACCCCTTGGTCCTTTGAAAAACTGTCTTTCTGCTTCGCTGAAATAAGTATGTGTGTCGATGGCGAACTCCGTCACAAGTGCTTCAAGGGTTTGCATTGTCCAAAGGCAACAACTCTTGATACCACGTTGTTCACCCTTTTCAACAGCGTAATTCTTTCCGGGGTCCAGACAGGAAACTGATTTTATTTGAAGTTTTTCTTTCTTTCTGTCAACCTGGATAACCACTGGTGCAATTCTATGTGGATACTACCAAAGAAAATTTCATGAATATCAGTAAAAATTTACCTTTGCAAGAAGTCATCTGAGCTATGACGAGGATCCTTATTTTCTTGTTCAGCAAATTTTAGGTAGGTATCTTCGATCCAGTCACTGATTTCTTGTAATGAGGGCCTCCAAAACATGTCCCTCTAGGTACGATGTAGATCCCTCTTGAAGCAGATACTAGTTCAGCTGACAACGGAACCAATTTGTTGGTTCTTAGGGCAGACCCAGGTTCTATACTTTTATCTTCCAACCAACAAACAGACCCACAGTGTTGGCCCTTTCGGCAACAACCTATGAACAAGTTGCAGTCTCACCCAAAACAACTATGGGGTCCCATAGAATTAGGTTTCTGCAGGAAAAAGAGGGATATTACTGTACCTTTAGCCTTACCAAATAATAATCATACAACACAGAGCTTTGATATTCACTTAAATAGATTCGCAGTTTAGATAAACAAACAGTTTCTTGCTTAACCCTTAACTGGGAATTCATAGCGAAGTTAGTACTTAGCAATATATCTTACTTATCATTCACCTACTTATCAAATGCATAAAAATATAATAGAAACAACACAAAAGAACCACCACAACACAAGATATACGTGGTTCACCCCCAGTGTAGGGGCTATGTCCATAGAACTGCATTTATATTCAACTCTTTACAAACACACAGTTCTGATCTATGCAATCAGTTGCATATCTCCTCAATCACCTGAAGCTGTGCACTTAGCTGCAGATCCTTCCTTCCAAAACCCTCTGCGCACTCAGCTACAAAGTTCATCCACGCACACAGCTGGGATTTAACCTTTCTTACAAAAACCCTCTGTGCACTCAGCTGCAGAGGTCATCCATGCACACAGCTAGGACTTAACCTTAAACCCCAAAATTAGGTCTTAGCTTCTTCGCATCAAATTATCATCATCACATAAATCGTCAAAAACCTCACTTGACTCCTTTACATAAGTGCCTATTTATACAAGTGCACTTTTACAATACCATGGGCTTAAACCATGGGCACCCAAAAACCATAAACCCTGGGTTTAAACCATGGGTCATTTACAAAAAGACAGGCTTCGACCCATCCCTGGAACCCCTAAGACTATTTTGTGTCACAACTCCGCTTACAAGATTCGCACCAAAACTGCGGAGTTGCCAAACTAAAGGACATTGAAGGTCTGCACCCCAACAAAATGTATTAAGTTATAATATTGGTTATGAAAATGAACCTAAAATGATTAAGATATCTAAGAAACTTTCATAAAAGGAAAGAAACAGGTGCATTAAGCTACTGAAATCATTTGTTGATATTTTTGCTTGGTCATAGGAAGGTATGAAAACTCACAATGCTAACATAATGCAGCATATGATTCCTCTAAAGCCAAAAACTAAGCCTTTCATACAAAATTGTAGGATACTTAATCCAAAATTACTTCTAGTCATTGAAAAAGAGGTTAAAAAGTTGGTAGATGAAAAAATCATAATTCCTCTCAAATATTCATCTTGCGTAGCAAATTTGGTACAAGTACGTAAGAAAAACAAAGAAATCAGATTGTGTGTAGATTTCTGTAATTTGAATAGATGCTATTTTAAAGATAATTATCTATTACCCAAAATTGATCAAATTGTATAGAGAGTGGTAGGATCAAAGAGGATATATATGATTGATGGATTCTTTGGTTATAATCATATTGCAGTACAACCAGAGGATAGAGAAAAGACATCCTTTACAACTCCTTGGGGGTACATTTATGTACAACAGGATGCCTTTTGGGCTCATGAATCTAGGTGCTACATTTTAAAGAGCTATGCATATAGATTTTTTTGGTGAAAAATAAAAGTTTGTAACCATATATTTAGATGACATAATAATATTGTCCAAATCTGATGATGAACATTTGAAGCATTTAAAACCAACTTTTCTTAAATTCAGGAAGTATAGATTATCTTTGAATCCTAAAAAGTCTCATTTTGTTATGGAAGAAGGTAAGCTCTTAAGTCATATAGTCTTTGCTGAGGGTATTAAAATCGATCCAAAATGGGTTAACGCCATCTTGAAAATCATCCTACCCATAAATAAGAAAGGAATTCAATCTTTCCTTGGTAATATAAATTTTATGAGAAGGTTCATCCCTAATTTTATAGAAATCATTAAACAATTACTGAAATGATTAAGAAATACAAAGAAGTTAAGTGATCAGTTGAGGCTAGTTCATCATTTGAAAAAATAGAACAAACACTTATAGAAACACCAGTTTTAATAAGTCCTGACTTTCCTAAAGAATTTTTCAGTTTTCTCATTTGCAGCTGAAGACACTATAGTTGTTTTTCTATTACAGAATATTTCATATGGTTTAGAGAAACCAATTTCATTCTTCAGCAAAACATTGAGAGATTCAGATTTGAAGTATAGTACATCGGAAAAAAAATCCTATGCATTAGTCAAGGCTCTGAAACTCTTCAGGATTTATGTTTTGCATTCCAATATTTTAGCATATGTTCCTAACATAGCAGTTAAGGATATTATGGTGCATACTGACAGTGAGGGAAAAAGAGGAAGATGGATAGCTAAAATCATGGAATATGATGATGACATTAAGCCTACCAAATTGGTAAAGGGACAATGTCTAAAAATAGTTTTGGAAGAATCAAATTGTCAGGTTTTAGATATTCATATGGTGGTTGAACAATTAGTACAAGATTCATCAACAAAATATGACAAAGAGCATATTTATATAAGGTATCTTGATTCTCCATGGTATGGGAAAATTGTGTATTTTTTGCTTCTTTTACAATGTACTCCTGATCTAAATAAGAGTGAATATAAATCATTAAAAATTAAATATTTGAAATATGTTTTAGTTGATCATTTCTTATATTGGAAATATACTAGAGGTATATTGCTTAACTGTTTGGATAAATCGTAGGTTGATGTTGTTACTGTAGAATTACATGGGGGTCCATGTGGGGGTCATAAGTATTCGAGAGAAACTACATTTAATATTTTAAGAGTTGGTTACTATTGACCCACTCTTTTTACACATATGTATCTCTAGGTCAAGGCTTGCATTAAATGTCATAAATTGCAGGTATACACAAGTTGTAGTCTTTACACTTAAAACTAATTGCAGTAAATGCTCCATTTCAACAATGGGGTTTAGAATTTATAGGAGAAATTCATCCTGATTCTAGTGGCTAGCATAAGTGGATTTTTACTGCCACTAATTTATTTACCAAGTGGGTGGAAGTGATTCCCACAAGGAGATCAACAAATAAAGTTTTCATCATTTTTCTTCAAGATAATATTCTGAGCAAATTTTGTTGTCCAAGAAAGTTAGTAACTAATAATGCTCTAGTATTTAAGTCCAAGAATATGATCAATTTTTGTGAAGAAAATAAAATCATATTAAAACATTCCACACCTTATTACCCTCAAGGGAATGGATTAGCAAATTCCACTAATAAGAATATTGTGAATAGTATTAAAAAGATGTTATTTCAAAACAAAAGGACTTGGGACATTAAATTAAAATATGCTCTTTGGGAAGATAAGATAATTGTAAATAAATCCATTGGAACATCACCTTTTCAGCTTGTTTATGGAATTGATGTAATATTTCTTGTCCAACTAAGTTTTCCAGAAATCAAATTTTTGTAAGATGTAGAAGAAGAACTAGATGGAATGAAAAGAAGGATGTTTCAAATAGTCAAGATGCAAAAAGAAAGAGAAATGATAATGGAAAAAGCTTAAACTTACAAAAAAAAAAGGTAAAGGAAATATTTGATAAAAAAGTCAAAAAAAAAAACTTTATCAGTTGGGGATGCAGTTCTCAGATGGGATGCACAAAATGATCAAAAAGGTAAGCATGGAAAATTTGATAATTTATGGTTGGGACCTTTTACAATAATTAAGATTTTGGGAAATCACACTTTTGACATACAAAATATGGATGGTGATGAAGTCACAGGCCTAGTAAATGGGTGGTTCTTGAAACATTTTCACACATACTAAACTAAGGCATTCATATTCATTGTATATATCATTACAGTTTTTTATATGAGACTCCATCCCAATAAAGCAGTTTAATTTTAGAGGTATGATTCTAGCAGTTTTTTTGAAGGAACATGGTCAATATGTTCTTAAAGCCTCATAAGGAGAGCTCTATCCCCAATCGGAGCCATATGTTATCTCTAGATTTGTATCTTAGTCCTACCTTATATATTTTTCCTAGAAGACTATTTTCTTATTGCTACCTTAGTTTTACGTTAGGACCCTTTACAATTAGTTGTTAGGTTATCTTATCATTGTTTTATTTGTTAGAATTAACATGGCTCATTTTCATTAATATTTCAAGTTCTTAATCTTTATTAAAATTATGCATAGCTTGATAAAGTCCAATGTTAATGAATAAATCTCATTTTTAATGAATAAGGTCCAATTTCATTTATGCATCGTGCATTGTGAAGGTTTCAAGTGTTCAAATTTAATAAATACATGGTTGCATTGCATCAATAATTATAGTACAACAACACATTAAATAATGAGTGACATGCTAGCATTGTCGGATTGTTCCACTAGGAAATTGGTTAAGGACACATGTCATGTATTGGACGTGTGTTTGAAAGAGGAGTTCCTCTTCATAATGATACTAATAGTAGCTCAGATGTGTGTTGGACTAAGGAGTGTAAATTGATTATGGAATGGATGTACAAACACATTTCGGTATTATCACAATGCATGAACCCCGATTCGTATTCTAATTAACCTAAATAGTAAAGGCTTGATAATTGAGATTTCTGCATATATTATTTTTCTTAGACATGTTTTGAATGAGAATTTAGAAAAATAACGAAATCACGATGGCAGTGGTAAAAAAGATCAGTGGAAAAATATGAAGGTTAGAGTCGTATAGTATCAAGTGGGCAAAAGAATTTCCCAGATATGCTGAGATGATTAAAAATGCAGGATGCTTTTCTTTGTGTGAAAGATTATGAGGTTCCAACCTACAGGTAATGAATTCCTTTGTAAATAATTACAAGTATTATGTGGTAAATTTTCAAACTCTAATGTTTAAGGTATATGAGGCTACCATTGCAGAGGTGATAGGAATACCATCTGAGGGAGAAAGGTGGTTCAAGAAGCACCTATTAGAGGTTGACTTACGTAGGTTTCTATTGCCCAGTTTTGAGAAGCTATATTGGGGAAAAGGAATTCATTTAAACAAAGTTAAACCTAAATGGAGAGATATTCTAAATGTTGTGCACTGTTATATAACTTGTGAAGGTTGGTTCACAATCATATTCAGGTATCATTTAATATTTTGATTGCATTTAAATGGAGAATCCGTATTAAACTTGCCCTATTACCTTTTTAATAGTATAGAGAAGATGGTTGCATGGGTAAGAAACCACCCTGATCACAACATACATTCAATATTTCATCATGGTTTAAATAAGCTTCTGATAACTACTCAGTTGGAAAAAATTGATACATCTTGAAAACATTTTATTTTCTGGTTTGGTTTTGAGCCTGAAGCTCAAATACATGATGATGAAGAAATTAGAAGACATTACACAAGGAATAAAATAAAGGTAGATGAAGGTGGAAATGAACAAGCACAAAAGTTATGTGATACTGTAAACATGTCTATCTCATATATTTCCATAACAGAGGTATAGAGGACGATGATTATCGAATTCCAAAAAAGAAGAAGCCACCGTTGTTGATACTCCTAGGAATATTGGGGAAAATATTATCGTTCAATAGTTTTCATAAAATTAAAAGCAGGATGAAACCCGTATTGTAAGTAATATTTAGAAAAATTGGAGGCCAAATACTAGACAAAAAAATAAGTTAAGGATGAACATGAAGGCTGTCTTAAACCCTAAATTTCAGAATTACGTTGTGATGGTTATAGAAGATTATTCTAGTGGTGAATATCTACATGCTACAAACGAGAGGTATCACACAACAGATCAAACCCCCACAGAAATTCAAGAGGAATTAATGCATACACCATATATGATTAAAGAAGTTTGCAAAGGTAAACAAAAGGTGGTTGAATTTGAGCTTGGTACAGGTTCGAAGCCTTCAGAGATTGATGAATATATTTCACATTTGGATATAATGAAATTGGTATCAGAATTTGAAGTATTCAAAAAATACTTGCTATCCTTTAAAGAACAAAATAGATATCTAAATGATGCAAATGAAAAATTAATGATTGCTAACAGAAGGTTGAGAGAGGATTTATAAGAAATTGATGCAAACTACCAAGAGCTCATAATAGTATCAAAATACATTTTATGGAGGAAGAGGGCTACACAGCAGCAGTATGAGAAAATCATAAACATAAACAAAGAACTCCTAGATCAAATTAAATTTATGGAAATAGAACATTCTCAGCTACAGAAAAGATATCAATCATTGGATGGTTTAACTATACTAGTTGAAGCATCCAGGAAATTAGAACTGATTGTGGATAAGTCCATCTCAAGAGCCAAGTCATACATTCTATATATTTTTGATAAATAGATTTGTTATGTCATTGGATAGATTTTAGTATTAGGTATCAAGTTTAGTTTCGATTCATTCGATCTAGATAAGATACTAGTCATCTTTTCTATATTTGGTTATTCAGATCTATAAAATATGGATCTTAAACTACTTTAGTTTTAAGACTTTTTGTATATATAGATGTAAGGGTGAACAATGTAAGGGTATGTGTGAATGGTGTGGATATCAGACTGGCATCTTTTACTTGTGGGCATGTATTTCATTTTCAATTTGTATAAAGATTGTCATGAAATGATTATATTCGAGATGCGAGTGTTTGTTTTAATATTGATCATGTTAAATGTTTATGTTTAGTTTAAACCACTTATTCATGATTATGTTCCTTGATAGTTTTTACCTATTCCTGGTATTCTTATGGATATTTTAATATGTTTATCATAGATCTGAATTGAACCTTTTCACTCTTTATATAAATTCATACTCAAAGTCTTTCTATTCTTGATTATGATGCATAGAGATCTATTGTTTAGTCATTTGAGACATTTTATCCTGCTCTCCATTTCACTTATATTTTTATAAGCTAGGAAACCTAGTCATCCATCAAGAAACTTTAAGATTCTCTAGATTTTGAACATCGATAGTCTAGGTGGAAACTCTAGTGATAACAGTATCCTTGGGCACTATGCCTTATTATCCTAGAAGCTTAATCACACTTGCTATAACAAGATTTGAAAGTTCCATAAAAGTAAAAAATCTACTAGTGTTTCATATGAAAAAATATTGACGAGCATTGTTTGGATTCATATCCCAATAATCTAGGTTAAACTATAAAAAAATGTGTGACCTATTAGTAAATTAATTTACATTGGTTGAATCCATGTGTTGATTTTAAAGGGTCCAATTTTGAATTAAGGTGCAATAAGGGATCTATTTCAAAATTATCAATTTTTCTAATCCATCATGATATTTTTATGGGAGCAAGATGAAGAGAACACTTGAATGAGAAGACTCTTAAGGTACTTAGTTTTTTCTTGAAGTGAAAAGACATGTATGATAATAAAAAAATACTCGAAGTAAATTTTTTGTATATTACTTATAATAAAGTGAAGCAAATATACATGAGCATATGTGTTTTGTTTACTCCTAAATGAAATATTAAAATGTAATTGATTTGCGAAAGATCACTAGAAAGAATTAAATGTGCAACAAGAAATATTTCACTCTTGTAGTGTTTTTTGATTCATCAAGGTCAATTCTTGGAAACAATGCAAAAAGAATGCTAGGAATAGAATGGTTTTTGGGCCACTTGTTTATGTGAAGAGTGGATTTGATCTAAATTTCTTAAAAAGAAATACATATGAATGTCATCAAAGTTTAAACTATTATGATTTAACTCAAATTCCTATACTAATCATTCTTATAGGTTGAAAGAAATGAATATTTTATCAATCTACTCTCATGTAATCTAGGAGTTGGTTTATGACCTCCAACTTAAATCCCGCAAAAAAGGAAAGTTGAAAAATATGATTTCCCCCCACTTAAACTAAGTGATTTGAATTCCTAAGTAAAAATATCTTGTTGATTTTAATTCCTTAATCAATGTGAACAACCATGTAGACTACAACTATGTGTTACAGATAAAATATTTCTATGTCTTGGGGTGGACCACAACAAATAGGATGACAACAGAAATCAACTCTAGTCCCAAATATTTCATATAAATGTAAATTCTAACAATGAAAATAATTGTTCATACCTCAACCAAAAATTTGAATTAGCCCATTATTGGGCCTTAAATACAATGCTTGAAACCTACAACTTGTCCTCAACAACAAATATATCCAAGCATATAATATATTCATGAAATTTTATAACCTATGCTAGCATAATACATTTAAAAATTTATGAAGGAAATATACGCATGGAAATATATATAACATTTGCAAATGAAATTGGACGAGAAAAAAGTATTTCTATTAATTCAAATAGAAGTACAAAGTGACAACCTCTTTCAGCAACTCATCGGAACCGAGAAACTAAGTTCCTCTGCCTGGGCCTCCACCACTTCAATACTCCATACCAAGGCAATCTCACAAATAAAATGGAGATCTTGGGAGATGAACATAAAGAGTTCTATCAAAAAGGATAAAGGGACGTAGACTCAAGCATATGGAAATGGGGAAAATTTCCCGTTATAGTTTCCTTACTCTCAAAGTTTCTCCTTCTCCAATGCTTCACAATAGATCAATATATGTCCCTCAAATGGGAAATGGAGGGTCAAATCAAAGCGTTTCCTAGCATATAAATGGCCAGGGATAAATCTATTCATTACTTGATGAGGAGAACTCCAAATATTGTTTTTTTAGCAAAAAATTATATCTAGGCGGATTGTAATGGTGTAAACTGTGTGTATGCGAGCTACAAAGTTGTTCACCTACGTGTGTCTTTAAAACTGTATTGTTTAGGGTTGTACTGAAGCATCAGGATTATACTAAGTAAGGGGGGTATAATGAGTCTGTATAGGGACAAGGGAACGCCATCAAGAAATGATGCATAAGGTGTGTCAAATCACACTATAACATATTCTTCCTAATGTGTGAGGTCAAAAGGTACATGATGGTTGAATTACATTATATCAATCCAAGAAGTGGAGTAGTGAAGACTCGGCTGGAAGAACTAGCCACTTGTCATCATAATACGATAATGAACCTGTATACATGACTACAGATATGGAATATATATATTAGTCCTAGATACATATAAGTATAATGGAAATGAATAGTCATAATGGACATATGTCATAAGTGGTCATAGTCAAGTACAATACATAGTGGATTCTAGTCTCCATAATGAATGAAGACATTTGGTACATAATGAAGTACACTACTCTTGTATGAGAACTCAAATCACATATGTACTGTCATGATCAAGGTAGTAGCATATATGGAATGCCACCATAATCTGAGGTATTCTACACAAACTGCTGATGGTACATGTACCATCATGTGAATAAAGGTGTTGAGGTAAAACATGATGAAACATCATCTTATTACCGGTAATAAGATGATGTATTCCCACTGATGATCAGGGGACATTAATTTATTCCCAATCTGTCGATGATGAGAGAAACTTCCACTGATGAATGCAAGTCTTAAGGAACTCAAATGACTCTATATCCTAATTCCAGAATATATGATATGAAGTCGATAGAATGGAATCCGATGGAAGGAGGGCATTAGGGAATCCCCCATAAGCCAACGTGAGGTACATAGAAATGATAGATGATTTGGAAGAACTTGAAAAAACAAGATGTACATGAACCAATAACCATGTGTGTCTCTCTCTCACACTAGATACAAATAGCATGTGAAAGATACCCTTTGAATAGTAGGCAATGATGAAAACTAATAACAAAGGTGAGGAAATCACCAATAGGATATAATGGAATCCAATACATGGCACAAATCCCAATGTGTGAATATATTTCTTACCATTAAACAAAAGGGAACCCACTTAGTCAACAACCAATGATGAGATGTCATCTGTTGCATTCAAGACCGCTTGTCAATGATGAAAGTAATCCTAGGTTTCCAAGTAGGTCAACATCTCTATGATGTACCAAGAATGGATGAAATGCAAAGTCAAGATATCTGAGGAATGAATTAATCAGACTAAACTTTATTTGAACAAGAGCATAAGGAAGATAGAGACACTTAGGCAACAAACACTCAAATGTGCATACTGGAACAACTCTACAACATAGGAGGCATCACTAGAGGATCCATGGGGATTGGAAGCTTAACTAGTTAGTGGATAAATTTTTTTAATAATGAGTGTAGCTCTTAATATCATACTAGAAACCCAACCCATAATGGATGGCCTCATGAACCGTGCTCTATTCAAAGGAGACATGATGACTGCCAACATAAGATAATATCATTTATTGCCCATCTTTTTGTGTGTTTTTTTTCTTTCGGTAATTTTCATATTATAAATCTTGAAAAAGAATAAAATATTCTTATATTAGAATAAAGAGGAAACGAGTGTCAAGGTAAAGCAAACTAATTCCAATCAATAGAACATACCTATGATCAATGAAAGGAAACATGTGCAAGATAAGGACACTTGGGGGAATGGTTCCTCTAGGGCGAGGGGTGATAAATTTGCAAAGGATAAATAATAGGCTTTGCTTGGCTAGAATTAAGACAATATCAGGCAATTTGTCCTATAAAATTGAAGTGGAGAGCCAACATTAATCTAAATAAGGAAAGAGGATGCATGAAATACATTTACAACTTCATATAAAGTGGCAGACCCTAAGGCAGATAGCCAGCATAATGGATAAGAAAGCATAAGAAGTTTTTGTTCATAGTCATGGCGAGACTATAAGGGAATCCCAAACCTAAGGAGGAATATCAACATGGGAACCAAATGGAAAAAGGGCTTCTAACTAAGGTACACATGGTCATGAAAGCTCTATGGATTACATAATAACACGTCTAGAAGCAGCTGGGAGGTTTTGTGTCATTAAGAATTGGGTTTGTAACTATGTTTTATGTAACATGGTTATAGGATAATGCAACAATGAAAAAATAATGTGATCCTATACTATATTCCAGTTAAGATTTATACTTGCCAAAGGTGCGAACAAGCTTGGAAACAGTCAAAATCCACTAAGTATTGACAAAAAATTCATTAAAAGAAGGACCTTGCATGACACTATTAGTCCATAAACATGTTATACAACTTGACAAGAAATTTATACTCAAAATGAAAACCCTACCCATAAAAACTCCTATTTTTTGTGAAAAAACACCTCCAAATCAAAAAGTGGCACTACCGGTAGCACCATGTTTTGGCAGGGGAGGGGGGATAAAAATGTGGACATGGATGAAAAAATTCCTTAATGTTATTTACAATAAACTTAAAATCAAGCCCAAAATTAAAAATTGATGCTACTGGTAGCATACTGTTTCAAAAAATGGCATAATTATATCAATTTATCATAATTTAAAGGGGTATGTATTAAACCTCTTAGTATCACTATATAAAATTTGTACTAATTTAAACAAAAAATATTCAAGAAATTATTAGACCAGTCTTTCCAAATAAAATAAAGGAAATTATGATAATACTCATAATAGAATCATATATTAAACCATAAGATGTAGAAGCTATTCATATTAGAATTGAAACATTCCTTTAGAGTTTCCACACAGACAATGTCATCTTAATAAAAAATATAAAATGTTTCATGTGCAAATAGTGAAATCAACACATGGATTCTAACACACCATCAGAAACTACATTTTCTTCAGATGAATGATTAGATGAATATGTGTATAACACGTATTCTTCTCTACTATCAATAAGTGCATCGTCTAAGTCTTCATGTACGCCCAACATTTCATATGACATATTCCTTCTTGATCTATGCCTTGGTTTAGCAGACTCCCATGATGCAACTATTTCTTATGCCAATAGTATTTTGATAATCTATGTATTCTTGGAGTGAAGAGTTCCTTTTTTGTCAACTAAAAGTCATAAACTATTGGCACAAGAAATAGTTGCACGTATTCTTATTGATAGTAGAGAAGAATATGTGTATAACACGTATTCTTCTCTACTATCAATAAGTGCATCGTCTAAGTCTTCATGTACGCCCAACATTTCATATGACATATTCCTTCTTGATCTATGCCTTGGTTTAGCAGACTCCCATGATGCAACTATTTCTTGTGCCAATAGTATTTTGATAATCTATGTATTCTTGGAGTGAAGATTTCCTTTTTTGTCAACTAAAAGTCATAAACTAGTGTATCAACATCTTGTAAGTTCAAAATTTCAATGCGACGATGATTTACATTATGACCCTTTCTTATTCTCTTTTTGCAAACATTTTTCTCAACCACCATATATGGATTTTACACACCATAAAATGGGCATGTTTCCATAGAATACCAATGTACTTCAATAGATATAACTTATTCATTTTCTTTATTGACCTTCATAACTTTTGCAATCCAAAATGGAAAACCGTGTGCATCTTCTGTAGTCAGCACCGCAATCATATAACCTTCCTTAATATCTTGTACTAAGCCTCTGTAAAGGCCTTCCAATGCCTCACGTTGTGTAGATGATATTCTAGACCCAATATACATTTCCCTTTCCTCTTCTTGAGAAGGATCAACACCTTCTGGTTCAACATTTAATTCCTCATTTTCATTTGACATATTTTGTGGCCAATGAAATGGAGTATTCAAAAAAATATCTCCATTTGTAGAGTTTAAAATTATGTCATTTTTCTCCATCAAAAAATAGTCCCACCAAACAGTATTAGTAACATCAAAATATTCACATGTATCTTTGATAGTCTTTTTAATTTCTTACAAGCAATGAGAATAATCAACATCTCTATTGTGATGGCATGCATTTTGAATCTCAATAGATTATTGCAATAACAATAACTTTGAAGAATAATTTTGACGAATTGGGATGAATTTCAGAAATGTTAAACCTGATGTAGGCCCCCATTCTGCACTTATTGAGTACTTCTTACCCCATAGTAGTGTTTTCCCATCAATAGTTTTTATACGAAATTTATGTTGGAAGATAATGTCATTAATTTTTTCAATGCACCTTTCTTTACCATCTGATCCCATAATAAAGCTTTGCATGTCAACAATATCCTCCAATGTTAGTACAATAGGCTCTAGACTATATATCTTTCTAATAATTTCAATTAATGATGGGAGACTCCCAAAATTATTCCTCCCCAATGTCACTGCAAAATGGATAAACATTTAATGAATATGGTCGTGTGTGTGTCCAACAAGAAGGAAACCAACTTTAACCTTTTGAAAAATTCCCAATTCAACAAGCATGTTTAGATAACCAAACATGATCTAATTTTTGTTTTCCCAGCTAGTGTTGTCCAATTGTAGGTATAGAACTCGAGGAAGATTGTTGGATCAATGACTAATAACATGGTGAATTATGGTGATAGTTAAATTTTCATCATTCTAAATCTTTGGAGTTGTAAAGTAAACCCTTTGGGGAATATGACCATTAAAAACCATATAACCAACCAAGTGAAACTGAATAAAATTTTCCTCCTTTAAATTCTTTGGTACACGAACAAAATGTGGAAAAAGTGTTTTTTTTCTGACCCATGCCATCAATTATCAAACCCAAATATTGATGTGGATCATCATAAAAATTCTTGGGACGTTTGTATAATTTTTTCCATTCATCTGATTGTTAATTGTGATGTGCTTGAAGTTCTTTGATAACGAAATCTAGAAACAAAATAAATATAAAACATTGATGCACTTTTATAATTGATATGTATTCAAGAAAATAAACTTTTTAGAGACATGCCTCTTTCTATCCCTTCTGATTTATCCCTTATTTATTTAAGAGAAGCACATATACTACAAACGCCCATCCTTTACCTCTTATAAATACAAACATTCTTGAACTTTATTTTCCATAGTCTTGTAAAATATGCATATCTGATGAAATTGTTATTTCCTTCGGCCTCTTGAACAAATTCCTTGTACAAGTTGTAGATTTCATGCCTCGAGAAAATATTTGGAATGTGTATGGTTTATCTATCTAGCATACTCCCTCCATGCTTAGAAAATAAGTCATGCATGTTGGCAATATGGATTATATTTGTCATTGATGTCAAAATAAGTTCAGTGATGACAAAGGAATAACCAAGGACATGATGGCAGGGTGAACTCAGTGAAATTCAAAGGAAATAAAAGGTAGTGATGACATCGCATGAATGATGAAATGGAAGATATGATGACATAGAATAACATAATTGATGGCAAATTGGTAAGAGACATTTCCTATGATGACGAAGCAGATGATGTGACATCATTCTGGAGAAATATGGTAATTGGTGAAAATTAGGAAAATTACTACATATGGATAAATAGTCAATGTTGGGTCAGGAAAAGTGTGCAAGGAAAAATCCGACACATAAGTGCAAGACAGGTAAAGCAGGTGCACAGCGGAGAAGGACAGGTAAAGTAAGAAGCACAAGCATAGAGCAGAGGAAGATGCAACGAGGATCAATGTGACAAGGAAAGGCATATCTAATTCAGTGGAAGAGGTAGGTAGAAGAGTTAAACCTGAACAGGTGCATGTCAAGGAAAACTGCAAAAGGACAAGCTGGAAGAAGACTAAAGGACAATTTTACAGCTATTTATGACGTGCGTAGACAACCTGAAAGACATTTTTGTGGCTAGTTAAGGTTGTGGTTAATGTAATATAGAAATTTTGTGGCCAATATGGCCTCACATTACTGTAATAACAAATATTTCATAGCTACTTGAGTCTATAATAACTGAGTTGTACTCAGTCGACCCTGCGTGGTATTGTAAACACTATAAATAGGAGGAACTCGCTATTTATAAGGGTTAGCTTTAGTATTATTTGTTGTTAACTTTAAGAGTTATCGTCAAGAAATAGTTGAGTCAGCTAGGATTGTATAGAAATTAGAGAGGATTCTAATAGTATATGGTTGACGAGCCACGGATCTGCAGCTGAGTGCACAGACCGTTTTGTAGGAGTTAATTTGCAACTGAGTGCGTAGATAGTAAAGTAGAATATTCAATCCAGGATGTGTGTGGATCAGTAGGAGTAGATAGAAGAATAAAATAGAGAGCATGAGAGCAAGAAGAGTTGATAAAAAGACATATCTTAAGAACATTCTGTAAATTGCAGACTGCAAGGTGCTACCTATATTTCTCATGCCAAATGAAGAACACCTTAGTGGTTTTTCCCGGATGGGTTTCCATATTATTTCCTTTTTTATGGATGTTGAATGGTGAATGTGAATGGTTGAATGTTTGACATTCAATGTTAAATGTTTAATTATATCCCTTTATTTACAGTTATTGTGTGAATGAATGTCGCGCTATAGATGAATGCAGTAAATGAATGATTGAATAGAGAATTGTCAAGAACTATGTATTATTTCATGTTAAGTTGTTAAGTTATAATATCAGTTGCATAAAAATAATTTACTTTAAAGGAACTAGATGTGTTGCACTGTTTCGCCACTGTCGAGTCGTGAAAGACTCCATCCCTCCATCTCTGTCAAGCGCCTTGGTTGTGCACCAAGGGACTATACTCCCTCGCCAACTGTGGAAACATGGTTATGGAAGTTAGACATTAAGATATCTCGAGTGATAATGCACCTTCCTTGTGGGTGTTTCTGACTAGGACTGCTCTGTCAAGGCAATGTATTTGGGTGTTTTGTTTGTTTCATGTTTTTGTCGAACCTGGGTCGCGTAAGTAAGGAAAAGAGTCCAACAAATGGTTCTGTTTCTAGAACCCTTAATCATTTGAGTTGATGGAGATGTTTTTTCATATGATATAAATGGAAATAGAGGATTGGATGCAGTCTAAGATGCTAAACTTTGTGCAAGAAGAGAGCGCAAGATCACGGTTGAGTGCATAAAACTAGTTAGACCGATACATATACTATGATATTCATGAGATCTTCTTTGCAAAGTTTTTTATTGTTTTGCATGAGTGTTTTTCAAGGTTTGTGACTCAGCAAACAAATTTACAAAGAATAGAAGTGGTTGAGTGGAGTGATCAGTTGGTTTGCGAGATAACCAATGTAATTAACCCCATCTCTAGAGATGTTGATTTTTGGATCGACAGTATTTTGAAAGGATATATTACTGAGTTTACAATAGAAACTATAACCTCATATATTGAAGCTGAAAGAAATTTTTTCCAAGGACCTCGATGAAGATACTTGTTGTCTATAAGTACATGGATAAAGATGCTAGTTTATGAGAAAGGTATCTTGCAGTTGGGCAGTTGAGTTGCATATCCATAGGAGGGGATATGTCACAAATGATATGTAGAGAAAGTGGGAAATGGTGAGATGAGATGTTTCCAGGAAGTACAGAACCTAAACCAGAATCTAGATTCCTAAGGAGTGGAAGGAGATTTAGGTCTGGAAAAAGGAGAAAGATAATTCCTGGTATGTTCGGAGAAAGTGACTATGAAGTTGAGTCACCTATAGAAGAAGGTTCTTGCGATGAAGAGGAGGACTATAGCCCTATTTTTGAAGGAGCGGAAGAGTTAGAGGAATCTGTGGAGACACCAAGATTAAGACGTGACTACATCACACCCAGAGTGTCGCCAGAGGTAAGGTCTAGAGCCTCATCTCTTGAGAGAGTTGTTAATACTAATAGTGCTAGTATTGCTACTAGAGTGCAAGAGGGTACACCTCCATTAAATTATTCATCAGACAACCCTGACGCCAAATCAATTTCTGGGCATGATACTATATTACCAGCATTTAATGGGAATGGAGCAGAGGATCTAGAGAAGCATTTATTCCTCTATGAAGTTGTTTGGATGGTTTTCCTAGTTCATAATGCGGACCTAAAGAAGGCCCATATGATCATGAATCTGAGGGGTTGTGCACTTGACTGGTTTGTGAAGTTCTATGTAGTACCTCTAGGAACCCCACAAAAAAACCTTGAAGAGATCCTACTCACAATGTTCTGTGATTTTAGAAAACCTAAATCTTATTCGCAGTGTGTCACTAGGACTAAGGAGATAAAACAATCATTGGAAGAATTTGTATGGGAATTTGACCAGCAGTTTAAAACTTTGATGGAAAAAGTTAGTTTCCAAATGTCGTATGTACAACACAAAGAGTGTTGTATTGCCACACTAATACCACACATATGAGGTCCATTGATGCAACAAAAGATTGAATCATAGAAAGAAGTGCTGGAATTAGAAATGAATATGGAAGCCTCGCCAATAAGATGTGGTGCCTTAAGAATGGTGTATATTTAGTCGTAGCTGGCTAATATAACAATACAAATTTAGGATATCAAGAAGAGAAAGGAAGCCCAAGAATATTTATGGTGTATGAAATGAATAATGGATGGACATTGTTATATTTTTAACATTAAGCTAGCATTATTAGGATCTTTTAATTGAGAGAATAACAAGCACAACAATCAAACACAAGAGACAATGAACATAGTGTTTTTCCTCGAGGAAACCATGAATGGAGAAAAACTTGCAACTTCCTCAGAGATAGAAACAACACCAAATAAAAAATCCCAAAACAGTAAGATGATCTCCCGATCACAGTAACCTATTTCTTCCTAGCCCCAGTGTATTCTTCTTCCTTAGCTATGTGCTACAACTGAGTGTGTGTTAAATAGAGAGGTCACCTCTCTATTTATACTAATTCTCGACATGACTAAAACCCTACTAGGTCCAAATTCACTAGGTGAGTCTAATAACCCTAGTTCCCTGGAACTGCGGGGACTTTAACCCTTAGACAATAGGAGGGTTACCCACAATGAATTGACATGACTTGTTTACACTATAGATCATCATGATTAGAACATCGAGGCATGGCATCATGACTTAATTACATTACAGACACATCCTGGAATAAACATCGGGGTACAAGACATAAGACACATAGGTGAATACATTCCGAAGTTACAAATACATCAAAACTCCCTCTTAACTAGGAAGGTATTATTTTGACACAATTTTCAGCACTGTTCTTCTTCTTTGTATCAACTAGGTCATCTCATTATCTTCATCTTCAAGTCTTCTTCTTCGTCTTCTTCTTCTTCTTCTTCTTCTTCAAGTCTTCGTCATCACGAAATCTGCATCATCACGACTACTAGATCATCATTGTTGGATCATCATCACATCTGGATCATCACTTGATCTGGATTGTCATCAAGTCTAGATCATCACATCTGGATCATCACTTGATCTGGATCATCATCAAGTCTGGATCATCATCACATGCTATCTCAGAATGGTGCTATCTCAATTCTTCTCATCACAGGAAGTTCTATAGAGTCATCCATGTAGGCCTACCCTTCATCTAGGTCTTCATCAGTGCTTATATATGATACTTAAGTCAAAATGGTCCACCCATCTCTTATATCTGACCTCATCTTGTCAAAAAGGCATGACCAACACTCACATCTGACCTCATCTTGTAAGAAAGGCCTAGCACTCACATCTGACCATGTGTAAACACATCGCGTTAGAATGGCTCAGCACTTATATCTGATCATGTGCAAGCACATGGCATCGGAATGGCTCTGCACTTACATCCAACCCCATCTTGTCAAAAAGGCACAACACTCACATCTAACCATGTGTAAACACATCGCGCCAGAATGGCTCAGCACTTATATCTGACCTCATCCTATCAGAAAGGCTCTGCACTTACATTCGACCATGTGTAAACACATCGCATCAAAAGGGATCTCAATCCCAGACTGAGGATTCTTGGTAATTGACCAGGTGCCTCCATTCTCTCGAAGAATGGCAGTTTACCTTACATCTGACCTACTCGTCAGAATGGCTAGCACTCACATCTGACATGGGAGGACCCTAATCCTTTAACCATGACAGAATGGCTCAGCCCTTACATCTGATCAAGTGGGAACACATCCCTCTATCACATCAGAATGGCTCTTAGTCCTAGACTAAGTTTTCCTGGTAACTGACCAGGCACCTCCACTCCAAGAATGGCAATAGCCCTTATATATTATCATGTAGGAACCAATCCTACAGTCATATCAAAATGGCTCAACACTCATATCTGACATGGAAGGAACCTAAATCCTCTCACCATGATAGAATGGCTCAGCCCTTACATCTGACCATGGAAGGAACTTAATCCTCTCCCATGTCAAAATGGCTCACGGACTCATCACTTCCCTTTGGAAGGAACCTCTATCTAGAGAACACCAATATTCTCCCTGAAGTACTCAAACTTCACCCTATCTAATGGCTTCATCAACACATCAGCTCTCTGATCGTCCATCGTAATATACTGGAGCTTCACTACTCCCCTCTGTACCATATCCCTGATATAGTGATACTTGATATCGATATGCTTTGAATTGTCATGGAACACTGGGTTCTTCGAGAATTTCACACAACTTTGGTTGTCGCAATATATACAAGTGGCATCCAACTTGAGATCAAATAAATCAGACAGTAGCTTCATTAGCCATACTGCCTCACAACTAGCTAAACAAGCTGCGACATACTCCACTTCAGCTATACTCAGTGCCACATAGGATTGCTTCCTTCTAAACCAAGAGATCACACCTGATCCCATACTGAAGAAACACCCTGAATTGCTCTTCCTATCGATGGCACTACCTACCCAATCTGAATCAACATAACCCTCCAGGTTAATCTTCTAATTCTACTCATGCTTGAGCCCATAATCAACTGTACCCCTCAGGTACCTCAGAATATGCTTGGCAACAATCAAGTGAACATTTCTCGGATCTGTCAAGAACTGGCTCAAGGTGTTCACAGAAAAGTAAATGTATGGTCTTGTGTTTGTCAGGTACATCAAGGACCCAATCATCTGACGATACATCGTAGCATCAACCGAATATGATGAAGCATCACTCAATAGCTTCAAGTTTGATGCCATAGGTGTGGCCATAGCCTTCCATTCCATCATCCCAAACCTCTTCAGGATCTCTACTGCACACTTCCCTTGTTCGAGGGAGATTTCATTTGTATTTTGCCACACCTCCATGCCTAAAAAATAATGCATCATACCCAAGTCCTTCATTTTGAATTCAGTAGCAAGGTTTCTCTTCATATCGGCAATCAACCCATCCATACATGTTACAAACATATCATCTACATATAGTAGAAGCATAACGGGGTTGCTATATTCAACCTTGCAGTAAAGGTTGGAATCTGCTTTACTCTTGGTATAGCCCAAACTGGATAGAAAGCTGTCAATTTTGTCATACCATGTCCTGGGTGCCTGTTTCAAACTATACAAGGATTTCTTCAATTTGCACACATGAGACTCCCTGTCATGTGTCTCAAAATTGAGTGGTTGTTCCAAATACACTTCCTTTTCCACTACACCATTCAAGAAAACAGTCTTGACATCCATTTGGTGTATCTTCCATTTCATTACTACAACCAAGGAAAGTACTGATCTGATGGAAGTGTATCTGGCTACAGGTGCAAAGGTTTCTTCATAATCTATTCCTTCTTTCTGGCAGAAACCACGAGCCACAAATCTTGCCTTATATTTTTCAATGCTACCATCTGCAGCATGCTTGATCTTGTAGATCCATTTGGAAGTTACAACTAACTTCCCTTCTGGTATTGGGACAACATCCCAAACATCATTCTTCATGATCGATTGATACTCTTCGATCGTAGCATCCTTCCATTCTTTTCGTTCTGCCGCTTCTTCATAATTGGAAGGTTCTTTATCGATGAAATCACATAGTAATGCTACATACCTGGAGTAGGATCTGGTCCTCTTTCTTTCTCTGTGATTCTCTTCTGGAGCCCCATATCTTTCCACACCTTGGCTAATTTCACGTACCCAAGCAGGTTTCCTCTTATGAGGATTCTTCTCCAGAGGTGGATCTTTAGGTCTTTGTGGTTCTTCAAATTCTCAATCTTCTCCTTGAGTTTCTTCATTCATGGTTGTATCATGAATTCTGGGTGCTTCTGTTTCTTCAGGTTCTTCAGCAGGTTTCTCTCTGGATTTGTTATAAGCTGTGTCTTCATCAAATGTGACATCCTTGCTGATGTCAATCTTCTTGTATCCCAGGAAATAGATTCTGTAAGCCTTCGAGCTTTCATAGTATCCCACAAATATACCCTTCTTTCTTGAAGGATCTAATTTTGTCCTCTTCTCGTTTGGAATGTGTATGTACACAGGACAGCTGAATATTCTGAGATGGCTGACTTCTGGTTTCTTACCGGAGAAGACTTCTTCAGAATTCTTGTTCTCGAGTACTCTGTGTGGAGTACGGTTCTATACATACACTGCTGTTCTGGCAGCTTCTGCCCAAAGATGCATAGGAAGATCTTTATCATGAAGCATTGCTCTTATGGCTTCTATGATAGTTTTGTTCTTCCATTCTACAATCCCATTCTGTTGTGGATTATAAGGAGTGGACAACTTTGTCTTAATCCTTGAGTATTCACATAACTCTTTGAATTTATTTGACGTGAATTCTCCACCATTATCTGATCAAAAGGTCTTAATCTTCTTTTCAGAGTGATTCTCGATCAAGGATTTGAATTCCTTGAATTTGCTAAATACTTCAACTTTGTTCTTCAGGAAGTAGATCCATGTCTTCCTAAAAAATTCATCAATGAAAGAAACATAGTATACATACCCGCTTAGTGAACTTGATGACATTGGACCGCATACATTAGAGTGGATGATTTCCAAGATTCCTTTTGCTTTGCTCTCGCTACTTGGAAATGTCTTCTTTGTGTTCTTTCCTTTCGCACATCCTTTGCTTACCCCATCATGTTTTTCTTGTATTTATGGAAGACCTTCAACAACTTTGCTTGCAAGAGGTAGTGCTCTGTAATGCACATTTGCAAGACTTCTATGCCAAATTTCATTTGGCCCTTCAATTTGTACAAACCTCCTTCTTGTTCCCCAATCACTGTTGCATCATCAATAGTCTTTCCTTTTGGCCACATGATGACTTGACCAACTATGAATGCAACCCTCATTCCTTTTACATCTAATGCATATATGGAGAGAAGGTTCTTCTTGATTCTTGGTGCAAACAATACTTCCTTCATTGTCATAGACTTTCTAGAGTCTAGCTTATAGGAGGATTCCCCACTACCTTTTATTGGATACTAGTAGCCATCTCCTAGTTTCACCTTGTGAGGTGATTCATGTTCTAAAAGTTTCAGAAAGGATTCCTTGAATCCAGTCATGTGCTTGGAAGCACCACTGTCTATAAGGCAATCATTGCTTCCATGAGTAATGTTTCCCATGAGAGCGAAAATAAAAACATATTCTTCCTCGTTTGAAGAATCTTCACTTTCATATATGGTTCTCTTTGATGAAGGTTCATCATCCTCTGCAGTATGAGCATGATGTCTTCTCTTATTTCCCTTCTTCTTGTGAGAGCTTCTTTTGCTCTTAGGAAAATCTCTAGCAAAGTGTCCTCTCTCATCACATGTATACCAAATAAACTTAGACTTATCTCTAGGCTTTCTGAAGTTATTCCTTTGATTAGAATACTTACTCCTGTGATGGCTAGATCTGGGTTTCTTGGATTGTACTGTGAGAGCTTGATCTTCACTTCACATCTTCTCTTCTCGAGCTGCTATCCGAGATTATTCTTGAGAACATTCTTCCCACAGTCTACTAAACTTGACTAACTTATTCCTGGCACAGATCCCTTGAATGAAGGAGTCCCATGTCCTAGGGAGACCATTCAAGGTGGTCATCACAATATCTGCATTTTCCACTTCTTCATCTACTGCTTCCAATTGTTCCTTGATCTGAGAAAACCTTGTGAAGTATGACTAGATGGTTTCTACATTCTGGATCTTCACATTCTGCAATTGGTTCCTCAAGGTCATCTTCCGGTTTATGTTATTTACTTCAAACAATTTGTTTAGGGCATCAAACATAGCTTTAGGTGTCTTGAGGGAGAACACATGTGGTATAAGGTGATCCTTTATAGAATCAGCAATGATCCTCTTTTCCATAACCAACTTCTTCTTATGTAAGGCTTTAGCCTCATCTCCCTCTGGAATTTGAACCTCCTCATTGATGTAGGAGTCCAACTCATTCTCTTCCAGAACTAGGGAGATCCTATACTTCTAGGCTTGGAAGTTATCATCTCCCTCAAGCTTTTCATCAAGCTTGGTATGATGAGACATCTTAACTGAGAACCTCAAATAGAAATACAAAAGATTTAGATCTTATCAGGTCAAGATGTCGGATCTGGATTTGGAGCTAAAATCCTCCAGTGATGGTTTAGGAGCAAATTAGGGTTTTTTTTTTTCTGGAATTTTGTCCAACCAAATGCTTTCAAATTGATCCCTAACTTTGATTTTGGGGAGGAGATCAATCCAAGCCTGGGATCTCTGAAAAATTCCTCTTCTATGAAAAGCCCTAATTTCCAGCAATAGTGTTGGGTCCAAAACTGAAAAACCTCAGAATTAGATTCTTCTTTGACAAAAATATGCGCACCCTAAGGAGGAGAGTTAATCCAACCTTCTTTTGCTGAAAATTTTTGGAGGAAGATCCACAAAGTAGGAAGCCCTAGTTCCCACAGCTGCATAGTGTCTTCTTCTCAGGTTAGCTTTGATACCATGTTAGATTTTTAACATTAAGCAAGCATTATTAGGATCTTTTAACTAAGAGAATAACAACCATAGAAATCAAACACAAGAGACAATGAACATAGTGTTTTTCCTTGGGGAAACCATAAATGGAGAAAACCTCACAACTTCCTTAGAGATAGAATTAGCACCAAATAGAATAGCTCAAAACAATAAGATGATATCCTGACAGCAATAACCTCTTTCTTCCTAGCCCAAGTGTCTTATTCTTCCTTAGCTATGCGCTGCAACTGAGTGTGAGTGAGTGTCTGTTAAATGGAGAGGTCACCTCTCTATTTCTACTGATTCCCGACATGACTAAAACCCTAATAGGGATGACTTCACTAGGTGAGTCTAATAACCCTAGTGCCCCAAAGCTACGCGGAATTTAACCCTTAGACAATAGGAGGGTTAACCACAATGACTTGACATGACTTGTTTACATTATAGATCCTCCCGATCATAACATCGGGGCATGACATCATGACTCAATTACATTAAAGACACATCCCAAAATAAACATTAGGGTATGTTGTCGCCTTCCACACACCTGGGTCATGTGGCAGAAATCTTCAAGCCACTCGGTGTGTCCTTGGGGGCAAGTCTCAAGTCAAGGCTGTCACCTTGTTCTTGACTCCTCCGTTTAGGCTCAACTCCTAACAAAGCCAAGGGGGGTAGACCCTATTAAGTTACTACAGATAATTACTTAGTGTTGTGATGTTTAAACTGACTGAGTTATTTAGGAGTTTACAATTTAACTATAGCTAATCAAAGATGGCAAGATGTAAAAGATGAACACATGAAAGTATAATGCTGAGACACAATATATATATAAGCAAGAAATTAACCAATGCCTTAGAATGGATTCAAAAATAGAATCAATATGCTTGCATGTGCTTGGAGTGAATGTTTTACAATTTCCTCTTGGTATGTTTTAAGTTAATTTTGAAGTGTGAGTTGATTAAAATTAGGCTAAGGGGGGACTCCAAATATACCCAAGAGTACTTGGAGTATGTCCAAAACTAAACCTTCACGGCTACCCGCAAGGAATATGTGGGATGAAATGGAGTCTCTGGGGCTATTGTTCATAATGCACCCATTAGGGTGTGACAGAGATCGGTGCCCTGAGGTCACTTTTCAGAAGTTCCGGCTTCCTTTGGGTATTTTTCCACCGTAAAGGTTTGATCTAGGTGTTGGATTTTCACCTGATGGTTTGTCAGTTGGGGAGAGTGAGTCCTAATTATACTAGTCACCCAAGTGCTTTTGATACAGCTTGACTGATCGGATGAACCACAGCCAAGTGTAGAGCATACACACTCAAGTCTTGTCAATTTTAGTAAGTTTTAAACTGAGTGTTCTTGTTTAAAACAAAACCCTCCAGGAACCTCTTTCGATCCAAGTGGATCTCAATCAGGGAATTGAGGAGGGGTTAATTTTAAAAATTAAGATAAATAAAAAGATGAAAAATAAAACAAATACACAATTTTGGTTTTCTAATTAATCCTACCACGAATCTCTTTCCCCTTTCGGGTCAATCGGGAAGTCATGGGGTAAGTATTATGATTACTTTGAAATGTAAAATATGGAGTATGATATTAATAATGAAATAAAGTATAATACCCTATAGATTAGATTAATTCCAGTTTAAAAAAAAAAAAATAAGCAGAAAGCGACGAAAAGGACACCGACGCAAATCCCCCCAGGGAGGATGGGGAATAGGCTCGAAAGAGCCTATTCCAAAAATAATTTTATTTATTATTGGTTACAACATCAGTGAACTGAAATTATCAGAAAATTCTTGGTCCTTATACAGGCTGAAACCAAGATCTTACAACTTTGCAAAAATTTTAAGATTTTAGTGAAAAGGGAGACCCCTGGGGGGATTTGAACGCTCCTAAGGCCACTTCGGACAGAAGTTTCCTTTATTTTATATCATACCTGATAAAATATAGTGAGAAAATTAGAATAACAAATTCCCAAAAATACTTTAAGAGTACCTTTGGATCAGCCTACCTTATCTCAAAAAAATGAAGTTAAAACTAGCTAAACAAGCGAAAAAGGAACCAAGGAAAGCAAGATTTAATTGGGATATTGGCTTGCTGTTTGTGCATCCAATTAAATATGCACTGATATTGCATAATATTAAATTTATAACAGTGAAAGGAAATCTAATGCATGCAATCTACAAGTTTTATTTAAAAAATCATGCAAAAAGACGATTTCCCTAAAGCTAGATCTAGAATGCTTATGAAACTTTTTTAAGTGCAAGATATAGACTATAGGATTTGATAAGATAGATATATGTTGGAATTAATTTTAATATGATATATATAAGCAAAATCAAAGCTACGAACAGAGTAACTGGGTAAAAATGTTGATTTTTTGTAGAAATGAGAAGAAGAGGAGAGAAGGTCGGATCGTTGCTTGAATGGAGCAAGCTGAAAGGAGGCCCTTTTGTGGAGTGCTGAGGGACAGAGTATTGAGATTATTGGATAGGAATGGTGTCAATCTATATCCACACCTTCATCCAATCGGAAACCTGCAACTAAATAACACAATCCTATACACACCTCGTGAGATCTGGATAAAGATGTATAAAGCAACAAAAATGAAAGATTATGCCAAAATAACCTTATTTAAGCATATAACTGAAATTTTTGAGCATACATCATATGGATAAACAAGATCAAGAAACCTATCTTTCCTATTTTATACCCTTACTAGATTCAGCCGAATCCTTGAAGCCAGAACACAGAAGCAACGCAGAATTTGGCAAGAAATTGTAGCTACCACATCAGCAGCATAACACTGAGAATCCACACATACACATGCACTACACAGTATAGCCTCCAAAGATTATTTATTCACAAATGATGATCAAATACAGAGTTACAATGGCAATCCCTTCAGTCCAGCTCTAACTAGCTTGGGAGAGGGAGCCTCAAGCAGGATATATACAAATTACAGGCCATCCAGCCCAGGGGGGGTGCAATTCCTCATGGAATCAAGTGAAATCAACTGATGGAGAGTTCATCAATGCAGAACTGAGGCTGAACTGAGCCTACTTGTCAACTGGGGGCTTGATTGAGCTGACACATCAGCCCATACACTGACACCTCAGTCCACAGAGCATCCAGGAGAGTCCACACGTGTGGAGGAGAGAGAGAGGGCACAATTCCCCATGAAGAAAGATGTAGATCAACTCTAGATCTGATTTGATCCCCTCCTTCAGTCAAGGATTTGTCAGATCCATTCAATCTGCTCCAGATCTGACTGATTTCAATCAAATCGGTTGAGAATCCACTGATTTATTGATTTTGGATTTGCTCCATTATTCATCAATTTATTAATTAAAATAATCAATAATTGATTTTTGGGGCTTTCTGACCTGAGTGATGGAAGATCACTCAAAACTTAGGAAATAGTGGGTCCATGGGTTTACATGGTGCTCTTAGCTTGAAAATGAGCACCTACATGACTGAAACCGATTATTTGGCCCACTTTTATTACAAAATCAAATTTTCCAATTAAACTATTAAAAAATAGCCTAAGTTTTGGAAAAATTAAAATGTAATAAAAAACAATGAAAAAACTAAAAATTTGAAAAATTAAAAAAACACCTAGGGGGACTTAGACATGTTCATATGACTCAAAAATGATGTCTAGCATGCTTATACATTGACACATAGACTCTAATAACCTCAATAGGCCTAAATGCCAAGCCGACCACCCCAACTTTGGAGGTATGGAGTGAAAAACTCAGAAATTATCAGTCATTTATTCAACAACCAATAATAACCAAGGGAAAAAAACACTCTGGTCTGATCGGATTGACAAATGAAGTCTAAGAGACTGAGTCTTTTACAAACACTATCATCCTAGAACATTTATTACAATTCCCCCATGGGGTATGAACATGTGATATAGTACAACAAGCACTTCCCAGAAGTACTTCCACAGGTCTTTTGAAGTCCGAACAAGTTAACCCTGTCCGGTTCACCAGGCTCACTTAATAAAAAACCACTAAGTACAACTTAGGTGGTAACATTCTGGCTCCATCTGGGACACATTCTTTGACTGATCTTCTGTTCAAAGGAGAGGATGTGAGAACTCTGGAATCTCTGGGTCCTGCAAGGCAATTAGAGTTTATCAGTAACATGTATATATAAGAAAAAATTAGCTTTAAAAACAAACTAATGTACATAATTAATCTATAATGTGCAAAAAGGAATATTTTACAAAAACTAATATACAAAGGAAAATTTTGAACATGGTACAAAATAACTATAATACAACAATATCTATGATACAGCAATATGATATATACAATTTAGAAATACATGCAGGGCAAGGTTTAGAAATTGGCCCTGAAACCACTAATGCCACTAAAGGCATCAAATTGTCTCGGCGAAAAATAGCTTAAGGAGGAAACCATTCACTGGTAAGCTCAATATTTCTCCTTCCAAGCTATTTAGATAGAGGGAGTTTGTTCCTTCTATTTCATCAATGATGTACGGTCCCAACCACAGGCTGTCGAGCTTTCCATGTTTCCCAGGTTTTTCCCATCGTTTGTCCCAATGTAGAACCGTGTCACCTACTTGGAAGGAACCTGGCCAGGTAGACTTATCAAAGGCTCTCTTGACCTTGTCTGAATTTTTGATACTATGGTCAAGAGAGTCTCTTCTGCTCTCATCTAGCTCGATCAACTGGTTTATTCTATTCTGGATGGCCTCTTAATCTGAGCTAAATGTCTGGAGGAGCTGATAAACTAGAAGCTTTAGATGGACTGGTAAGGTGAGATCAAGGCCATAGACTAGTTTGAAAGGGCTCCTCCCGATTGAACTTTTCTTAGTGATCCTGTCGGCCCATAATGCTAATTTGATTTTGCTATCCCAAGCCTTCTTATTGTCGCCCACAATTTTTTTGATTATGGTCATTAAGTTCTTGTTACTTGATTCTGCTAGACCATTTCCTTGGGGATAGTAATTAGATGAGTGAGATAGGATAATGCCGTACTTGAAATAGAAAGACGACATCTCGAAAGAAATAAAGCATGGGCCATTATCCATGATTATTCTAGCTGGCACACCGAATCTTGTGATGATTTTATCTTCTAGGAAATCCATGACTATGGCATCGGTTGCCTTTTTGGTGGGTATCTCCTCTTCCCACTTGGTAAAATAATATGTGGTGGTAAGAATCCAAAAATAACCATTGCTCGAGTTATCCTTGAACTTACCGATGAAGTCAAGCCCCCATTGCTGAAAAGGGGCTTGGACTACTATTGGATTTAGAGGCAAGGATTTCATTTGTTGCTTTCTGGTGAATAAATGACACTGGGGGAAAACTCTAACAGCCTTGTGCACATCTGAAAATAGGTTTGGCCAATAGTAGCCTGCTCTAAGGATTTTGTGGGCAGTTGTTTTAGCTACAAAATGTCCACCACAAAATCCTAAATGGAACTCAACCATGAGTTTCTTGGACTCAGGTTCATCGACACATCTAAGTATCAAACGATTTGGGTTTCTCCAACCCAAACCATCTTTGGTCAAACAATACTTAGTTTCCTTTAACCTTAATTCCCTTCTTTTATGGCCTAGTAAGGGATCGAGGCATGTAAGGTTGCAGAGGAAAAATATGATGTCGGTGTACTAGGGGTGCTGCTCTAATCTCTGAAACTCATCTGATACACTTTGCTCTGAATTGTTGCTCTGGTAGATTATTCCTAAAGCCTTCTCATTTCCTTGGGTCAACATCTTTGCAAGACCCTGTCCCTTAATTAATTTAGTAGGTCTTATCTCCAAATCATATTCCTGAATTTTTGAAACCCACTTACCCCTGACTCCTAGACAGTCCTACTAAGATATGATATCCTTGACAGGTGCATGGGGTACATATCCAATGATTTTGGAGTAACCTATATAAGTTCTGAAATGTTTAAGGGACTTGACAAGAGCATAGGCCTGTTTCTCCATTGTGGTATACTTCAATTCTGAATTTTGTAAGGCTCTACTCATAAAGGCTATGGGTTGCTCTTGTCCCTCCTTATTCTTTTGAAGTAAAACACCGGCAATGGTGTCTTTTGAGGCAAAGGAAAATATTTTGAATTCTTTGGAATAATCTAGACTAGTCAAGACCGGGGACATGGATATGGAATTTTTTATGGACTTGAATGCATCTTTCCCTTCATCTGTCCACTCAAACTTAGCATCTTTCTTTAATAGCTTTTGTAGAGGTTTCATTAATTCTGCTAAGTTTGGGATGAATCTTCTTATGAAATTGATTTGACCATTAAAGGATTGGAGAACTTTTAGATTGTGAGGAAATGGGACTTTCTTAATAGCTTCAACTCTCTCAGGATCAACCTTGACACCAACTTTAGAAATGATGTGCCCCAACAACTTGCCTTCATCAACTCCAAAGATTGACTTGGCGGGATTCAAATAAATACCATATTTTCGACATCTTATAAAAACCTGCCTAAGATGACTTATGTGGTCAGATCTTTCTCTTGAAAAAATAGTTAAGTCATCCTGATATATTTCAATTATTTTGCCTATAAGTTCTTTGAAGGAAAAATCCATGGCTCTTTGGAAGGTGGCACCAGCATTCAATAAGCCAAAAGGAATTCTTAGAAATTTATAAGTACCCCAAGGTGTGGTGAATGTAGTCTTATGTTGATCTTATTTTTTTACCAACACCTGGTTGTAACCGGAAAAGCCATCCAACATGGACATCATTCCTGATCCTGTTACTCTTTGAAGCAAAGTTTCCATGTTGGGTAATGGGTAATTATCTTTGAGGCATGATGTATTCATATTTCTAAAATCTATACATATTTTTATTGACCCATTCTTATTTCTAACAACAACTAAGTTGGAGCACCAAGATGAATGCCTTGTAGGTGCTATGATCCCTGCCGCTAGCATCTTCTGAAGTTCCTTCTGCACAATGGGGGCCAACTTAGGATTTATTCGCCTAAGTTTTTGTCGGAAAGGTTTGACCTCCTTAGCTTCTTCTATGAGGGGAATAGTGTGTTGTGTTTATGCCAGAAATTGTTTCCAAGGCTAAAGAAACAAGCCAACACAATCTCAAATAAAACTCAATAAAGTGAACAAGGTTTTAGGGTTTCTGGAATATTTTCTTGGTTGTAAACTTTGGGGAAGGACAGGGAATACACTCATGAGAAAAGTAATAACTAAATCATAAACAAAAGAATACAAAGATGCATAATATATTCAACAAAATCCAACAGAACATAATACTGAAGTTCATTCATAAAAGACAAGCATCACCAGCATATAAACATAAACCAGTAATGAGTATATCAATTAAGCAACTAAACAAGATGAACAATGAAGCCAACACAGAACTGAAGGGTGAAAAGTGTCATATATCTCATAATTTCATCATCAAATGCATACAAAAGTTTTGATACTTAACTCATGAACAAGTCTAAACTCATGAACAAGTCTGCAGACCTCCTGAAGCTATCTCAAAAATCGAAACCTCTCAATCACTTTCTAACCTCTCTAAATACTATTCTTTACAAAATTAGTTAGGGATTTAACCCTAACTACCTTCCATCAGCTCGATGAGATAAAGTAAAATGTAAAATATTACAACACATGATGTTTTCTAAAAATAGTAAACACTAACTAATATGTTTCTCAAAAAGATAACAAATAATTGAATGAACAACTGACTTATAGATCCTTTTCTGCCTCAGCAAGCAAAGAAATGCCATCTAATGCTTGATATTTCTTCTTAGCTCACCTTTGCTCTTGCTCCATGTCAGCTATCCTTTTGGTGAGCTCCTCATTTCTCTGCTGCAAGTCCTTGACTGTCTTCTCCAACTCTGTGCATTGCAAGTTAGTGGTTATTTTTCTCTTTAGAACCTATTTAGATACTGCAGTCAGCTCCTAACAATGGTCATTGACATCCTGAAGATCTTCTCTAAGCCTTCTGTTAGCCATCATCAACCCCTCATTGATCTATTGCATATAGTTCATCTGCTATTTGTACTGCTTAATAATTTTCTGCAAGTTTTCTTTATTTGAATCAACTGATCTTCCTGTCATGATTTCTTGTTCATAACTGGGCATCTCAGGTATGTCAAACCTCTTAAAAATGTCTGCATCCTTATTTAACAAATCTTTGGAAACAGCAGGAATATTAGGGTCTTTCAGAATACCTGCTTGCCTAAGTATAAGTTCATCTTCATCTTCCCATTCTTGATCTTCAACAAGAGGTATTTCAGCTTTTTCTTTCTGTTTTTGCTTTAAAAGTTCATTTCTTATTTCAATAAATATAGCAAACAATTCAGACTCGGGCTGCCTTAACTCCTTTACTGACTGTGATGATCCTTTTACTTTTGCAGGATGAGAAGAGGAAGCTTTGGCAACTATTTTCCCCTTGCTTTTAACTTTAACTGTGCCAAATTCTGGTTCTTCACCTGAAGAAATGTCATCCAGGACAGTCATTTGCTTAGTATTCAATTTAGGATTGAGCAGCTTCTTCATACTCCACCTTAGCTTATTTGTTGGCCTGGTTTTAGGCCTCCAATATGGGGTTATCACTTCAAACCTTTTCTTCTTGTTATTAGGTTTGACTGTTTTGATTTCTGAAGTGGAGAATGCTCTGCAGGTTTCAGCCCTATCTTCAGTTTTAGTAATAGGCTGATCTTCTTCTAGCAAATATCCCCCATCATCTAAGAGAATGGTGAGTGGACTTCTCTGCTGGGTCTGAAACTCCTTAGGTGCAGCAAACTCTTCTGTGACTGCAGCTTTAACTTCCTTGGAAACCTCTGCTGGTATCAACTGCTACCTAGGATGCAATTTCTCTTCTAAAAACAATGAATACTTGCCTGTAATAACAGCTGAAAACACTTTGGGTTTACTTTCAACCTCCACATGCTCTGCTGCCTTCTCAATTTTGACATCTTCCTTATCTTTAGATTTAGCTTTCTGACCTAATTTTCTCATCAATACCTTCCCTTTGTCTGCTTGTTTTTTAGGCTGCTGATTCTCCTGTTTGTTTTGAAAGCCAGACCAAAAGATGAAAAAATCCCAGGTCTTTCCTTCATGCTACAAAACAGTGCTAATAATCAACTTAATTAGCCCATGATGAAAGATGGACTGAGAAGAATGGTCCATATGCCCTTTGACCCTGTTAGACATTTTCTGCAAGCTTTTGAATAAGAAGAATGGAATGCTCATCTTGGACACCCCCACCATATGTTGCAGAAATCTGAAGTGATATTTATAAACAAAAGCATATCTACCCTCACATGTTATATAGCTCTGTAAGACTCTGATAGGTTCGACCCATTCCCTTCTGAAGTTCTGGATTAAGATGCCCTGTTTCCAATCAAGAGTTACATTTGCTAATAAAAACCTCTGAGCATCAAAGGTGAAGGGCAGTTTCTTAAACCACATTTCCCCTTCATTCTTAACACCTATAGCCTTTGCAACCAAATCTACTATCAGTCTGAACTTCAAATTATCAAACACCACCATATCTTCTTTATAACCTTGTGCAAACCTATAGGAAACTTCAGAATTGTAACCATCTATTCTCTTAAAAAATTCCATCCAGCCAGCCTGCTAGAAAAGTTCAACACACCCTGGAAGTTTCTCCATCCAACCTATATCAGTAGGTTCTGCTCTATTCACCTTACCACTCTTACCACTGTTACCCATTTTTTCTTCAAAAACTGGAAACTGTATGACTTTAGGGTTCAGTAGATGATCTAGTAACTGATTTTATGCCTCTCGAGTCTTTTAAGTTTCAATGAGCAACTCCCTACAACTTTCTTGACTGATCCATTTGTTTTTTAAAAGAAAAATAAATCTCCCACTAGGTGGAATTATTTAGATCACCAAGGATTCAACGTTCTTCATTAAGCCTGTGAGTGAAATTTAACCATCAATCAGACTGTCATGAAAAACAACTGACCATATTCAAAATGCATAATAAACCACAGTGTCTGAATGCTTTAGGTCATAAGCTGCTCAAACTCCTCATTGCATTGTTAAGGAAACTAGGTATCATGGACATTATTCATTCAAATATGAGACTCTCCTCAAACTATAAAAAGGGAACCTTGTGTTGAAAAGACAAGGATGACAACCTCATACTCTATTCATTTTCTGTTCAATATTGACTTCAAAACCAAATGGATCAGCCTTTTATCATGCACTAAAAACTAGGTCTTCAAGCTATCTAGCTCTTCATACTGTCTCAAATTTCCAGTTCCTTCATCACATGTTGCACCAGTAGCAGTCTTAAGCTTGAACATCATAACATGCATAGTTTTTATCTCACCGTGTTGAGGCCTGGAAATTCGCAGGCGACAACAGTAAGGGATTCTCCCCAATCAACGTTCCCAACTAGCACGTTGACTGTTTGGTATAGGGAATCCGTCCGGTTTACGGTCCGGCTACTGTAGGTCAAAGTAACAAACAAGGGTTTTACCGGTTGCGGCCCGGTCCACCGGAATTTGCATTTTTGACTTAAAGAAATGATATGCAAGTGCCTAACTAAATGTAGGGCGATCAAGGTGCAGGAAACAGTCACAAAGTGATGCGCAGGTTCTTACCTCTCGTCTTTTGCTCACGAGCAACAGACCAAAACAAAAGAAATAAACTAACTATCTAAACTATCCCTAGGGAGCAAGATTATCATTTTGAATGAGCAATAAATTTTCACATACATTAAAAAGAAACACAGATAGCTGATACTTCTCCTAAACTACATGAACGCTTACAGATATTTAAATAACCAGATAGCCGATCATTTTTATAACAACATTTATTGCTCACAGTGAAAAAATATCCCAGAAACATACTGAAGAACGTTTAACCAGAACATAGGTTCAGAACATTAAATACTCTTACAGTAAATGAAACATAGCTGAAAATGAAATAGTTCCTCTTCAACATTATTCATTGAGTTGCATTGATACATTCCACTTTACACCTTCTCCGATAGACAAATTTACAGTTTCCTTTGCAAAACGAAATAGTTCCTCTTACAAGCAAACATGTACAAAATTTTCCAGGGGAAAAATCCCTTTCTAAGTGTCTCATCCCTCTATTTAAACTATAATTACAGAGCGTTTTGTTTTCCAGACACATGGTCTTTCGGTTTCTCAAACTCTTCATATTCCGATCTTTTGTCATTATGTGATCATGACAACTTGGTAACTAATCTGTTTCTGGGATCATGCCTTTACAGCTCCGGACTTCGTCTTCCATTTGCCTCTTTTCAGTCATACCTCTACCAAATGAGTTAGTCTTTCTTCTCGTCGTGGCAGATTGACCGGTCGCCTGGAAACTGCCTGCATTCAAATTAAGAGAATGATTCAAATGACAAATATCATTAATTAACCAATCCACAAGGAAATGGCCGAGCGAACCACATACGGGCCTGGCAATATTCTATGGTCGCCGGAGGGAAAAACCAGTCGGCAGTTAGAGAGAAGCGATTTCGGGAGCCTAGGGAAATAGCCAACCGCAATGTCGAGTGAAGTTTAATTCGCATCCATGCGAAACGTGGGCGGGAGGTGCAATGAGTCGGACGTCGGACGGTTTTAGCTTCGGAAGCCAGAAGACTTTAGCAGCCGCAACGGTGGAGGAGGAGAGATAGAGGGCACGCGGAACAGATGGGAAACTAAGTCAGACGTCGAAAGACTCAGATCGGACGCTGGATATCTCTTCCCAGCCGCAATGGTGGGCGAATAGAAGCTACGGACAAGCGATTTACAGTTGACATACATCGGGCGTCGGACGGTTTAGGAAATCGGACGAAAGAAAAGTCTAGGAGCCGCAACGGCGGAAGGGTTGAAACTTCGCAGCCCCCGATCCAGCAGTAAAAGAGGCCCGCTTGTAGGGAAACTCAAGTATTTGAGCAGTGCTAAGGATCGGCTGTAACCAAAATTACTGACATCACATAAATTACTGACATCACGCTCAAGGAGCTCAAGCCATACAAAAATAATGAGGTGGGGCCCAGAAATTAAAACATTAATTTGGGGGGGGGGAAATAGTTGCGGCAGCAAAAACTGGCGATTACCTGGTGAACCTAGACCTCTGGGTGACTTTTCTTTGAGTAGCAGACTGTTTCCTAACCAAAATGCATTAAAAGAAATCTTCCAGCTGTCTGGATTTCTCTCATGACCGAAGTGTGTACCTTAATCATTGGTGCTAGTCCCATTTGGGGAGAGGGGCAACCGAAACCTTCAAGTCCAGACCACTATGTTGAGGCCAGAGTATGATTTTCATTATTACCTCTGTTTTCAGGTAGCTAACAGTATGGACACCACAGGATTGCAGCATATAGTAAACAGCAGTATTTGTTTGTTCCTCGTTCCCATGCCATTTTAACACTTTGTGCCTTTGGACTTTTGTCCTTTCATCTGAGTCCTTCTGTACGCCTTTCTTACTGAATTTTAATTTAGGATCCTCTATCCCATAGTGCCCTTTTGTGTGAGTGGTGTACTTTAAGTCTCATCTCACGGACGGAGAGGATCTTTTGGTAATTTAGTATTTATGCTTTAGCACTTGCTTTGATTTATGATGTTTTTATAGAAGTTTGACTCTTTGTCTGCCTTTTGGCATTTGTTTCTTGGCATGAGATCATTTATATTTAATACGCTGTTCACCTTGCTTCCTCTCATGGGTCCTTTACTGTTGCTCCTTAGAACATTTCAAATGTGACGTGGATGGAGCCCCGACATAGTACTCCAGACTCTTTGAATCTGGTTTAATTCACAGGGGTTAAGCTGGAATTCAACGCACACAACATTTTTATTCGAGAAAACTACTAGGCTGGAAGAATTCTTTAAGCAATACATAGGCTGATACTCAACATATTTGCTATTCCCAAAAGACCTTAATATCCTCTAGACAAACGCAAGTTCGTTTCCCTTATTGAAAATCAAAACTTAAAATTAAATCAAATGAAAGCATGACTCGGAAACCACCACATAGCTTATTTATGTACAAGGCAGAACAAATCAAAGAAAACTAAGAAAAGTAGGGCTTGAGAACCAAACCATTAACTAGAAAGTTCTCCTCCCATCCCTGTAAATCCTGAAGCATGAAAGTAGCAGGGCCTAGTTTTGCTGTGATTTGAAACGGGCCTACCCACAACTGCTGGAATTTGGTATGTTTTCCTTTTTCATCGTGGGGGTGGTCCCACTTAAGGAATAAGTCTCCTACTTCAAAGTCCTTTTTCCCAGCTTTATGTTTATCAAACCATCTTTTGACTACCTCCTGCTATTGTTTGAAACGTTCTCTAGCCTTGGATCTGGCTTCTTCTACTTTTAGGAGATTATATATTCTTATTTGCAGAACCTCATCCTCCAACCCCCTAGACTCTTGAGCTAGTATGGAAGACGGTAGCAGAACATTGGGAGGCAGGATAGCTTCCTTTCCGTACACAAGGGTATAGGGTGACACTCCTACTGCAGACTTGGGGGTAACTCTGTCAACCCACAGGGCGTTTGGCAAGGCTGAGTGCCAACTTCACTGGTTTTCTATGACAGTCTTCTTCAGGATTATAATGAGGTTCTTATTGGAGGATTCAGCTATGCCATTCCCTTGCGGATAGTAGTTAGCAGAGTAATGTAATTTTATCCCTTTCTCATGAGCAAATGCAGTCAATTTGATGGATGAAAAGTATTTAGCATTATCAAAAACTAACGAAACTGGAACTCCAAACCTGGTCATGATATGATCTTGTAAGAAGCTAATGACTTCATCTTCGTTTATCTTGCGTAATGGGATAGCCTCGACCCAGCGAGTGAAATAATCAGTTGCAGTAAGAATATACTTGTGCAGCAGGGAAGAATTTGGCTTTATTTCTCCAATGATGTCTATTCCCCATTGTTCAAAAGGCTCTATGATCATTACCGGCTTTAGAGGTGCTGCTGCTCTAGGTTGTCTTCCACCACATCTTTGGCAAGTATTACATTTTCTGACGTGTGCATGTGCATCCCTGAAAAGTGTTGGCCAGTAGTAACTGGCTCTGAGAACCTTGTGGACTGTAGTGTCCCCTGAATAATGTCCCCCAGCCGGGCCATCGTGCAATTCAGACATTACTTTCTCAGTACCTTCTCTCTCCAAGCATCTCAGGAGGACTCCATCATAGTTTTTTCTGAACAATACGCCTTCTATGATTTGATAGGAAGCTGATTTCAGACGCAGAGCTCTTCTTTGTTTGGAGCTCCAATGTTCCAGTAACACCCCTGACTGCAAGTAATGCACAAGGTCTCTATACCAAGACTCAGGAGCAGTGAATAAAGGGCAAACATCCGTTACATGCAACTTAGCTTCATCTTCCCATGCTTGTTCCTCATCGTTTGTCTTCCCAGTCATCAGTTTGCATAAACCTTGACCTTTTACTATAGTAGCTGGCTTGAATTCAAGATCGTATTCTTGAAGGGCTGTTACCTAGTTGCCCCTTCTTTCCCCTAATTCCTTTTGAATGAGAAGGGATCTTACAGCTGGGTAAGGGACTATTACCTTGGTTCGATTTTTTAGTATATAAGGCCTGAATTGCTTGACTGCCTTAAATAATGCATATGCCTGCTTATCAATGGCTAGGTAGTTTAATTCAGCCCCTTGTAGCCCAGTGCTCATAAAAGAAATTGGGAATTCATCACCCCCATCTTCCTTTTGCGTAAGTACAGCTGCCAATGAATCATTGGACGCAAATGTATATATAATAAAGTCCCTATCAAAATTTGGACTTTTCAGAGAGGGCACATGTGCGACAGTAGTCTTGATTTTATTGAAAGCCTTCTTTTCTAATTTAGTCCACTTAAACTGTGCATTTTGCTTGACCATCTGCTGTAATGGTTTAACAGTCTGGGCGAAATCGGGCACAAACCTACACATGAAATTGATTGTTCCCATGAAGGATTGCATTCCCTTTTTATTATGGGGCATGGGGATTTGTTCAATGGCCTTGATTCTTTCCGAGTCTATATATATACCTTTCTTTGAAACTATATGCCCTAGTAACTTTCCTTCTGTAACCGCGAATACGCACTTCTTGGGATTGAGGGAGATGCCATACTTCCGACAGCGCTTGAAAATTTGCTTTAGGTGGAACGTGTGCTCCCCTCTTTTCTTTGAAAATATTGTTATGTCATCAAGGTAGACCACCACACTTCTCCCAATCAGTCCGCAGAAAGCTATGTCCATAGCTCTCTGAAATGTCGCGGCAGCATTAATTAGGCCAAAAGGCATTCTGCTATATGCGAAAGTTCCCCATTTAGTTCTGAATGTTGTCTTCAATCTATCTTCCTCAGCTACTAACACTTGGTTATAGCCCAAGAATCCGTCTAACAATGAAAACAATTCAAAACCAGAAACCATCTGTAGCAGTTTCTCCATGGGAGGCACCGGATAGTTGTCTTTGTCTGATGCGCGGTTTAAGTTTCTGAAGTCGACGCACAGTCTGATTTCTCCCGACTTTTTTCTGACCGGCACCAAATTTGACACCCATTCTGAATGCCGGACTTTAAAAATAATCCTAGCATCTAACAATTTCTTCACTTCGCTCTGTATTAGTGGTTCCAGCTTTGGGTACATCTTCCTCAGCGGCTGCTGATATGGCTTGACGCCTGCTTTAATAGGAATGATATGTTTGATGATATTAGTGTCATAGGTTTTTAAAATCTGCATACTTCCATGCAAAAACATCTTTGTACTACTTAAACAAACTGAGGAACTTGTCTCTTTCTGTTGGTGAACAGCACTTGCCGAGGTTCACGAACTTAGGCTCCGTTTCAGTCCCTAAATTTATTAGCTCGAACTGTAGAGTTGAACTGTGCGTCTTCACATTAGCAGGTCTTCTAAATTTCTCGTTCAAGTCAAACATCTTCTCTAACGTCCTGACCCCTTTGGGAATGAAATTGTCATATTTCATTTCAGCCTGATGTTCCTCATCGTCGATAATGGCTCCTTTAAAGGCTTCGTCATTTTTCAAGCATTCGATTATTTGCTGATCATCGTCAAACACTCGTAAGTTGGTGATCATGTCAGGAACTGATGGCCTGAAAAGTAATTCAATAGAGCATTTGTTATTAGTGGGAACCAATCTAGTGGCTGATGTAGCTAGAAGATCAGCGGCTGCATTTTTTATTCTTGGGATTGAAATAATGTTAAACGCATAAAAAAATTTAAGCAATTCCCATACCTCATTTTGGTAAGCTTTCAAATGAGGCGAAACACAGTGTATTTGATTTCTTATTTGCTTTACAACTATTTCCGAGTCCCCAAAAAATTTTAAATTACTAACCTGTAGCTCAATTTCTTTCTTGAGTCCCTACAGCAGTGCTTCATACTCAGCTGCATTGTTAGTACACTCAAACTCTAGTCTACAGGACAGGAAGTGTTTATTTTTTTGTGGATCAATAAGGATGCAGCTGGCCCCTGACCCCTCTAATGTTTTCGATCCCTAAAAAAATAAAGTCCAAAAAACATTATCTATTGAAAAACAATCTACTCCTACTGCTAAATCTACTATTTTGCAGTAAATATCATCAGCCTGAGAAAAATGAAGAAGATCAGGCTGGGTGTCAGATGTGTCGCTGGCCTCTTTCGTTTGATAATTCCCCGGTTCCAGCTCGAGAAAGTAGTTTCCTAATACAGATTCGACTGGTACATTCTTCCCATCCAATTGAGTGACATTGTACTTCATGTGAGGTTCTCTCAAAACCTTGATCTGATTAGGACTCCCTTTGTGAGGCAACCAAAGATGTGACCAATCTGTGGTGAAATACCCATTTAATTTGGCTGACCAATCTCTGCTCAGGACCAAGCCGTAAGCATCTGGTATGTCAGCCACTACAATGTTAATAACTTGGCACACTCTGTCATCGGACGCCAAGCGGATTAGAACATCTTCCATCTCGCCAACTACCTTGACGTCTGTCCTATCCAACTGCACCACCCTCCACGTGGTTGGCTTAGGCTGCCCATTTATTTTCTTACATACTGATATGGGCATGACATTAATTAATGCCCCTGAGTCCGCTAGACAATTGTGCACGTTATGATTAAAAATTTCAAACGTCAAGAGGAAAGGTGGATGTTTAGTTTTAGACTTACCTCTAATGCTAGCTTCCCCAATTTCTTCTTCCTCCCGAGGTTGATTGTCAGTGGGAAGCTCTTCTTCTGATGTTTCCAGTGATTTCAACAACCTTTCTTTCTGTTGAGGTACTTTGCACATTTCAAACAGCGGGACGTTTGCCTTTATCTTCTTTAGATCTTCGACAATGTCATATTCGATTCGTTGTCTAGTGGACTAAGATTTATTAGCACTCACATTCTCTTCGTTTGGCTTAGGCAGCGTTCTGTTTTGCCTTGGATCCTGGCTGGTAATGGTAAATTCCAGAATCTAATCAGCCAATGATTTGTCTTGAAATTTCTTTTTTATATTTCTCTGCAGGCTTCGAATCTTTCGGAGCAGAAGACTGTCATCACTAACTGCCCCTTTGCTCCTAGTTGTCATGTTAGCCTCCCTGATATCTTTGCGTCCCTGGGTATTTTCCTCCTCTGCATCGAGTAAGGAGACAGAATTCCATAATGTCATGGTCTTGTCCTCCTGCCCTTTTGTAGAAGTGGAAGCAGCATTTTCGTTCTTTTCATCTTCATCTTCCTCCATTAATCTTGAATCCAACATCTGATTCATGACCAATGTCATTGAATTTATCCATTGTCGACAGTTCTTTTCGGAATGAGGCTGTTGATGAAAAGTACAGAAATTTTCCATCCCTATCTCTGTCAGATTCATGGATGCAGTTTTTTGAGGAGGAGGTTGGGTCTGATTTCCATCCTCCCTTTTCTTATAATATGGCCTGAAGAAATTTTGTGCTTCTTTTTCCTTTTCTAAGTCTATGATCTTATTGGACAGCTTTTGCATCATTTTAGCCATGCTTTCATAGTCTGGTGTCTTTTCTTCTTTAGGCTTGGTGAACAATAAGGGTTTTCTTCCCGCACCTTTCTCTCCTGATTGTTCTGGATAGTCCTCCACACTTTCTCTTTCTGCTTCCACCACTTCTGCCTCTTCATAGGTCTCTGTTAAGGTAGGCTTGACCCTACCTTTTGCAAACATGGCTAAATCAGGACCCAAAGCTGAAGTATAGTATTCGATCAGTACTTTTTCTGAAGGCTTATCTGTTTCAGAGAAATTTTTAAGATATGCCGCAAACCTTTGTGTGAAGATGTGCACTTTTTCCCTTTTCTCTTTCTTTAATGCACACAGTCCTTTCATGAGGGCAGCGTGAGTCTTTTGGACTGCGTACTTACTCCTGAACATCCTCTCAAAGGTATCCCAGTCTGGGATAGAGTTAGCGGGCAATCCAAAATACCAAGAGACAGCAGCTCCTTTGAGGGTGTGCGGGAATAGTCTACACACTACATCTTCGTGTTCCCCAGCCCTCATACCTTTTATTGCCAAGTAGAAACTCTGTAGGTGGTCATCCACTAGGATTTTCTCATTTGGATCAAATTTTGGCAGTAGCTTCTCAAAGGCTTGAGGTAGGTCATGCAAAGGTGGGGTCAGATTTAGAGGTGATCTAGCTTTCCAAGCTGGCGGTGGATTTAGTGGATTAGGGGGATTCGGTGGATTCACGTTAACGCCGGCCATGAGCTGAGGCGGAGAGTGAGGGGGTGAACCAACAAGAGAGTGAGGACGTGAACCAACTGGGGTGTGTACAGGAGAACTATAAGGAGTGTCAGGGCCTACTTGGTTCAAAGGCAGTTCAACCTCCTGTATGGTGGTTTCCACAAGTTCTTCCCAGTCTCCAACCAACACTGAATCTTTAATTAGAGGACGGTCTTTCTTCTTGTACTCTCTTCTAGGAAATTCGTGGATAATAGGAAACCCTCCAATCTTCTTTACATAAGCAAGGGTATGTCTTCTCATATCATTAACAATTTCATTGTGAATAGGATATAGATGTTCTCTATTTTCTTCTTTCGGAATTAGATTACATGGTCCACTACTTTCAGAACTGTAACCAGTGGAATAATCTCGGTAAAACGAGATTCCTCGGCCAGCCATGCACTGGTGGCCCTCCTTCTAGCGCCAAAACTGTTGAGGCCTGGAAATTCGCAGGCGACAACAGTAATGGATTCTCCCCAATCAACGTTCCCAACTAGCCCGTTGACTGTTTGGTATAGGGAATCCGTCCGGTTTACGGTCCGGCTACCGTAGGTCAAAGTAACAAACAAGGGTTTTACCGGTTGCGGCCCGGTCCACTGGAATTTGCATTTTTTAATTAAAGAAATGATATGCAAGTGCCTAACTAAATGCAGGGCGATCAAGGTGTAGGGAGCGGTCACAAAGTGATGTGCAGGTTCTTACCTCTCGTCTTTTGCTCACGAGCAACAGACCAAAACAAAAGAAATAAACTAACTATCTAAACTATCCCTAGGGAGCAAGATTATCATTTTGAATGAGCAATACATTTTCACATACATTAAAAAGAAACACAGATAGCTGATACTTCTCCTAAAGTACATGAATGCTTACAGATATTTAAATAACCAGATAGCCGATCATTTTTATAACAACATTTATTTCTCACAGTGAAGAAATATCCCAGAAACATACTAAAGAACGTTTAACCAGAACATAGGTTCAGAACATTAAATACTCTTACAGTAAATGAAACATAGCTGAAAATGAAATAGTTCCTCTTCAACATTATTCATTGAGTTGCATTGATACATTCCACTTTACACCTTCTCCGATAGACAAATTTGCAGTTTCCTTTGCAAAACGAAATAGTTCCTCTTACAAGCAAACATGTACAAAATTTTCCAGGGGAAAAATCCCTTTCTAAATGCCTCATCCCTCTATTTAAACTATAATTACAGAGCGTTTTGTTTTCCAGACGCATGGTCTTTCAGTTTCTCAAACTCTTCATATTCCGATCTTTTGTCATTATGTGATCATGACAACTTGGTAACTGATCCGTTTCTGGGATCATGCCTTTACAGCTACGGACTTCATCTTCCATTTGCCTCTTTTCAGTCATACCTCTACCAAATGAGTTAGTCTTTCTTCTTGTCGTGGCAGATTGACCGGTCGCCTAGAAACTGCCTGCATTCAAATTAAGAGCATGATTCAAACGACAAATATCATTAATTAACCAATCCACAAGGAAATGGCCGAGCGAACCACATACGGGCCTAGCAATATTCTATGGTCGCCGGAGGGAAAAACCAGTCGGCAGTTAGAGAGAAGCGATTTCGGGAGCCTGGGGAAACAGCCAGCCACAATGTCGGGTGAAGTTTAAGTCACAGCCAAGCGAAACGTGGGTAGGAGGTGTAATGAGTCGGACGTCAGACGGTTTTAGCTTCGGAAGCCAGAAGACTTTAGCAGCCGCAACGGCGGAGGAGGAGAGCTAGAGGGCACGCGGAACAGATGGGAAACTAAGTTGGATGTCGAAAATCTCAGATCAGACACTGGCTATCTCTTCCCAGCCGCAACGACGGGCGAATAGAAGCTATGGACAAGCGATTTACAGTTGACATACATCGGGCGTCGGACGGTTTAGGAAATCGGACGAAAGAAAAGTCTAGGAGCTACAATGGCGGAAGGGTTGAAACTTCGCAGCCCCCGATCCAGCAGTAAAAGAGGCCCGCTTGTAGGGAAACTCAAGTATTTGAGCAGTGCTAAGGATCGGCTGTAACCAAAATCACTTCTTTTCACAGAGGATGCTCTGAAGAACAGCAAATTTTCTTCTCTTCGACCACACATTCACGACTCAAACCCAGAAACGAACAAGGCATACATAAATTACTGACATCACACTCAAGGAGCTCAAGCCATAGAAAAATAATGAGGAGGGGCCCAGAAATTAAAACATTAATTTGGGGGGGGGGGAACAGTTGCGGCAGCAACACACCGAACCTTCAAACTTTGACAGGATCATATTCACATGAAAAACTGATATTTTTCAACATTCACTCAGCCACAGTTCTAATTTTCCTTTCTCCTCAGCAGGGATGTTGATAAGAGCATATATTAATGTTTGGTTTAAATTTTTTTTGCTAAAACGGGCTTCACCAGAAAAACCCCAAATTAACAGACATTTTTGGGTGACCGCGGAATACCTCTTTAATGTTCCACTATAGTTGCTTTAAACCAGTCTTCAAGGTGTTTAATTACTGAACAGGTGTCTTCATGTGCTTGATTTGATTACAGGTGTCGGAATAAAAAATCCCTAATCTCCGGATGACCTCAAAAACCTCAACCGAGCTCTGAAACATCATTTCCGAGCTTTTCGCCTAAAACACCGGTGCACGATAAGTTTTCAGCTTCAAAATAGAGATAGGGAATAACTATCTTCTCATCAAAGTCAGTTTAAATGGCTATCTGTCACGAGGAGCTGGATTATAATAGATGATGACCACGATCTTCCTTCACGTCATAAAACCACCTGCTCTCATGATGATTCTTGAGACAGCACGTAGCAAACTCCTCAAAGCATGTGATTAGTCACTCACCATTTGAAATCACGCCAAAATTTTGCTAAAAAACCGAAAAAATTGTCAGTCGCAATATTCTTGTAGCGCACCTTCATTATTTTTTTCCACTTGCACTACAAGAATATCATTAACGCTATTTTATCGTTGTTTTTCAACTTTTTGTCATTTTGCATGAATTTTTAAAGCTGTTTGAGTAATGACTAAGCTCATAGTATGATTTGTGAGTCCATTATTTGATATAATGACTTTAAAAAATCCCTTCAAAATGTAAAGGATGAAAAAATAAAGCAAAAATATAAAGGCCAAGCTCAAAATTTTACCTAACAACCAAAAATTCTCCTAAAAGAAGCAAATAATCAAACTAAAGCAAATGAGTAACTTGAAATAAAATGCAAATCAAACAAAATTTGAAGAAACAAATCACTGACTTAACATCTGGCTCCAGCTGCGGGATGAAGACCTTCCTGCGAGGCTTCAAGAACCTGTAGACCAGTGCCTTCTGACTGCTATCTTATCTACCTGTTTGCAAAACTTCCATTGGGCTATGGAGTCTTATTGTGCTTCACTCACACCGGTATATACAATGAAAAGTGAAAATACTCTTATAAACTGTAGAAATGCTTGAGGAATCGCCCATTAACAGGGCTGGACAACTCCTCACCTTCCAAGGACTGCAAGATAAAAGTATTGTTCTCTAAAACCTTTGACACTAGAAAAGGGCCAAACCAGAGATTGTCAAACTTACCATGTTTACCCTTTTGCTCCTTCCTTGCATCCCACCTTAGAACCATATCACTGACTGAGAAAGTATTTTCTTTGTTGTTTCTGTCAAATATGCTTTTGATTTTGGATCTGTACAACTATGCTTTTTCATCCACCTTCTCCCTGCTCTGCTGTAGTTCTATCATTTCAAAAATTATTCTCTGCATATCATCTGGTTCCTCTTGAGAATTCTGGAGAAACTTCATCACTGGTATCCCTAATTGGACAGGGAAAACTGCTTCTGTACCATAAACTAGCTGAAATGGAGAAGTCCCAATTGCTTGTTTCACTATGATCCTATCAGCCCACAATGCATACTTCAGCATTGAATCCCATGATATTTTTTTATGCTTGAGAAGCTTCTTGATACTCTGAATGATGTTCTTATTAGAAGATTCAGCCAAGCCATTACCCTGGGGGTAATAAGGAATTGAGTGTTTCAGCATAATACAATTCTTCTCACAAAATGCTACCATTGCTTTAGACTTGAAGGCCTTAGCATTATCTGTCACTAACTTCTGAGGATAGCCAAACCTACTCAGGATATTTTCCTCAATGAAATCCATGATTACCTTGTCTGTAGCATTCCTTGTAGGAATGGCTTCCACCCATTTAGTGAAAAAAATTGTTGCTGTCAGAATCCAGTGGTGCTGTCCTGAAGATGCTGGATTAATTTCTCCAATAAAATCCAGACCCCATTGCTGGAAAGGAGCATTTACTGCAATGGGTTTCAAAGGCAAAGACAACAATTTCTGTTTTCCAGCAAACTTCTGACAAGGGACACATGCCCTTACCTACTGATAAACACCTACAAACAAGGTGGGCCAACAGTATCCATCTCTCAAAATTCTGTAGGCTGTTGTCTTCCAGTATTTGTGCCCCCCACAAGCACCCTCATGAGAGTCATAAATCACTCCTCCTATCTCTGATTGATCCAGACACCTAAGCAAGATACCCCCAGGATCTTTCCAAAACAATTGGTCTTCCACCAAACAATACTTAGTAGCTTTAAGCTTTAAAGATCCGATATCCTTCCTATCCATATGTTCAGGACATTGCAAAAATAACAGAAAATGAACAATGTCTGCATACCATGCTGATGATGAATAATAGTCCATAATCTTCTCTTTTTCCAGTGCTACTTGATCTTCTTCTTGAGTTATTTCTTCAGCCATAACATACAATCCCAGAGCCTGACAATTTGATTCAGCCAGTAGCTTGGCTAAACCCTGTCCCTTAACAAGCTTAGTAGGTCTGATCTCTACATCATACTCCATAATCTTTGCAATCCATTTTCCTCTCTTCCCTTCACTATCAGGCTGTGTTAAGACATCTTTCACAGGAGCATTTGGAACAAATGAAATGACTTTTGAATCCAGGACATAAATTCTGAAAAATTTCAAAGCTTTTACCAGAGCATAAGCCCGTTTCTCCAATATACTATACTTCAGCTCAGAATCTCTAAGAGTCTTGCTGAAGAAGGAAATAGGTTGTTCCAATCCTTCTTTATTCTTCTGAAGTAAGACAGCTACGATTGTGTCTTCTGATGCAAATGAGAAAGTAGGGAATTCTTTAGTAAAATTAGGGCTTACCAATACAGGTGCTTCAGTAAGAGCTACCTTGATTTTCTCAAATGCAGCCTTTGCCTCAGAATTCCATCTGACTTCTTGATCCTTTTTTAGCATGGCTGTGATCTGTTTAATGGTTTCAGCAAAGTTGGGAATAAACCACCACAGAAAATTAATTTTTCCAATGAATGATTGAACATATTTTTTACTCCTAGGTAAACTGATATTCAGTATAGCTTTCACTCTTTCAGGATCTATTCTGATGCCATTAGTAGACACCAAGTGGCCAAGTAGTTTACCTTCTTGCACAGCAAAATGTGACTTTTTTGGATTTAGAGAAAGGCCAAATTTTCTACATTTTAGGAAGGTTTGCCTCAAATGATTCAAATGCTCATCATCTGACTGTGAGAAAATAGTGATATCATCCAAATAAATAACCACAAACTTATCTATTTCTCCCACAAAGGCAATATCCATTGCTCTCTGAAAGGTTGCTCCAGCTTTCATCAAGCCAAAAGGCATTTTGTCATACATGAATGTCCCCCAGGTAGTTGTAAAGGCTGTCTTCTCCTTATCATCCGGGTGCATTGCAATCTGATTGTACCCTGAGAAACCATCCACCATAGAGATCCTTTGTGCTCCAACCACTTGCTACAATACCTGCTCAATCTTAGGAAGAGGATAGTTGTCTTTTAATGAAGATCTGTTCAGGTTTCTGAAATCAACACATAATCTGATCTCTCCATTCTTTTTTCTGATAGGGACCAAATTAGCCACCCAGGAAGAATACCTGAGAGGCACTATTATCTTTGCATCCAACAGCTTCTTCACTTCTCTTTCAATTACAAGAAACAAAGCTGGATTGATCCTTCTCAGTTTCTGACGAAATGGTTTAACATTTGGCTTTAAAGGCACCTTATGATGTATGATTCCTATATCATAAGTTCTTAGTTCTTCATAGGACCATGAAAAGACATCTACATGATCTTTTAACAGTTTGATATTTCTATTTCTTTGTTCAGCTGTAAATGATTTAGAAATTTTGACCATTCTAGGATGTTCAGCTGAACCAATATTACAGTCTATCACATTCTCTTTTGAATACTGAACAACAGGCTTTGAGGGTGTATCATCCTTTGTAAATATTCTTTCCAGAGGTACCAAACCTTTGGGAATGAATTTACTCTTCAATTCAATGATCTTATGACCTGATATCTCTTCTGCAGCAATTTCATCCAGCTGTTCTTCTTCATCCTCCTCATCTTGATCAATTAAGGAATTTGAAAACTCATCTGTAAGTTCAATGAACCTTTTAATCTCAGTATCATCTTCAAACACTCTCCATTGTTTTACATTATCAGGTACAGAAGGTTTGTACCTTATTTCAATTGGATATTTCAACTGAGTGGTTTTAGGGATTCTGAAGTGTGTGGCAGCTAAAGCCAATGAATCTGCTGTCTGATTATAATCCCTTGGAATGTAAGTAATATTAAATGCTACAGAATAGTTTTCAAGCATGTCCCATACCTCATTTCGATAAAGCTTCAACAAACCCTGCTTCACTTGATAGTTTCTCTTAACGTGCTGAACAACTAGTTCGGAGTCGCCAAATGCAGCAATCAGGTGAATGCCCAAATATTTTGCAGCTTTTAATCCCAGTAGCAAAGCCTCATACTCAATAGTATTGTTTGTAGTAACAAATTCCAACTTGTACATGAGCCTCACTGTTTCACCTCCAGGAGATTTGAGAAGAACTCCAGCTCCAGTACCCTCTTTCCATGAGGATCCATCAAAATACAATTTCCACAGTGCATCTTCTTCCTGTCTGCTGTGTTTTGTTGGCTGTTCCTTTTCCACTTGTAACAGACCAGCAGAATTATCCTCATCACTAAAATGTAGCATGCACGTACCAATGTCTCTATCAATAGAGTACAGTGGGTGATTTGTGGGATTTTTATCATCTGTCACTATGTAAGCAAACTGCAGCTCTCTATACAGCCTTCTATTTTCTCCACCAAACACAGGAATGGTGGCATATGAAAGGTCCATTTGTAAGGTTCCTCCAACCTTCTTTGCCCATTACCTATATAGAAGTAAACCAAACTTCAGTGTTATATCAGCTACCACAACATCCATTATCACACTTTTCATGGGCAACTGAGCTAGGCTGACAACCATGTCCTTTATAACTCCAAGGCACTTCACTGCTCGAGAATCAAAGGCATATAGGTCATGGTAAGGTTTAGTGATACTCAGGCCCAAATCTTCCATAACAGCCTTTGGCATCAAATTGTGGGATGCTCCTGAATCTAAAAGGAAATTGTGAATCATTTGCTCATGGACTGTCAAGGTGACATAGAAAGGAGGTGAAGCACCAGCCTCATTTTCAGTTTTTTCAGCTAGGGCTGATCCAATAAAGATTCTAGGGTTTTCTTCCTGCAAACTAACTGTGTCTGAAACAGGCTCATTACTTGTTGAATTCATCACTTTCAAGACTGTTTGTTTATATGAAGGATTCTTTATTAACTCAGTTAAAGGTACAAGAATCTTTAACTTCCCTAATTCATTCTCCAAACTGCAATTCTGAACAAATTTGTTTACCTCTTCCACCTCTGAAGTCTTCCTTGATTTTTCTGCAACTTGTCTTTTTTTTGGCACAGGATCAGCTGTTTGTTTAGCAGGAACAGTGGCAGCAGGAACAACAGCTTTCTTCTTTATGGCTTGCACCACCTGCTTTGGGCCTGATCTAAGATTTATAGTCTTCTTGGGTTCATTCTGATGAACAGCAACAGTTACAGTAGTATTTTCTAACTCCATGTCGTCCTCAACTTCAAACATGTCTGCATCATAATATTCTGCATTCAAAAATTCTTCTTCAGTAACAAAACCTCCAGAGAATCCCTCTCCAAAATGGTTCATATCCTGATCAGTCTCAGTCTCTTCAAAAAGCAGTTGTTCATCAACTTCTTCTTCATCAGCTACATTATTCTAAAGAGGTGGGGGCACTCTTTGATCTTCATTTTCTCTCCTTTCTCGTTGGATATCATTTTTCCTGCGCTCTCTTGGTATGAATCTAGGAGCAAATTGCCTTCTGAACTGATTCTGGTTATTTGGATTTCGTTCATCTTCTGGAGCAGGTTTTCTAGAATTCTTTTCCAGATCTAATTTATTCAATTTTGCAGTGATAATCTTCACAAGCTTAGCCATTTCATCAATCTTGGATTCAGCAGAATGAGGAGCAGAACTTCTTGAAGTTGCTTCCTTCTTTCCTTTTTTATCATAAAGCTGTTGGGCTGTTTCTTTCTTAAGTATGTTTGAAGCCAATAAATTGGACTCTACCTCCAATGCTGCATCTTTCATTTTCAGCAAGGTGATAGGTCTCCTTTCTCTAAGTAATAAAGAAAATTCGTGATCAAAGGCATTTTCATAGGTAAGTTTAGCTGATGTTTCAGTAGGCTTAATTTCTGCTGGAATCCTACTATACATTTTGTTAAACCTTTTGGAAAAATCTGCAACAGTCTCCTCTTTTTTCCTTCTGAGAGCTCCAAACTCAGTTATATAGTAGGTGTGGTATTTTCTGTCTCCCCATTACCTCATGAAGAGATCACGGAGCTCTTCAATTATAGTGATTGAGTTGGCAGGCAACTCTCTGAACCATTTCCTTATATCCCCATCAAGACTCTGAATGAATACCCTCATCCATACATCTTTGACCTCAATGTTTTGATTGTCAGCATAACTTAGGAAAGCCTCCCAATGTTCTTTAGCAGTGGTTTCCCCCTGTCCATTGAACCTAGGCATATAATTCTGGTAATCACCTCCAGGCAATGCATGTAAAGGCTGAGGTAAGACTAATGGTGCATACCTGGTTGCAACCATCCGGTCCATCATGTCTATGGGAGGGTTTTGGGCTGCCATTTTTGGACTGACTGGTTTTGAAGATGAGGAGGCTTGGCTAGAAATTGACTGAAAATAACTTTTACCTAATTTCAGTTGAAAAAGAGGTATTTTACCAGGAGAGGCAGCTTTGGCTTTTCTAAAGGATTGAGGATTTGTAAAGATTTGAAAAGAGCTATCAGGGATAATAGGCTTGATCCAAGGTGAGGTTTCAGCTGAATGTATTGAAGCACCCAACTGGTCAGGGTCACAGAGGGCTGGTAAAGATTGAGACCTTCTGAGCTTTCTTGTTGTTTTCAATATTTGTTCAGGGTCTGAGACCCCTGAATGTAGTAGTGAAGTAGGTCTGCTCCTAGTTCCCACTCCTCTAGAAGCCACTGTGACAACTTTGGTGAAAAATAGCCTTCAAAAAGTGATGGTTTAAGTCCACCTCTTAAACCAGAAAACTAATAAGTATCCCAGGGAAAATATGCTTTCAACTTCATCCCCGGCCACGGTGCCAAATATCTTTATGCCAGAAATTGTTTCCAAGGCTAAAGAAACAAGCCAACACAATCTCAAATAAAACTCAATAAAGTGAACAAGGTTTTAGGGTTTGTGGATGAATCCCAAGAGTTTCCCATCATCTTTGAACACTTGCTAGTGGTCTATATTATCTCGAATTGAAGGTCTAAAATTTATTTCCATCTTTCCATTTCCATTAATCATTTCATCCAATGGCTGGAGGGTGGATGCTGCTACTGCTAATTTATCTGCTAACCCATTCATTTCCTTATGGACCTTTTGAATGTTAAGTGGATCAAACCATTCCATAGTGTCCCATGTGGCATTCCTATACTTTCTTAGTCTGTCATTTTCGCATTGATACTGATTCTTAATCTAGAGGACAACTAAATATGAATCACCTTTTATTTTCAGCATCTTTATCCCCATATCTTTAGCGGTTTCTGACCCTAGGAGCAATGCCTCATACTCGGATACATTGTTTGATGCTTCAAACTCTAACTTGAATGCAAAGTTGTAGACTTTATTTGAAGGAGAGATGATCATGATGCCTGCACCCTTTCCAGTTTTGGAATAATCCCCGTCAAAGTACATTTTCCAAACTTCATTGATATTTTCATTTTTAATGTTTTCCTTAATGGGGGCCATGAAATTTGACAAAATAGCATAGTTTCCAAAATTATCAGTGAAATGAACAAAATCATTTCCGAGCTTCTTAGGGTTTTCTACATGCCATTTCCTCAGCTTTTCTCTGTGGAGAATCACCCTAGTGTTCTCTGATGCAGGTATAGTAGCATATGTCCAATCCATTTGAATGTGCCCACCAATAGTTGCAGCCCATTTTTTGGATAACAACATACCCCAATTATCTGGAACATCTATCACCACCACATCCATCGACATGTCGATATCAGGATACTTAGCCAACTTAACTTGTAAATTTAAGATTATCCCTACCACTTCAACTTCTCTTGCATCCATGGAACAAACATTGTGGTAGGGTCAGGTGACCCATAGATTTAATTGCTCCATTACTTTTCTTGTCATGACATTTGATGAAGCACCTGAATCTAACATACAGTTATGAAGGAGAAGTTTATCAACTAAGAGGGAGACATAAAAAGGTGGGTGGTCTTCTCTTCTTGGATCAACACTGTTGAGGACTATGGGCATATCTATAGGTTCAATATGTTCAGCTTCAAATATAGCATTGTTATTAGGAAGAGGATCCTCTTTGATAATATTATGAGCTTTACTTTGACTATCCTCTAAGGCTTTCAACAACTTTTCTTTTTGACCGGGAATTTTAAGGACATCAGTTGCATAAACATGAATCTTAGCACTACTTATCCATTCTCCCATATCAATATTTGACTTAGTGACAATAGGAGGATCTAGGAGGGGAGGAGTGGTTACCTTTGGCTTGTACTGTTTAGACGGTGATGGATTCTCTCTTCTTTGATACATAGCTCCCTTGAACCTGGCCTCCTTCATTTCCTTAATTGCTTCCGGAGGAGGCATTACACCATAAAAGTTAGACAGGAGATCCTTCTCGAAACCGTAATCTGTGGCCTGCTGCCAATGCTGGTTTGATAGAGGATAGGTTCGGCCTACCATGTACACATGATCAGACTCGCCTGGTGTTGTTTCCTGATTACTGACCTCCGCCATCCCATGTTCTATAACTTGGTTTGCTATGTAGCAAGTGCTTTCTGGGTGGAATTGCTCACAAGTTCTACACCATGGAATTACTTCATCTACCAGGTTAGTTGAGTCTAACTGGTTTGGAATCCTAGGCTCTTGCTGAGGAAACTTCTTTTGATACACTTGATTCTATTTTGGATGAAAATTCCTAGGTCCATTATTTCTCTCCAGTGTGATTATTCTGTTCTGAATATTATTTAATTGCACAGATTGGTTTGTCATGAATTGGTTCTGACTAGTCATCACCTTTTCAAATAGGCTAGTTACCTTTTCCATGGGGTCTTTAGAGGTTGCCTTTTCCTCTAATTCAACAGCCTTTCCCTTCTCTTTGTTGTACGAAGTGTTTCCCCTAGTGTAACCTGGAATGTTGGATTTTCCCAAAGATTGCATATTCCTTTCTATTTTCTCGGCCAGATCCTGAGCAATTTTTAGATCGATTGGATCTTTGTCCCTTAACTGGTACCTCAAATCCCCAGTGAAAGCTTCAATGTAATATATGAGGATGGAGGCATCCCTTGGCTTGATTTCTCTAGGGAGGTCCGTAACCACATGTCTAAACTTAGTATTAAATTCATCAATGGTTTCATTTTCCATCTTCTTTATATTATGAAGGGCAGCAAGCAAATGTCTTGGTTCTTTCTTTTCCCCCCATTTCTTCTTAAAACCTTCTAGGAATTCATTAAGGGTTTTATATGAATCATCACCAAGGTTTCCATACCACTCTGTAGCATCATCCTCTAGGATAAAGCAAAGAGCTTCATTTTGACTTCTTCATGGTCAGCGGCAACACTATTGCAATAACTGACTAGGTGCCTCTCAAACTTTCGGAGATGAGTCTTGGCAGTGGTATCATTATTTCCCTCGCACATGGGGAGCTTCTTGATAGCATCATTTTGAATGTCATGAGGAGCACCTGCTATCTAAGAAAAGTCAAGGGGTTTGTAAAATTCTGTCATTTCTTAAGATTGGAAGGTATGACTCTCTACAAATATGTGATGGATATCTGAGAGGGATTGGTCTCCTAAATCTTCAAGGTTTCTATGAGAAGTCTGCCTATTCAATATTTCCCTAATAAACCTTTCGGGATCAGGGAGAGGATTGAATAATTGTCGGTGGTTTCTTCGGGTAGAAATTCTTGAAGGGATGTTAGACAGTGGAGTCGCCAGATGCATCAAGTTTTAATTTTTATGTTTTTTAAAGACTAGATCAATCAAAAGTTTTTTATCTTTTTAGTTGTTTAGAAAAAATTTAAGCTAAGTTGTACTCAGGAATAAAAAGATTTATCCCCGGTAACAGTGCCAAAAAGTGTTGCCACCTTTCACACACCTGGGTCACATGGCAAAAATCTTCAAGCCACTCGGTGTGTCCTTGGGGGCAAGTCTCGAGTCAAGGCTGTCACCTTGTTCTTGACTCCTCCGTTTAGGCTCAATTCCTAACGAAGCCAAGGGGGGTAGACCCTATTAAGTTACTACAGATAATTACTTAGTGTTGTGATGTTTAAATTGACTGATTTATTTAAGAGTTTACAATTTAACTATAGATAATCAAAGATGGCAAGATGTAAAAGATGAACACACGAAAGCACAATGCTGAGACACAATATATATATAAGCAAGAAATTAACCAGTGCCTTAGAATGGAGTCAAAAATAGAATCAATATGCTTGCATGTGCTTGGAGTGAATGTTTTGTGATTGCCTCTTGGTATGTTTTAAGTTAAGTTTGAAGTGTGAGTTGGTTAAAATTAGGCTAAGGGGGGACTCCAGATATACCCAAGAGTACTTGGAGTATGTCCAAAACTAAACCTTCACGGCTACCTGCAAGGAATATGTGGGCTGAAATGGAGTCTCTGGGGCTATTGTTCGTAACGCACCCATTAGGGTGTGACAGAGATCAGGTGCCTCGAGGTCACTTTTCAGAAGTTCCCGCTTCCTTTGGGTATTTTGCCACCGTAAAGGTTTGATCTAGGTGTTGGATTTTCACCTGATGGTTTGTCAGTTGGGGAGAGTGAGTCGTAATTATACTAGTCACCCAAGTACTTTTGATACATATTGACTGATCATATGAACCACAGCCAAGTGCAAAGCATACACACTGGAGTCTTGCCAATTTTAGTAAGTTTTAAACTAAGTGTTCTTGTTTAAAAGAAAACCCTCCAGGAACCTCTTTTGATCCAAGTGGATCTCAATTGGGGAATCGAGGAGGGTTTAATTTTAAAAATTCTGATAAATAAAATATGAAAAATAAAACAAATACACAATTATTTTTTTCTAATTAATCCTACCACGAATGTCTTTCCCCTTTCGGGTCAATCGGGAAGTCGTGGGGTAAGTATTATGATTACTTTGAAATGTAAAATATGGAGTATGATATTAATAATGAAATAAATTATACTACCCTGTAGATTAAATTAATGCTAGTTTAAAAAAAAAAAATAAGCAGAAAGCGACGAAAAGGACACCGACGCAAATCCCCCCAGGGGGGATGGGAAATGGGCTCGAAAGAGCCTATTCCAAAAATAATTTTATTTATTATTGGTTACAACATCAGTGAACTGAAATGATCAGAAAATTCTTGGTCCTTATACAGGCTGAAACCAAGATCTTACAACTTTGCAAAAATTTTAAGATTTTAGTGAAAAGGGAGACCCCTGGGGGGATTTGAATGCTCCTGAGGCCACTTCGGACAGCATATTCCTTTATTTTCTATCAGACCTACTAAAATAAAGAGAGCATATTATAATAAAAAACTCCCAAAACCACTTTAAGAGTACCTTTGGATCATCCTACCTTATCTAAAAAAAATGAAGTTAAAACTAGCTAAACAGGCAAAAAAGGAACCAAGGAAAGCAAGCTTTCCTTGGGATCTTGGCTTGCTGTTTGTGCAGCCAATTAAATATGCACTGATATTGCAGAATATTAAATTTTATAACAGAAAAAGGAAATCTAATGCATGCGATCTACAATTTTTCTTTAAAAAATCATGCAAAAAGACGATTTCCCTAAAGCTAGATCTAGAATGCTTATGAAACTTTTTTAAGTGAAAGATCTAGACCATAGGATTTTATAAGATAGATATATGTTGGAATTAATTTTAATATGATATATCTAAGCAAAATCAAAGCTACGAACAGAGTAACCGGGTAAAAATGTTGATTTTTTGTAGAAATGAGAAGAAGAGGAGAGAAGGTCGGATCATTGCTTGAATGGAGCAAGATGAAAGGAGGCCCTTTTGTGGAGTGCTGAGGGACAGAGTCTTGAGCTTATTGGATAGGAATGGCATCAATATAGATCCACACCTTCATCCAATCCAGAACCTGCAACTAAATAACACAAGCCTGCACACACCTCGTGAGATCTGGATATAGATGTATAAAGCAACAAAAATGAAAGATTATGCCAAAATAACCTTATTTAAGAATATAAATGAAAATTTTGAGCATACATCATATGGATAAACAATATCAAGCAACCTAGATTTCCTATTTTATACCCTTACTAGATTCAGCTGAATCCTTGAAGCCAGAACACTGAGAATCCACACATACACATGCACTACACAGTATAGCCTCCAAAGCTTCTTCATTCACAAATGATGATCAAATACAGAGTTACAATGGCAATCCCTTCATTCCAGCTCTAACTAGCTTGGAAGAGGGAGCCTCAAGCAGGATATATACAAATTACAGGCCATCCAGCCCAGGGGGGGTGCAATTCCTCATGATATCAAGTGAAATCAACTGAGGGAGAGTCCATCAATGCATAACTGAAGTTGTGCTAAGCCTACTTGTCAACCAAGGGCTTGATTGAGCTGACACATCAACCCATACACCGACACATCGGCCCACGGAGCATCCAGGAGAGTCCACATGTGTGGAGGAGAGAGAGAGGGCACAATTTCCCATGAAGACAGCTGTAGATCAACTCTGGATCTGATTTGATCCCCTCCTTCAGTCAAGGATTTGTCAGATCCAATCAATCTACTCCAGATTTGACTGATTTCAATCAAATCGGTTGAGAATCCACTGATTTATTGATTTTGGATTTGCTCCATTATTCATCAATTTATTAATTAAAATAATCAATAATTGATTTTTGGGGCTTTCTGACCTGAGTGATGGAAGATCACTCAAAACTTAGGAAATAGTGGTTCCATAGGTTCACATGGTGCTCTTAGCTTGAAAATTAGCACCTACATGACTGAAACCGATTATTTGGCCCACTTTTATTACAAAATCAAATTTTCCAATTAAACTATTAAAAATTAGCCTAAGTTTTGAAAAAATTAAAATTTAATAAAAAACACTAAAAAAACTAAAAATTTGAAAAATTAAAAAACACCTAGGGGGACTTAGACATGTTCATATGACTCAAAAATGATGTCTAGCATGCTTATACATTGACACATAGACTCTAATAACCTCAATAGGCCTAAATGCCAAGACGACCACCCCAACTTTGGAGGTATGGAGTGAAAAACTCAGAAATTATCAGTCGTTTATTCAACAACCAATAATAACCAAGGGAAAAAACACCCTGGGCTGATCGGATTGACAAATGAAGTCTAAGAGATCGAGTCTTTTACAGACACTATCATGCTAGAACATTTATTACAATTCCCCCATGGGGTATGAACATGTGATATAGTACAACAAGCAATTCCCAGAAGTACTTCCACGGGCCTTTTGAAGTCTGAACAAGTTAACCCTGTCTGGTTCACTAGGCTCACTTGATAAAAAAGCACTAAGTACAAATTAGGTGGTAACAAGGTACAAGACATAAGATACATAGGTGAATACATTCCGAAGTTACAAATACATCAACAGACACACCAACTATAATTGTTCGACCTACATGAAATACATCTCATCAGGTGCACCGAACCCATTGAGTACCCACAGCCTACCCTGGTGCCGCATATGCGATACTAGAGGACGTCGTGACAAGGAGTGTCTATACTTGCAAAATATTGTAAGTACCCCAACATTCCTTTTCTGTAAATTTTGTAAATCAGTGGGGCATGAAGAGAAGGATTGCAAAGCATAACAACTCTTGAAGGAAAAGATGGTAGCCACCTACTTGATGAAAAACGATGGGCTAGTTCAGGATAAATAAGTGCAACTGCACTACTAGTCTGTACCTTTCCCACCAAACTAGTATCAGCCATAGTATGTGCCCCATAATCAGTATCCGCCTCATAATCAATATGCACCATTGAACCAATCTCAACCGCAATACCAGCATAATCAATACTCACAGTAGCAACGACACCCTTAGGGAAGGGGTGGTGGAAACTTCAGAGGAAGAGGAGGAGGAGGAATTGGAAGAGGAAGTAAGGTTACATGCTATAACTGTGGAAAATTGGGACATTATGCTAGATATTGCCAAGATCCTACAAAGACATGTTCATATTGCAAAGCACAAGACCATAATGTGGAACAATGTTTGTAGTTGCTTACAAAGCGGCAAGCTCGGACCATCGAAGGTCCTAAACTTGCACTGAATCCAAATCCAAATCCTAACCTTAATGTTTAGATGATTTTTTCTGATTCGAGAGAACCAAGCGTTGCTATCGTAACATGTGGAGGTGCTATGACTAGAGCTGATTAGGATACACTGCAAGAACAACCGCAACCGCAACCACAGGTGAGACCTGTGGCGTAGAAGAAAGTACAATTTGGTGTTAAAAAATAGAAGAAAGTATTTTTGGACGTGTGACCGGATTTTATGGATAAATAACTATAGTCGACATTGGATGAATTTAGGGAGATTCCTAAAATATTTCAAAAACTATTCCAAAAGCATATTTTGAAAAAGGTTAGTAAGCTCAAGTCCTTTCTGTCACGTTTCTTAGCATTAATTCAAGATAAAGATGCTATTGCATAACTATAAGCACTGATAGAAGAAACGGTAGATGAGTCACATTTTGGAAATAAGGTTAACCATCTCAAGAAGAAACTCAAAACTGGGCGCGAGTTAAGAATGACTGCGCAGATAGGGGATTATGGCATGGATTACATCATTCTAGATTTGGGGTTGGACATCAATATTTTGACGCAACAAACTTGGGAGAGTATGGGAAAGTCGCGCTTAGAATGGTCTCCTGTCCAGTTTCAACTTGCAAATTAGGTAAAGTTCCTACCAACTGGTAGGTTGAGTCAAGTCCCTGTCAAACATTGCTGGGTTGAAAACATTTACTGAATTTGAAGTCATTAACATTGTCGACAACACAAACCCATACCTCGTGCTCTTGGGGATAGATTGGTCTATAGATAATCATACCATTACCAATTTCAAGAAAAGGATATTTTCCTTCAAATATTATGTTAGAACATTAATCCATCATTCGTACCTTAGTTACACTAATTAGCCAATTTTATTTCTTTTTTAAGCTTTAATACACTATGAGGTGGACTAGGGATGCTTAGGTGGACATATGCCATGTCAAGTCGAGGTTCTATGACCAACATGGGTACTCCATCCTAGTAATCCAGCCACATATGCACATCCATCATTTCTGGTGCACTCCCATTCATTGAATGTGGATAGGCAAGTTGACTTGGGGCGCTAGAGTGGGATTTTGCCCAAATTTGGCTTGATTTGGTGCAATTAATGTTGCATTGAGAGTCTAAACCATCCATTTTTCCACACCCATGTTGTCTAAGGTGTAATTATTGACCCATAACACATCATCCATGACACTTCAGCAATTTGTGTCCATTTGGAGAGATTTGGGATGCGATTGGCGCACCTAGGGGGGTTTCATGCCAATTTGGCAATTTTGGGATTTTTGCTCACAATTGGCTTCTAAAGCCATTAAAAACTCTTATGATTTATTTATAAACCTATTAATAATAATTTCAATTTTATAAAATCCCAAATTATCTTGTTTCCAACTATCATTGTGTGTAACTTAACTATAATTTGATGGTTTATGTTCAATATTGCAACCAAATTTGATTTGTGAACCTAACTAATGCTCCTATATTCTCCTCTAGTTCAAATTACTCACTTTTTGGTTCAAATTTCTCACATGGTATCATAGCTATTTGGATATTTTTGAGTTGCAGACCAAATTCTTAGTGGATTTGAGCTACTTTGTTAGTGAATTCCAGATAAAATCGAATTGCTGAGTGTAACCCATTTAGAAATTTCACCACCATCAACACAGGAAGTAATGGAGGATACCCACATCATGCTAACAAATTTCAACTTCTTTGAATGGAAGGCAGATATGGTGATTCAATTGAGAGCCAAGGGGCTTTTTAGAGTTACTATGGGCATTGAAGTGGAACCAAATTTTGCTGTAGAAAAATCCAAGTATTTTAAAAAATTGGATGAAGCATATGGTTGGCCATGTGTGATCATATCAAGAGATTTTTTATTCCACCTTGACTATTTGACATCACCAAAGGAGTTTTGGGAGAAGATTGAGTCTTTATTTGGAAAAATTGATGAGCTACGTGGTCACCAGCTTGAGAATGAGCTGATAAGCTTGAGCCCAAGGCACTATGACACAATCCATGACTTCTTAACCAAGTTCAAATCACTTGTATTGCAATTAAAATAATGTGGGATTGAGAAGAATGAATATCAACTGATCTTGTCTATACTTTCGAAGCTGGGTCCAGATTTCTCAGTCTTTGTGAGCACATTTCACTTAGGCAAACTCACCCTTTGAAACTGGAAAATGCCAAGTTTGGCAAGTTTCATGGATTCACTCACTCAAGAGTAGGAAAAATTGGTCCAAATGGGTTACATCAAGACCAAATATCAAGCACTAGTAGTGGGGGTTTCGAATTCAGCAAAGGGAAAACCCAAGTCCAACAATTCGAAGTTGTTGGACAAAAAGAAATCAGAAAAACCCAAATCCAATGAGGGAGCTACGAATCCACCCAAAGAAAAGGAGAAGAAAGGGAAAGAGAAGGCCAAATTCTCTTCTTGCCACAAGGGATGGAATATAGAGAGCTCATGCATGAAGAAAACCATAGACACCTTGGCACAACTGCTGGAGAAGAACAACATTCTAGTTCCTGACAGTGCTAGGAAGAAAGATGGCAACTCCAGTTCAAGTGAAGGCAAGGAGAAATGTCATTCATAATTGATAGGTACTTCTAATTCCTCATCCTTTATTATTGATTTAGGTGCTTCCAGGCATATGGTATCTAGGAGAGAATTCTTCTCCTCCATGAGTTCGAATGCTGGCCCAATAGTTCGATAGGGAGATGATTCTGAACTCTAGACTAAAGGGATTGGGAGAATTGATTTAGACCATGGGTTCTTTAGTGATGTACTATATGTACCAGAACTTGCAACAAATTTGTTGTTAGTCTACCAGATGACCCATACAGGAGAGCCAAAGAGAGTAATTTTTACTCCTAACTCTGTAGGGATTTTTGAAATATCAATAGACCAAGTTGTTGTAGTTGGGTATGCTGATCATCATGAGAGAATGTACAAATTCTCTAATTTCCTCCCTACTTTTAGTGATCAAGAACTTCACTCACATGCCAATGAAGTTTCCAAACTATGGCATGAGAGTTTTGGCCACATGAATTACAGATATCTCCAAACATTGCACAAAGAAGGAATGGTGGAAGGTCTTCCACAAATTTAGCCATCTACTGGAGCATGTATTGGATGTGTGATTGGGAAGCATATTGATCAGAGCTATGAGAAAGGGAAGGCAAGGAGAGAAACATGTTACCACCTAAGCTGTACTTAGTGGTTTTTTATCAAGTGAGACTGGTGAACCGGACAAAGATTTTTTGTTCGAACTTCAGAAGACCTTCGGAAGTGGTTCTGGGAAGTGCTTGTTGTACTATATCACATGTTCATACCCCATGAGGGAATTGTAATAAATGTTCTAGCATGATAGTGTCTGTAAAAGACTTGGTCTCTTAGACTTTATTTGTCAATCCGATCATCCCAGGGTGTTTTTCCCCTTGGTTATTATTGGTTGTTGAATAAACAACTGATAATTTCTGAGTTTTTCACTCAATACCTCCAAAGTTGGGGTAGTCGGCTTGGAATTTAGGCCTATTGAGGTTATTAGAGTCTATGTGTCAATGTATAAACATGATAGGCATCATGATCGAGTCATATGAACATGTCTAAGTCCCCCTAGGTTTTTAATTTTTTCAATGTTTTTTTATTAAAATTTAATTTTTCCAAAACTTAGGCTATTTTTTAATAGTTTAATTGGAAAAATTGGTTTTGTTATAAAAGTGTGCCAAATAATCAGTTTTAGTCATGGGGGTGCTCATTTTCAAGCTAAGAGCACCATGTAAACCCATAGACCCACTTTTTCCTAGTTTTGAGTGATTCTTCATAACTCAGGTCAGAAAGCCCCAAAAAATCAATTATTGATTATTTTAATTAATAAATTGATGAATAATGGAGCAAATCCAAAATCCTAGATCAATGGATTCTCAACCGATTTGATTGAAACCAGTCTCATCGACACTAGATTGAATGGATCTGACAAATACTTGACTGAAGGAGGTGATCTGGGTGGATCCAAAGTTGAACTTCGGCCTCCTTTATGGGGAATTGCTCCCTCTCTCTCTCCTCCACATGTGTGGGCTCTTCTGGGAGCTATGTAGTTGATGATTCACTTAGCAGGTCAACGTGTCAGGTCAATCAACCCCCTGAGTGACATTCAAACTTAGTATAATCTCAGTTCAGCTTTAGATTAGGCATTGATGGACTCTCCTTCAGCTGCAGTGGTCTATCTCCTTGGGATTTGTGCCCCCTATGGGCTGGGGTTTAAATTTTGTGTATAAAGAAAGCATGGCTGCCTCGTTTCCGAGTTAGTAAGAGTTGGATTGAGGAGATATTGCTGTTGTAATTCTGTGTATTATCTTTTTCTATTGGAATAAATTGAAGCTTTGGAGGCAAGATGGTGTCATGTCATTGTATGTGTGGATGAGCATTGCCATGTTTTACTGAGGTAACCTATATCTATGTTCATAATTTGTTGATTGTTTGTGGATTCATTGTTAAGATTGATAATAATTTTATTATAATATTGATAGGAAGGGAGTTTGTTAATATTTTTATTGGATATATCTTTCCTTTTTGATGCATGTTTAGAGATATAGATTCAACATGTTTTATAAGTTTATATGCATGTTATTATGAAATCTCTATGTATGTATTAACTGGATCTGACAAGTATTTTGGCAAGTATTCAGATTTAGTTGCAGGTTCCTAGATTGGAGAGGATGTTGATATAGTTTTATTATTCACTCTCTCCAAAACCATTCAAAGGAATAGTCCCTCAACATTCCACCGGAAGCTCCATGGTTGATCTTCAAGGCTTCCAACAACAAATGCTCTTGTTTTCCTCTTCCTCCTTCAAATTTTTCTAAAATTAGTATGGTTAATTGTTTGCAGCTTTAAAATTTTTTAGATTTGTCAATTTCATAGTTTATTTTACATATATATTGCTTCCTTAAATCTCATAAACTAGATCTAATTCCTAAAAGAAAATTTACAAGCATTCTAGATCTAGTTTAAGCAAAAATTGTCATTTATCAAGGCTGTGAAAGTAGATCTAAAGCTTGTTGAATGCATGGGTGTTTCCTTAGAGTCTAAAAATTTATATTCATCAATTTAAGTGCTTCATATTGGATTCCCCCAAATCAGGCCAATATCACAAGGAAAGCTTGCTTTCCTTGGTTCCTTTTCCGCTTCTTAAAAACTAGTTTTAACTTAGAATTTTTGGGTAAAATGTTTGTTCATCCAAAAGTACTTTAAAATTACTTTTAGGAATATTTATATGTGATAATATTGCTGTTTTTTATCAGGTGTAACATAAAATAGGATGAGGCGCTGTCTGGAAAGCATTTTTGGACCATTCGAAACCCCCTAGGGGGTCTCCGTCTTCCAAAATTTCAAATTTTTGCAGTTTGTAAACCTTTGGTCTCATTCCATATAAGGAACAGGTGGATTAATTTCAGTTTTATGATATTGTAATTGCTTCTAATAAAAATAAAAATAAATTAAAATAGGGTCTTTCGAGCCTATTCACCATCCCCCCTGGGGGGATCCGCGTCCGTTTCACTTTTTTGCATTTTTCCCTTTTTTCTGTTCTAGTTTAGTATTGACATGTAGAATTGTATACTTTTATAATATTTTGCATTATTCCATATTTTCAATTCAAAAGTAATCATACTACTTACCCCATGAATTCTTGATTGACTCGAAAGGGGAAAGGGATGCGTGGTAGGACTAATTAGAAAACTGGTGTTGTGTATCTCTGATTCCATTTTCATTAATTGTTTTGATAATCATAATAAAATAAACCCCTCCTTTATTCCCATATTGAGGTCCACTTGGACCGAAAGAGGTTCCTAGAGGGTTTTCTTTTTTAATAAGAACACCTCTTTTAAAATTTACTAAAAATAACAAAGAATCCATTGTGTATGCTCTGTACTTTGATGTGGTTCATCCAGTTAGTCAAGCTGCATCAAAAGCACTTGAGTGACTAGATTAATTAGTCTTCACCTCCCAAATTGACAAACCATTAGGCGAAAATCCAACGCCTTGAACGAACTATAAATGGTGGCAAAATACCAAAAGGAGTGGGAACAACTAGAAAGTGACCTCGAGGCGCCAATCTATGTCACACCCTGATGGGTGCATTATGAACAATAGTCTCCGAGAATCCATTCCAGCCCACAAACCATCTTGCAGGTAGCCGTGAAAGTTAACTTTTGGACATACTCCAAGTACCCCTCGGGTATATTTGGAGTCCCCTTTTCACCTAATTTAATTCATTCACATTCCACATTGATTTAAAATATACCAAGAGACATTTGCAAAAAAATCATTCAAGCACATTCAAGCACATTATTTTCTCTCTTGACTCCATTTAAGGCACTAGTGATTTATTTGATCATTTCTTTCAATTATATATCTATATCTATATCTATATATATATATATATATATATATATATATATAGATATTGAGTGTCATTACTGTGCTTATCTGCTTTAAATCTTGCATCTTGTTATCTTTTGTTTCCACTGGTTAATTTCAAACAACTCCTAAACAACTTAATCAATATAACACCATCACACTAAGTAATTAGCCTTAGTAATTTAATATGGTCTACCCCCCTTGGCTTCGTTAGGAGTTATCCTGAACGGAGGAGTCAAGAACAAGGTGACATCCTTGACTCAAGACTTTCCCCCAAGGACACACGGAGTGGCTTGAAGATTTATGCCACGTAACCTAGGTGTGTGAAAGGCAGCAACACTTTTTGGAGCCGTTGCCGGGGATAAATCTTTTTATTCCCAGAGTACGACTTTTGTTTTCTTCCTTTTTTGTTTTTGCTTTGTTTAATGAATGCTTAGAGTAGATCTTTAATTTTCATCTAGTGACTCCACTGAATTTTGTCAGTTTTTATTTTTACAAAGAAAAGCAAAAAGTAATTTTTGTGAGAGTTCTTAAATGTATATTTTAAATCTCGCATGGCGACTCCATTGAAGGGATAAAAATCCTGTTATCTCACAAACTTGTGAAGTTTTGTTGTGTGTAGATGAGCCCATGCGACATATTAAAACCTTTAAAGCTCATCACTTGATAGCTCCACCTATTCAGTACAAGGTTTAGTGGTTATATCAAATGCATACTATTAATTTTTGATATGGATGAATTAAGGGAGCAGTATGGTGTCCAGATAACCGGATTTTTTCAGCCTATTGATTTCTCAAACATCCCAGGTTTTCCTAACTATTTTGATGGTGTGGGGGATGCATATAAATGGATTCCAGTATTTCATGGAAATTATGGTGATTCAAACATCTAGAATGTCAAATATTTCCTTCAATTGATGGTTGACTCCAATGTGCTTCATGAAGACAATATGATGGAAATGTTTGCTGGTACTTTTCAGCGTGATGCCTGTTGTTGGTTCTATCAGGGCCTTCCTAATAAATGTATAACCTCATTTCCAAGCTTCCTTTGGATGTTTTTAGAGTAGTGGCATGATGGTAGGGGTAGTATGAATGGTTTGAAAAGTTCCTTGAAAATATCTTTACCTTCTACTTATCTGGGATAGAGTATCACATGGAAACATATGATGGATGTTTTACCATGGTACAAAGTATTGAAGACTTGGAATCACTTCTTGAACATTTAAGTGAAGAGGAGATCCATGATACTCCCATCAAACAGAATCCTAGTAGTTATTTAATAAAGGAAGCAATTAAGCAACTTTTTAAAGAATATAAGGTATCTCACATTACACAGCAAGATTCTGAAGATGGGAACATCCATGACAATCATGTTGAAGAGCTTCACAAGGAACCCATGATTGAACACATTGTTGAAGACTCTCCTCATGTCACCATAACTAAAAACATTGAATATTTGAGATTTTCTCAAGATTGTTGCAATGCTTGTCCATAAATCCCTCATGAGGAAACGATTACAGAGATCAACATTTATGAAGAAGTTTATGATGTGTATGATGATACTCCTCTATGTTCATCACTTAGGGATGAAGTTTTGGAAAGTTTAAATTCTCATAATATCTTTGAAACCAAAAATTTGAAGGATGATTATTATGAGCAGGAGGAGGGTAGTTATATCTCAGGATGTGATACCAGCAAGGAATACTCTCTCATATTCAACATAGATGGGAGTGATGACTATTGGAATTTCATAGATAATCCAACTTGTGAAAATCTTATTGAGAACCCCATCCATTATATGTCCAGCAAGGGGAGTGTCTATTCAAAAATTTGTGGAAGTTCAATCTACGATACATCCATAGAGGGGAGCATGGATCTAGATACCTAGGAAAATATTAGTATTGAAGAGGAGAATTCAAAATTTTCACGTGATCATTCAGAGTCATATCATGTGGAGCTACACAAGGGTATCAGTAATGAAGACATTGAGAAGCAGTGTTGTGAAAAGTCAGATGTAATGCAGTTAGTGGAATATCAGTCTTAGCCATCTTCTTCATATGTAGAGGTTCCTTATGATTTGGAGCAGCTTGGTGCTTATACAATGAGACATCATTTGGTAAGACTTGATGATCAGTATGTTGATATAGTCAATCTACCTCATCTTTCCGATTGGTATATCAGTCCTATCAAGTCATGTATGGAAGTAGCCTACACGAGCACATACCAATTTAGGAAGAACTTTAATGACTTTATTCATGCCTATGATTTCCCATCCAACCCGCCCATTCCAGATCATCACGTAGGTTTTCATTTTCTAAATAAAGCATCCTTACTTTGGCTAGTAACCAAAGACAAGGAAATTTTTTTTATGTTAATAAAATGCTTAGGTGGTTAAATTGGATTTCTGATTACACTTGACTTTTTTTATCATGCTTAGAGTAGGAAAATAAGCTCCTTGAAAGAGAGAATTTACTTTCTGTATTTTTGTTTTGTACTTAGCTATAACAAAAAAAAATATTCATTAGTTAGGTACATTTATTTTGTTTAAATAAATCAGCTTAATGGTTCATTTGGTTTTTATATAAAGCTTATGCTACTAAGGTTTTCTTGTCAAGTTGAGATGTTTTTACAGGGTGTATAAACCAGAGATTCTGGTGTTCTTGTATCCTCTCCTTGGCCTATGACCAAATCAAGCACATGTCCCATAGATGGATCCAGAATGTTACCACCTAAGTTGTACTTAGTGGTTTTTTATCAAGTGAGCTTGGTGAACCGGACAAAGATTTTTTGTTCGGACTTCAGAAGACCTTCGGAAGTGCTTCTGGGAAGTGCTTGTTGTACTATATCACATGCTCATACCCCATGAGGGAATTGTAATAAATGTTCTAGCATGATAGTATCTGTAAAGACTCGGTCTCTTAGACTTTATTTGTCAATCCGATCAGCCCAGGGTGTTTTTTCCCTTGGTTATTATTGGTTGTTGAATAAACAACTGATAATTTCTGAGTTTTTCACTCAATACCTCGAAAGTTGGGGTTGTTGGCTTGGCATTTAGGCCTATTGAGGTTATTAGAGTTTATGTGTCAATGTATAAACATGCTAGGAATCATGGTCAAGTCCTTTGAACATGTCTAAGTACCCCTGGGTTTTTAATTTTTTCAATGTTTTTTATTAAAATTTAATTTTTCCAAAACTTAGGCTATTTTTTAATAGTTTAATTGGAAAAATTGGTTTTGTAATAAAAGTTGGCCAAATAATCAGTTTTAGTCATTGGGGTGCTCATTTTCAAGATAAGAGCACCATGTAAACCCATAGACCCACTTTTTCTTAGTTTTAAGTGATTCTCCATCAGTCAGGTCAGAAAGCCCCAAAAATTCAATTATTGATTATTTTAATTAATAAATTGATGAATAATGGAGCAAATCCAAAATCCTAGATCAATGGATTCTCAACCAATTTGATTGAAATCAGTCTCATCGGCACCATATTGACTGGATCTAACAAATCCTTGAATGAAGGAAGTGATCTGGGTGGATCCAGAGTTGAACTTAATCCTCCTTTATGGGGAATTGTGCCCTCTTTCTCTCCTCCACACGTTTGGGCTCTTCTTGGAGCTCTGTGGTTGATGATTCACTCAGCAGGTCGATGTGTCAACTCAATCAGCCCCTCGAATGACATTCAGACTTAGTAGAAGATCAGTTCAGCTTCAGATTAGGCATTGATGGATTCTCCTTCAGTTGCAGTGGTCTATCTCCTTGGGATTTGTGCACCCTTTGGGACGGGGTTTCAATTTTGTGTATAAATAAAGCATGGCTGCCTTCTTTCCAAGTTAGTAAGAGTTGGATTGAGGAGCTATTGTTGTTGTATTACCATGTAATATCTTTTTCTATTGGAATAAAGTGAATCTTTGGAGGCAATATGGTGTCATGTCATTGTATGTGTGGATGAGCATTGCCATGTTTTACTGAGGTAACTTGTATCTATGTTCATAATTTGTTGATTGTTTGTGGATTCATTGCTAAGATTGATAATAAGTTTATTATAATATTGATAGGAAAGGAGTTTGTTAATAAGTTTATAGCCAATATCTTTCCTTTTTTATGCATGTTTAGAGATCTAGATTCAGCATGTTTTATAAGTTTATATGCATGTTATTCTGAAATCTCTATGTACGTATTAACCAAATCTCACAAGTATTTTGGCAAGTCTTTGGATTTAGTTGTAGGTTTCTAGCTTGGAGGGGATGCTGATATAGTTTGTTTCTTCACACTCTCCAAAACCATTGAAAGGCATAGTCCCTTAACATTCCACCGGAGAGCTCCACAGTTGATCGTCAAGGCTTCAAGCAACAAATGCTCTTCTTTTCCTCTTCCTCCTTCAATTTTTTCTAAAATCAGTCCGGTTAATTGTTTGCAGCTTTAAAATTGATTAGATATGTCAATTTCAGATTTTATTTTACAGATATATTTCTGCCTTAAATATCATAAACTAGATCTCACTCCTAAAAGAAAATTTACAAGCATTCTAGATCTAGTTTTAGCAAAAATTGTCATTTTTCAAGGCTGTGAAAGTAGATCTAAAGCTTGTTGAATGCATGGTTGTCTCCTTAGCGTCTAAAAATTTATATTCAGAAATTTAAGTGATTCATATTGGCTTCCCCCAAAGCATTCCAAGATCCCAAGGAAAGCTTTCTTTCCTTGGTTCCTTTTCTGCTTCTTTAAAAACTAGTTTTAACTTAGAATTTTTGGGTAAAAAGTTTGTTCATACAAAAGTACTTTCAAATTAATTTTGGGCATATTTAACTGTGATAATATTGCTGGTTTTTATCAGGTGCAACATAAAATAGGAGGAGGCGCTGTTCGGAAATCATTTTTGGACCATTCGAAACCCCCCAGGGGGTCTCTGTCTTCCAAAATTTCAAAATTTTTCAATTTGTAAACCTTTGGTCTCATTCCATATAAGGACCAGGTGGATTAATTTCAGTTTTCTGATATTTTAATTGCTTCTAATAAAAATAAAAATCTTTTCGAATAGGCTCTTTTGAGCCTATTCACCATCCCCCCTGGGGGGGATCCGCGTCTGTTTCAATTTTTTGCATTTTTCCCTTTTTTCTGTTCTAGTTTAGTATTGACATGTAGGATTGTATACTTTGATAATATTTTGCATTATTCCATATTTTCAATTCAAAAATTAATCATACTACTTACCCCACAACTTCCTGATTGACCCGCAAGGGGAAAGAGATGCGTGGTAGGACTAAATAGAAAACTGGTGTTGTGTATCTCTGATTCCATTTTCATTAATTTTTTTGATAATCATGATAAAATAAACCCCTCCTTGATTCCCTGATTGAGATCCACTTGGACCGAAGGAGGTTCCTGGAGGTTTTTCTTTTTTAATAAGAACACATCTTTTAAAATTTACTAAAAATAACAAAGACTCCAGTGTCTATGCTCTGTACTTGGCTGCGGTTCATTCGATCAGTCAAGATGCATCAAAAGCACATGAGTGACTATATTAATTAGTCTTTACCTCCCAAATTGACAAACCATTAGGTGAAAATCCAACACCTTGAATGAACTATATACGGTGGCAAAATACCCAAAGGAGTGGGAACAACTAGAAAGTGACCTCGAGGCGTTGATCTCTGTCACACCCTGATGGATGCATTATGAGCAATAGTCTCTGAGACTCCATTCCATCCCACAAACCAACTTGTCGGTAGCCATGAAAGTTCACTTTTGGACATACTCCAAGTAACTCTTGGGTATATCTGGAGTCCCATTTTCGCCTAATTTAATTCATTCACATTCCACATTGATTTAAAATCTATGAAGAGACATTTGAAAAACATTCATTCAAGTGCATGCAAGCACATTGTTTTCTCTGTTGACTCCATTTAAGGCACTGGTGATTTATTTGATCATTTCTTATATATATATATATATATATATATATTGAGTGTCATTACTGTGCTTATCTGCTTTAAATCTTGCATCTTGTTATCTTTTGTTTCCACTGGTTAATTTAAAACAACTCCTAAACAACTTAATCAATATAACACCATCACACTAAGTAATTAGCCTTAGTAATTAATAGGGTCTACCCCCCTTGGCTTCGTTAGGAGTTAGCCTGAACGGAGGAGTCAAGAACAAGGTGACATCCTTGACTCAAGACTTACCCCCAAGGACACACATAGTGGCTTGAATATTTCTGCCACGTAACCCAGGTGTGTGAAAGGAAGAAATAGAACACAACACATTGGGTTGGTGCATTTTGATCTGATTGGTCCACTAACCAATCCCTCATATGGTGGATCTAGGTATGTGCTTACATTTATTGATGACTACTCTTGATTTTGCTGGGTGTATTTTCTGAAATTAAAATATGAGGTGTTTGATAAACTCAAAGTTTGGAAAGCACTAGTAGAGAATCAGAGTGGGAAGAAGATCAAAGTCCTTAGGACTGATAATGGAAAGGAATATGTGAATAATAATATACAACAACTTTGTGAGGAGTGTGGCATCCAAATGCAACACTCAACTCCCTACACACCACAACAAAATGGTGTGGCAGAGAAAAAGAATAGATCTCTCAAAGAGATGGAAACTTGCATGATAGAAGTAAGGGAACTTAATCCCAAGCTATGGGATGAATCCATCAGCTGTGCTGCTCACATTCAGAATAGATCCTTCCACAAATCATTGAAAGCGATGACACCCTATGAGGCATGGATTGGTGAAAAACCAGATGTCTCAAATTTCAGGATATTTAGGACAAAGGCATGGGCAAGAATACCTTCAGAGAAGAGGAAAGCCTTGCAACCAAAAGGAAAGGAGTGTCTCATGGTTGGATATGGCGAGGACACCAAAGGGTACAAGCTCTTTGACACATCCACCTATTAGATTTTTATCATTCAAGCTTGCATTATGATCTTAGGATCTTTAATTGAGAGAATAACATGCACAACAATAAAACACAAGAGATAAGAGACACAAATAATTTTCCTCGGGGAAACCATAAAGGAGAAAACCCCACAACTTCCTCAAAGATAGAATCAGCACCAAAATAGAAAAGCCCAAAACATAAAGATGATCTCCACAGCTTTTGTCTCTCTCTCTCTCCCACTGAGAGAGATTCTCCTCTCTCACTCATGCACCCCAATGAATGAGTGTGAGTGTTGTGTGTATGATAAATAGAGAGGCTCACTCTCTATTTTTATTCTTTCATTCACTTGAAGTGCACTCCAACATGTCAGCCCCACTTAACAATTACTTACTAGAGCCAACATCTCTTGGAGTGTCTAATAACCCTAGTGCCCCACAACTTGTGGGGACTTTTCCCTTTGCTCAAAAAGGAGGATTAACCTTGACTTAGATGGTGTGGACTATTGCCCCGACTTACAATGACTCACCTAGGGTTGACTTCTCTAGGATAGTCTAATAACCCTAGGGCCCCACAACTGTGGGGACTTTAACCCTTGACCAATAGGAGGGTTACCCACAATGAATTGACATGACTTTCACATTATAGAAACTTCCTGATCGAAAAATTAGGGCATGAAATGACTCAAATACATCCCAGAATAAACATCAGGTTACAATACATAAGAAAGATGGATGAATACATTTCGAAGTTACAAATACATCAAACACTCCCTCTTAACTAGGAAGGTATTCTCTTGACACAATTTATCAGCACAAGTCTTCTTCTCTGTATCATCTGAATCATCATCAAGTTCTCATCATCTTCATCTTCAAGTCATCTTCATCTGGATCTAGATCATCACTCGATCTGGATCATCATCACTGGATCTATATCATCTTTCGATCTGGATCATCATCACTAGATCATCACTTGATCTGGATCATCACTACTGTATCATCAAGTCTAGATCATTACTTGATCTGGATCATCACTGAAGCTGGATCATCATCACATTTGTATCGTCACTTGATCTGGATCGTCATCAATTCTGGATCATCATCAATTCTATATCAACACATCTTGATCACTTGATCTGGATCATCATATGCTATCTCATAATGGTGCTATCTTGATTCTTCTCATCATAGGAAGTTCTACAGAGTCAATCCTGTAGGCCTACCCTTCATGTAGGTCTTCATCAGCACTTATATCTAACACTTAAGTCAGAATGGCCTGCCCAGCTCTTACATCTAACCTCATCTTGTCAGAAAGGCACGCCCAACACTCACATCTGACCTCATCCTGTTAGAAAGTCCCAGCACTCACATTTGACCTCATCTTGTCAGAAGGGCTTAGCACTTATATCATACCATGTGCAAGCACACTGCATTAGAAAGGCTCTACACTTACATCTGACCTCATCCTGTCAGAAAGGCACAACACTTACAATCGACCATGCTCAAAAGCACCGCATCAAAAAGGATCAGTACTTACAATCCAACCACGCACAAAGCACCGCATCGAAAAGGGCTCGGCACTTACAATCTGACCATGCACGAAGCACCGCATCAGAAAGGGCTCTACACTTACAATCTGACCATGCACGAAGCACCACATCAGAAAGGGCATGCACTCACATCTGATCATGGAGGAAATAATCCTACCATTGCATCAGAATGGCCCCTAGTCCCAGAATAAGCTACATGGTAAATTACCAGGCGCCTCCATTCCCAGAATGGCAGTTGCCCTTACATCTGACCTACTCGTCAGAATGGCCAACACTCACATATGACATGGGAGGAACCTAATCCTTTAGCCATGACATAATGGTTCAGCCCTTATATCTGATCAAGTGGGAACACATCGCTCTATCACATCAGAATGGCTTATCAGTCCTAGACTGAGTTTTCCTGGTAACTGATAAGGTGCCTCCATTCCCAGAATGGCAGTTTCCCTTACATCTGTCCTACTCGACAGAATGGCCAGCACTCATATCTGACATGGAAGGAACCAATCCTCTCACCATGATAGAATGGCTCAGCCCTTATATCTGACCTACTTGTCAGAATGGCTATGGATCTCAGCACTCATATCTGACATGGAAGGAACCAATCCTCTCACCATGACAGAATGGCTCAGCCCTTACATCTGACCATGGAAGGAACCAATCCTCTCATCATGTAAGAATGGCTATGGGACTCATCACTTTCCCTTGGAGAAAACCTATATCTGGATAACACTAAGCTTCTCTCTGAATTACTTGAACTTCACCCCTAGACAATGGCTTCATCAATACATCAGTTATATGTTCCTCTGTCGCAACATACTGGAGCTTTACTACTCCCCTCTGCACCATATCCCTGATATAGTGATACTTGATCTTGATATGTTTTGACTTGGCATGGAACAATGAGTTCTCTGACAACTTCACACAACTCTGGTTGTCACAATGTATACAAGTAGCATCAACTAGAGATCAAATAAATCAAACAGTAGCTTCCTTAGCCATACTGCCTCACAACTAGCTGAACAAGATGCGACATACTCTACTTTAGCTGTACTCAGTGCCACACAGGATTGCTTCCTGCTAAACCAAGAGATCACACCTGATCCCATACTGAAACAACATCATAAAGTGCTCTTCCTATCAATGGCACTTCTTTCTCAATACGAATCCACATAATATTTTGATTCGCCTCATACTTGAGCCCATAATCAACTGTACCCTTCAGGTACCTTACTACATGCTTTGCAACCATCAGGCGAACATGTCTCAATGTGTTCACAGCAAAGCAAATATCTGGTCTCGTGTTCGTCAAGTACATCAAGGAACCAATCATCTGATGATACATCATGGCATCAACCGTCTATAATGAAGCAACACTCAATAGCTTCAAGTTCGATGCCATAGGTGTGGTCATGCAGTCCATCATCCTGAACCTCTTCAGGATCTCTACTGCATACTTCATTTTTCCACACCTCCATGCCTAGGAAATAGTGCATCGACACATAACAGGAGCATCACTGGTATTCCACCTTCAACCTTGAAGCAAAGGTTGGAATCCACTTTACTCTCAGTAAAGCCTAGAGTCATCAGTACTCTATCCATCATGTTGTACCATGTCGAACCTCAGGATATTATGTAGTCACTCCCTCTGAAGTGGAGCATCATACTCCCTATGTCTTCTGTACTCTATGCACTGAAACATTCTGTACCGGAGTGACAAGTAGCTTCCTATGCTACTAATATTCTATGTGACCATCTAGTGTATAGACTTGCATCTTCAACCTTGTATCAAAGGTTAATATCTTCATCAAGATCATCATGTATGTGTTTCAACTCTTACTGGCTGCAAATGTCTCTTCATAGTCTAGACCTTCTCTTCGTGAGAAGCCTCGTGCTACGAATCTTTCTTTGTACGATGTTTCCTTGTACTGCATGATGGAACTACAAACTTCCCTTCACGTATCGATATTGTATCCTAGACATCATTCTTCTTGAACTAGTATTCCCTTTCTTCTTGGTTGCTTCTTCATAGCTGGAAGGTTCTGCATCAATGATGTCGCTGCATTCGTCATATTATTCTTTATCTTGAATTGTCGTCACTTGTTCTTCAGAACAAGTCTCATCCTTCTTTCCTTGTAGGTGATTATGTATGCGATCTTTCCTACAAGTTAAATGCAGTTGTATGGTTAGAAACATTTCATAAGGTATATTCATAATGGAAAATTATTATGCATAAATATATGATCATGCAACTACTTTAGCCAATACAACATTCATCCATATCTCACGGAAACTTTCTAGATGCCTTCCATCTCTACCAGGACAACATTGATATTGTGCACTAATCCAATATGTTAGCAAAGAGGTTTCATTATAGATAAGTAGCAATCGATTGTTGTATAGCACCATGAGCTACTTACCCATCACATGCATATTAGTAGTATACTATTGTTAATGCAAACATCATATCATTCATAACACATCAACTGAATACAAACAAATGCATAACAAAACAATATCAGAAAATGACAATTTAATACTTATCTTTATTTATTTCATAGGTAGATTCCTTCTTGTTCGTCTTATTCATTCATAATAGCATCGTTTCTTATTCAAATGCTAGGATGGATAAGAGGCTCTTCAAGAGTTAGATCCTTCGTATTCCTCATCACTTGAGGGATCTTCTTTGGATGGTGAGAGATGAATCTTTAGTTTCTCCCATCTTCTCTTCTCTTCTTATGAGTCTAGTTTCTTCTTCTTCCCAGAGTCTACTGAAAGTAATCACTTCCTTCTGGCACACATTCCTCGTATGAATGGATTCATGATCCTGGGAGGCCATTCAAGACGGCTATCACCACTTCTGCATTCTCCTCTTCTTATTCTACCACTTCAAGTTGATCTGCATTCTGGATCTTCACATTCTTCAACTTGTTTTCTTAAAGCCATCTTCTAATTTATGTTCTTCCCTTTAGATAGCTTGGTCAAGGAATCAAACATCTTTTGTTTCTTTAGGAAAGACATTTATGGTACAATTTGATCCATGATTGAATCAACGATGATCTTCTTGGCCTTGACCAAGTTCTTCTTATGTAAGGCTTTGAGCCTCATCTCCCTCTGGAACTGGAATCTCTAAACTCATGTAGATGTCTAATCCATTTTCTTCAGAGAGATCATATACTTCCATTTTTGGAAGTTGTTCAACTTCACCAAGCTTATCATCAAACTGATGTGATAGATCACTTTTAAATGAGAACCTCAAATGAAAATAACAAAATATTAGATATTACCGATTTGAGGTGTCCATCCTAGTTCCGGAGCTGGCTGATCTAGGGTTTGTCACAGAAACCCTAATTTTCAAAACTTAGAATATTTTAGATCTTATTGTATAGACATATATATCTATTCAAATGGATTTTTCCAATGTACTCCTTTTCTGAAAATAGTGGAGGGAAGCTCCTAGAATAGGAAGCCCTAGTTTTCCAATTTCTTCTGCAGAAATGCCTGTCACTGTTTCTATGATATATTCAAAATTACTATTCCTATGTGTCTAAAATTTATTATTGAGGTAACCACGCATGTACCTGATCTAAAACCATATGTTTCATAAGAATTGGTTTCACCAATTGGGATTTATGATCCTTTTCCCAAGGTGACCTGTTACAGGACTGTTCCAAATAGTGAAGTTGTACGGACTACCACGTGTCACCGGTTCATCTTTTGAGTCTGAAATTTGGAACACATAACGTACAGTCCATTCCCATTATGGAAAATATTCAGGAATTCCATTTGGATCTCTGTATCCCAATATATTACAATTCTTCCCAGATGTCCTGTTTAAGGATGAATTCTGGAAGAGGCTGGAACCCTAACTTGGAGGGATCGTATCTCCTAGAATATAGAGAATTGGAGGCTCATGTTTGGACACAATGTAAATAAGAATTTTGTCTTCGACCTTTGATATTTGAAGCTCCTGAACCATTTCCAATATCAGGATATAGATAATGTACCAAAACATAGCAGTTTTAGTACTTAGGGTTTTTCTAGCTCCGGGTCAAACTAGGGTTTGACTTTCCTGGAGTTCCACCCAAACAAAAATATTGATCCAGGTCTCTAAAATTCAGTTTTGATGAGGAGATTAATCCTATTTTGGATCACTCAAAAATTCCTCTTTTGTAGAAATCCCTAATTTCCACACCAAAAACTGAAAATGCTCAGAATCGAATTCTGCTTCGACAAAAAGATGGGCCCTTCGATGGGGAGTTATCCTAGCATACTTTTGCTGATGGATTGTGGAGAGAGACCCAAAAAGTAAGAATCTCTAGCTTATATATCTGCACAATGTCTTATTCTTAGGTTATTTCTGATACCATGTTAGATTTTTATCATTCAAGCTAGCATTATGATCTTAGGATCTTTAACTGAGAGAATAACAAGCACAACAATAAAACACAGGAGACAAGAGACACAAAGAATTTTCCTCGGGGAAACCATAAAGGAGAAAACCCTGCAACTTCCTCAAAGATAGAATAAACACCAAAATAGAAAAGACCAAAACATAAAGATGATCTCCACAGCTTCTATCTCTCTCTCTCCCACTGAGAGAGATTCTCCTCTCTCACTCATGCGCCCCAATGAGTGAGTGTGAGTGTTGTGTGTGTGATAAATAGAGAGGCTCGAGAGGCTCACTCTCTATTTATATTATTTCATTCACTTAAAGTGCACTCTAACATGTCGGCCCCACTTAACAATTAGTTACTAGAGCTAACATCTCTTGGATTTTCTAATAACCCTAGTGCCCCACAACTTGTGGAGACTTTTCCCTCTGCTCAACAAGGAGGGTTAACCTTGACTTAGATGGTGGGGACTATTTCCCTGACTTACAATGACTCACCTAGGGTTGAATTCTCTAGGATAGTATAATAACCCTAGGGCCCCACTATAGGAGGAGATCTATATGCAGCATCCTGAAGGTTTCCAAGAGGATCCTTCATTGGTATGCAGGCTGAAAAAATCATTGTATGGACTCAAGCAAGCCCCCAGGGCTCAGTATGCAAAAATGGATGCTCTCTTGCTTTCAATTGGCTTCACAAGATGAAAATCAGACCCTAATGTGTATTTGTATAAAAATGTTGTTAACTTGTAGGTAATTGTTCTTTATTTTGATGATCTTCCTATTACAGGTTGCTGCACAAATCCAATTGGCCAAATTAAGAACTCTTTGCATACTGAATTTGCTATGACAGACCTAGGATTGCTAAGGCAATTTTTGGGCTTAGAAATTGAGAAAAATGGTAAGGGAATCATGCTGAGTCAGCCAAAGTATGCTTCAGAACTGCTAAAGAAGTTTAATATGGCTGAGTGTAAGGCAGCCAAGTCTCCCTTTCTTTCTGGTATTAAATTGCGTGAATTTGGCAATTCCCCAATGGTGGATATCACACTCTACAGGAAACTAGTAGGAATCTTTCTCTACCCCACTCATACAAGAACTGATTTGTTTTATGCTATGAGTGCTGTATCAAGACACATGTACCAGCCACATGAGCTCCATTGGAACGCTGCTAAAATAATTCTTCAATATGTCTAGGGAACTAAGAAGTTCAGAGTGCACTACACAGCTAGTTCCTCACTTCAACTAGCTGGATTTTTTGATTCAGATTGGGCCAGTGATCCAATTGACAGAAAGTCAACATCATGTTTTGTATTCATTTTTGGTGAGGGTTATATTTGATTTTCAAGTAATAAATAGCACACCATCTCACTTTCATCAGCAGAGGATGAATACAGGGCGGCAGTCAATGCTGCAACTCAGTGTGTTTGGTTGCAGGGAATTCTTCGGAAGTTTGGTGTCACAATTGATTCTCAAACCAACATTTTAGTTGATAATCAGAGTGCCATCAAGATATATACTGATCTAGTACAAAGGAATAGGACAAGACACATAGATATTCACATGCATTACATTCGGGGCTTAGTGCATGATAGGGTGATCTCACTGCAGTATTTCCCATCCACCGAGCAAACTGCCAGCATTTTTACCAAGGCTTTCACTGAAAAGACCTTCACTTACCTGAGATATTTGCTTCAGGTGAGTGAAGGATGGAAATTTTTTGTTATATCATTGCAGGTCCATCCCCATGTCCATTCTTGAGGGGAGGTTTTTCCCATGTGGTTTTCCTTCTTTCCTCGGTTGCACATGAACAAATAAAAATTGAAATTTCTAATTATGTACTTGAGGTGACTTGAGCCATTGTTGCCAAGGCCTTCATCATTTTGTGAGAATACTTAGTTGTTGGATTAAGGGAGGTTGTTAGAATAGTAATCCATCATTAGTACCTTATTTACACCAATTAGTCAATTTTATTGCTTTTTAAAGCTTTAATACACTATGAGGTGGACTAGGGGTGCTTAGGTGGACATATGCCATGTCAAGTTGAGGTTCTATGACCCACATGGGTACTATATACTAGTAATCCAGCCACATATTCACATCAATCATTATTGGTGTTCTCCCATTCATTGAATATGGACAGAAAAGTTGACTTGGGGCGCTCGAGTGGGATTTTTCCCAAATTTGGCTTGATTTGGTGCAATTAATGTTGCATTGAGAGTCTAAACCATCCAATTTTCCAAAAACACATTGTCCAAGGTGTAATAATTGACCCAGCACACATCATCCATGCCACTTCAACAATTTGTGGCCATTTGGAGAGATTTGGGATGATATTGGCCCACCTAGGGGGGTTTGATGCCAATTTGGTAATTTTGGGATTTTTGCTCACAATTGGCTTCCAAAGCCATTCAAAAATATTATGATGTATTTATAAACCTACTAATAATAATTTCAGTGTTAGACAGTCCAAAATTATCTTGTTTCCAAATATCATTGTGTGTAATTTAATTGTAATTTGATGGTTTTTGCTGAATCTTACACCCAATTTTGATTTGTGAACCTCACTAACGCTCCTATTTTCTCTTGTGGTTCGAATTACTCACTTTATGGTTCAAAATTATCATAGATTATGAGATGAGGGTAGTGTCTCCCATTGATCCATGAGAGGGACAAAGATGCGTCGAGCCTGTCTACAACAAGGGACAGGGTGATTATCTCGACCAGATCTACAATGTCACTGCCTTACAAGAATATTGCATTAACCTGACATTGGATGGAAACCTGAGATGGAAGAGTTCTAGTTCCAACACATATGACTTAGGAGGGCCTTAGAGAACTGGAGAAACATATTTCATGAAGTCTCTATGAGGAGATGTGCGAGAGTTACCGCATCGGTGTGATGGGTGGAGAATCAGTTGAGGGAGTTACCTACATATGAGGTATTATCTAACCTTTCTACCTTCCTCAGTGAGTTTGAAGGATGGGTAACAAAACTGTAGCGCTTGTCTGCATTGGACTATGTATTAAAGGCTACATCTGCCAAATGGTGGGGTACACATAAGCAATCCATATTAGAATGGCCACAGTACAGAAGATTGTTGGAAGTTAGATTCGGCGAAGAATTCAATATCGTGAGACAAAAATACATAGGGCTGTCAAACCCTATTGAGCACATTAATCAGTGTCGCACAACATTTATAGAATACCCACGATAGGAATGGGTCCATCATTTCATTCATACATTGGAAATGACACCCAGAATATGGTATACGTCCATGGAATTGTGACAAGGAACTAAGGATTGGGAAGGACTAGCTAAGCAGTTCATGCACACATTTGAATTTCTTGATGAGAAAGATACAGTTGATGTTGCGCTTTAGACGATCAGGGAGAAAATATTTGCAGAAATCCCTGTCAAAGTAGCAAGTTCCCACTAGTGCAACATGACCATCTAGTGATGGATGGATTGTTACAACCTGGCTAGAGAACCAAATGATGATCCAAATAATATAAACATACAAGATTCGGAGGGTACACGCAAAGTCGAAGGTAGTGGTATTTATATCGACCAGTTACTTAAGTCACTGAAAATCAAGAAAGTAAACATTAGCACATCGAAGAACTCTGAGTTCACCAATATAGGAGATTATTGGGACTAAAAGATGGTAGAAAAGATAACAGACTTGCTGCATGAGTATCAACACCTATTCCCTACCAATTTCTCAGAGATGAAGGGAATAGTCGATTACTTGGGAGAAATGAAAATACCCCTAAAACCATATTCTTGACCAGTCAAACATTGACCGTATAGACTGAATCCAAGCTATAAAGAAAAGGTAGAAAAAGAATTGGATCGCATGCTTGATGTGGGGATAATAAAACTTATTGAGGAATCAGAGTGGATCATCCCTATAGTAATCCAAGATAAGAAGACAACAGGTGAAGTCAAGATCTGTGTCGACCTAAGGAAGCTAAATGACACATTCCTACACGATCCATTTCGAACACCATTTACAGATGAAGTAATTGAAAGCATCGGAGGGAAAGGGATGTATTCATTCATCGATGGATTCTCTAGATATCATCAAGTTAGAATCATGAAGGAGGATTGCCACAAAATGACCTTCGTCATAGAATGGGGATTCTACCAATATATGGTAATTCCATTTGGACTCAAGAATGCACCTGCTATTTTTTCTAGAATAGTAGTTTCTACTTTAAAAGATTTCATACATAAATTTCTTGAGTTCTACTTTGATGATTGGACTATGTTTGGTCCAGTAAGAGACCATATGGATATTTTGCGCATGATGCTGGGTCGTTGCCGCCAATATCATATCGCACTTAATTCCAAGAAATATATTTTTTGCACACCATTTGGTGTACTCTTGTTTCATATCATATGTCATGATGGTATTTTGGTTGACCCATCAAAAGTTGTGATTATTCTTGACTTACCACAGCCTACATCAGTCACGTAACTCATATCATTGTTAGACCACATAGGCTACTATAGGAAATTTATCAGAGGATATGTAGAGATAACTGCACCTATGGAGAAACTATTAAAGAAAGATGCGAAGTACTTCGCAGTGGATGGAACCTTGTCAAAAAATATTGGATAAATTAAAGAACAATATGGACACTACGCCAATACTTGTATTTCCATACTAGAAAAAGGAGTTCCATGTTCATGTCGATGTGTCATCTGTCGCCCTCAGCATAGTCTTAACGCAACCAGGTGATGGTGCGCTTGACCATCCTGTTTAATTTTCTAGCAGAAAAATTTCGACAATAGAGAAAAATTACATGACGACAAAGAGAGAAGGCCTCACCATGGTCTATGCGTTGCAGAAGTTTCGACACTACTTATTGGGTGGACATTTCAAAATTTTAACTGATCATTCGACTCTAAAATACCTAGTCAACAAGATAGTGCTGGGGGTGAATATCTGTCGATGGATTCTCCTATTTCAAGAAATTGATTTTAAGGTCATAGTTAAACCCGATCACCTGAATGTTGGTCATGATCATCCATCAAGGATAGAAAGTGGTGAAGAACCAACTAGTCTTGAGGATGACTTGCTTGATGTGCAATTGTTCGCAACCACCATGATGGAGGATCAGAAGAAGGATTTTAACATTGTCATCCACTTCCTAAGCACAGGCTATGTACCTGAAGGATTGTCCACTAACCAGAAGAAACATTTGGTCATCAAAGCTATTGATTAAACGTTGATTGCGGGCCATCTGTACAAGATAGGTGACGATGAAATATTACAATGGTGTGGCTTTCACTATGAGCAACAATAGATAATCAGTGAAGCACATGCTGGTGTCGTAGGAGGACACAACACTGGAAAGGAAGCCGTGTGCAAGATACTGCAAGTAGTATTATGGTGTCCAACCATACATATCAACACCAAGAGCTTCTGTCGGTGCTCTGCTATTTTCCAAAGAACAAGAAAATCGGCGTGTCGTGACAAAATTCCACTTGCGCCACAGATAACCCTTGAAGCCTTTGATAATTGGGCCGCTGATTTTGTTGGACCCATCAGTCCAGTGGGGAAGAGGACTAGAGCATGCTACATTATTACTACAACAGACTATTTAACCATATGGGATAAATCCATGCCTGTTAAATATTACATCACTGTGAATGCGACGAAGTTTTTATTTGAAAATATGCTGACCAGATTTGGTTTTCCAAAATTTCTCCTAAGTGACCAAGGTATGCATTTTGTTAATAAAATGATTACTGAGCTTACTACAGAGTTAAATATTCAGCATAAGAATACAACACCCTATCATCCTCAAGTGAATGGAACGATGGAATCCTTCAACAAGATTTTGGAGAATGATTTAACAAAGGTGTGCAACATATGCCGAGATGACTGGGATCATAAAGTTTTAGTCGTGCTATGGGCGTACTGCACCACTTGCAAGTGACTGGTAGGGCACACCCCATTCAGACTGATGTATGGAGAAGAATTTTTTGTACCAATGGAGTACATTGTACCGAGCCTAAGGATTTCTACACTAATGAAAATGACCGATGGAGATGCTGTTAAGCAAAGGTTGTCGTAGCTCGTTCAGATGGAGGAGGAATGCTTCCTTGCAGGATTTCATCAGACTATCAAAAACCAGATGAAGAAATCATGGCATGATCACCATATCAGGATTAAGGTATTCAAATTTAGAGGACTTGTGTTGTTGTATGGCAGTAAATTTTTCAAGGATCCAAGGAAGTTAAAGATGCATTGGCTAGGACCATATTTGATTGTGCACATCACTGATGCGGGTGCAGTGAAATCACAGAAGCTAGATGGAACATACGTCGTAGGTATGGTGAATTGAAGTCACTTGAAACCAAACTATAATGGTCATGACATTCATGTGTAAGGTCATGTTGAATGAAAAAAAAAGAGAGAGAAAAGGGAGAGAAAAGGGAAGGAAATTGTTCTTTCGCACGTCTGTGACAGTAATAGGAAAATCACAGTAAAGAGCAGGAATGAAAAATGGTCGTCATTAAAGGCTGAATACGCAAGAAGATATAGGTGGTTATGATAGAAAAGTGTCATTAATTTGACAAAGTATGAAGAGAATGGCTGCATGTTTTTTGGTCTCATTAGTCATATCCGTTCTAACTACCATAATTGTCCTAACAGGTACAAATCAGAGCTCGAGTAGGAGAGTTAATGTGGAATGCGTTGAACAAGAATCCCATGTGATCGACAAGACATGGATATTCCATGCAATGATCACATGTGGGACGATTGCACCTCTATAAAAATAAGGCTTCATCGTTAAGGTTCAGTTTACTTGCACAGAGAGAACTAGAGTGAATCAGAGCCTGAGATTGAGAGGTGAAGCTAATGGTTATTGAAATTTCGAGTGCCGGTGAGAAATATAGCATGACCATCACCTCACTGTGTTCAATTGAAGGTGTAGTAGAAAGAAAAAGAATTGGAAACAATGGTGCAACTAAGACAACAGATAGCTCCTGCAGCCAATTTGACCCCTATTCTACCCTATGATTTAGGCCCCATGCCAAACCCCATTTAGAATATGCCTATTAATCCACTAGTTATAGGTCTATGACCGGTAGTACCACCGAGAGATGCTCCAGAATCCTCAAGACCAAAGCTCTCAAAGAAATGCAAGGCTAAGGATGCTATGGATATGCTTGATGAGGACATGCTTGAGGAGGATGCACCAAACTCACCAACATGTAGGGATGGAAGAGCCACCATTGAAGAAAAAAACTTGCTACCCCCTTATGTTCAGCCAAGGAGGGCCAAGGCACGAGAGGTGAGGATTCTAGTGAAAGAGCGCTCCTCTTTAGCAACACCTCAGATCCCTACTGATGTACCCCTACTGTTGAATATACTGTCGAAACTGTCCAAGCTGCAGTTTGAGGATGTTGATACCCATAAGCAGGTGAGCTTAGAAAGAAAAAAAATATGGTTATGATTCCTATTGTGCCTCCTAATCCCTAGCTCTTAATAGCAATGGATGACAGGATCAGGAATAAGGAATACAACATTGAGTTCTTTCTGCACGGGAAGGAACTGCGCGATGTCATAAATTAGGCACATAGAGTAATAACCATGACAGTTCAGAAATACTCGTTATTTATATCCTTTCAGGTTGGTGTCCACAATTTAATAATGGAGCCGTAGCGAGACCTAGCCAAGCAAGCACACCAAGCATGGTTTATGATCACTAATGCGGATGTAGAAATAGTCATCCAAGATTGGCCTGAAAAATGGTGCATACCAGGCTATGTGCAGATGGACCAGGGCAGAAAACAAGGAGGAAATCAGGAAGGAAATGGTTAAGGAAGTGGCCATGGAGAGGGCCAAGGAAATGGTCAAGGGAATGGTCAAGATAATGACCAAGATGATGGGCAAGGCAATGACGGTGGCGATGGGTAGGACAACCAGTCGCTAAGTTCTGACGATAATCAAAATCATCACAACTCTCACGATGATGACTTAAAAGGCGCACCTACTGAGGAGGATGTGTAGAACCAGTGACAAGAACTAGAAAAAGAGCACACACACCCACAGAAGAAGAAAAAAGATGACAAAACATCCAATACTGTTAGCTTAGATAAAGAATACATAGGCCTACTTGCAGATGTTGTCACGGAAGTAGCCAAGAGCAGCATGGAGGATCTTATTGCATAGTAGATGCAAGTGGCCAGTAAAGTCATCGAGCATCTCAATAAAATCACAGTAGCCATCAATGAAGTGAAAACCATTATCAAAGCTGAAACGTATGGTGTGGACCCTGGAGGAACTTTATCCAAGCCAATGTTGTTTGTGCCCCTCAAGATAAACAACATTAGAAACTACCATCTCAGAGACTATGGCTTGCTACCTACTTGGAGGAGTTCACTTCCTGAAGTGATTTTCATTAACATTAGAAACTACCATCTCTATTTGAAATAGTTATCAGCGTTCTTCAAATTATTATATTTGAAATAAGAATGGCGTCTCTTTCTATAGTTGTATCAAGTGTCTTCTCACTCCATGACTAAATACCACCTTTAACCACTGTAGTTTTGTTTATCTTCTTGTATAAATATATACATCCTCTTGGTGCCTCAAACCAACCCCACAATACGAAACATAATATTACTATGTCTTCTAAAAATTGTGGTTTTAATTACTAGTATAGAGCAATATCTATTAAATGGATATCAATATCCAAAAGTGGATTTAAATAGCCCATTAAATGTTCTTTTTATCCCTGTATAACAAAGAGAGAATATATTTCATGTTTTTTGTTCCTCCCAGCAATATTGGACCCCAAAATCTCAATACCATGCCAAAGGATACTACCATGCATCACTGATATAAATTATTTTCATTTATTAACAAGCCAAGGGGAGAATTGATATCCATGACAATACTTAAACACCGCTCCAAGTTAGAAAAACATTGATAGTTTTTCCATCCATCCCATAAATTCATATTCATGTTATTTTCTTTTGAAAACATGAACTAGAAAAAATAAATCACTATAACCTCAATGAATCTATATCCAAAATATTTAGAAGTCCAAACTATAAATCATTTTCAATTTTCCTTTATTCAAATTAGCATTTTTAGAGTAACTATAAAACTACCTTTTTCATTCTAGATACCCCATATGCCTTTATGATATTTTATTGATCTGATTATTATCCTTAACAATGTGGAAAGGAACATAATATTCATGATGACCAAATGAAGCCGATGAATAATACATATGAGACATAAATTGGAGAATGAACATACCATATAGATTTGTTAAATCATGTACTAGAACAAATCCTGATTTCTTTTCCATAGAAAAAATCACATTTGTATTTCTAGTGGAAAAAACCCAGATTACAACAACAATCAAAACATTTAGGAAATACAAGATGATAAGAGGCTGACTGTGATGATAATACATGAAAGGTAAATGAAGGTAATGTACAATTCAATGGTTCCATGGTGATTTCAAACAAGCTAGAACATTGTTTCCATCTAATTAAATTACTTTTCCTAAGACAGTACATTTGTACATAATTTCCAATCTAAGTAGATATTGTTGTCATCACAAATTTTCTTGAAATAAATATCCAATCACCCTTTATACAATTTTCAATACCAATAAGAAACATTTGTTGTTCCTACTCCATAAGGAACATTAAGCAAAAGATAGACACAACCAAACTAATTGTTTATGGCTTAAAGTTAAAAAATAAATAGTGCCAATAGGAACATATTTCTACATAAACTATCTCTGCATGGCACTGACTAGTAGCTCTCAAACCTGCACCTACATTTATGAGTCCTATACGAGGTTATTATATTTATTTTTTCTTTATATAGTTGATCATAATAAAATTGAATCAACTGATCTAACATCACAAAATAAGTTAGCATACAAAAATTGAAATGTATAAGCTCCAATAGCACACAGAATATAATCGCCTCTAATGTATTGAGGAAGCCGTTGCTGCTGCAACCTCCTCCCCAAACTTTTTCACATTTTCGGGCCCCTACTTAGAAATTTTAGTTTTTATCCTTTCCTAGACTGCTTCTATTCATTTGGATTCTCGTTCCATGACTTAGTTTATTTTGAATAAGTTTGAAAAGTTATTTTTTTACTAAGTGAGAACCCATAGTTTTCTTCCGATGTGTCGAAAGAACTAATTGAGTTGAGCCAACATGTCAGAAGAGCTCGGTTTTCCCATTCGATTTTTTTCTTCTTTATTTGGTTCAAAGCCTAAGTCTTTCAGAAACTCTTGTTGAATTTTACTGACTATGTCGGTGAGACCCGGTTTTTTAAGCCGACATTATCGACGGTGTTTGCATTTCCTTTCCAACACATTTTATCGAAGAGTTATAAAAATATCATTGGAAGGTCTTGCTAAGTGGAGTCGATAGTATCGGTTAAACTCAAAATGTGGATCTGACGCTATCGGCAAGAAATTATCTTTTATGTCTGACATGTTTTCTTCAGAAGTTTTTTATGAGTTTAACAACGACATTTTTTGGGAGTCCCCAGTGAGTTTTTCCGATGGTGTCAACAGAGGTCAAGGTTTTCAGTTGACGTGCTCGGTCAGACTTAGCTTTTAGTACCGATCGAAACGTTTTTAGGAGTTTTCCAACTTTCGTTCCTTCGACAATATTTGATAAGTGCTTGCCAATGGTGTCAGCGAGACTTGTTATGTCCACCCGAAACTGTCGCAGATAACTTGTTTTTTCATGCCGATGGATTTTATGTTTTAGGTTCCAAAACATTGTTTCAGTTGCGTGCCATTAATTACCCAACAACCACATTTATGGTTGTTTCCACATTTTCCTATATATAACTCGGTCTTTTTTTATGGTTTATTACCATTTTACTTCGTTTTGTATGCACCCTGTAGTAGGGATTTCTCCTTGCTATAGGGGCAGGAATGGCTCCCTTATATCTATAGGATATAAGGGTAGGTTCCTGTGTGGAAATGCTGAAAATATATGGACAGAAAGCAAAGACAGAATAGAAAGACAAGAAATGGCTGTGAGCTCCTCTATAAACATTGTTAGGGCTTTGCTTCAAGAACCTGCAAACAACTATTAGAGACAATAAACTTGCAAAAATATGTTAGAAATATACCTACAAGAAGAATATGAAAACCTGTAAACAAGCTATGGGTTAAACAAAAGCAAAGAAATAAAAAAAAACACACAAGTATACCTCTTCTTTTGTGCAATGGGCCACCATGCCCTGGCTGGAGGGAGCACCTCTCTATCTCACTCAATAATGGAGGAGGTATGGCTCAGTGGAGAAGATGAGTGGAAGAGAGGGGGATGTGGGTGGCTTGAGAGTTAAAGGGTCTCAAGGAATCCACGGGTAGCATAACAGTATGCAAGGGAAGATTTGTTTGAGAGTGACGCCCACCCCTCCTTTTATAGCTTTTCTGGGGACTTGTAGGGTTTTAAGCCCTTGGTTAGGGCTTTAGCCCCCTTTTTTGGGATTTTATCCCCTTTCGCCCTAACTTTAGCTCCTTTTAGGGTTTTAGGCTCCTTTGAGGGGTTTTAATCCCTTTTTGGAGGCTTTAGCCCCTAGGAGAGTTTTTTAGGCTCCTTTTTGGGGGTTTTAAGCCCTTTTACTCATTTTTAAGCCTTTTTGAGGGTGTGGGGGTCTAATGGAGTGATACGAAGGTCGTGCATGGGTGTCCTTGGGTGGTGTAGGCCATGTAGAGCTAAGTGATGGGTTTTTTGGGTTAATAGATTTCCCCTGATGTGTGAGGGCAGGAGCTCATCATATGGCCGACGGACATCATAGGATTTGCTGCAGAGAGGTGGTGCTTCCTAGGCTGGGGCATGGTGGATTTTGGTTTTTGTATTAATATGGTTCCCATCAATGGGTGAGATACAAATAATGTGTGACATGTATATGGATGAGGTAGGAATCCCCATGCTCGTAACAATGTCAAAAAATAATTTGATCTATGCTCTAAAATACAAGAGCCGATCATATACAACTGATGATACATAGTGGTTGCCTCAATGTGAGGCTGAATACAATATTGATCTAAAGGACTGCTACATTGGACCCATGGAATTCTCATGGAATGCTATATCTTCATGATTGACGGCCTGCTAGATCTGGGATGGTACATAGTTGTATGGACTCGCTGATTGAGAGTTAGAGTCTCTGTGGTACAAGTATGATGCATCAACCATAAATCTATATAGAAGCATTGGTGGGGCTTCTGAACACTATCTCCAATGCAACCCAAAAATCACAAGGGACATAACTTGTTTAGGTCCCTCGAATAGACCCATCAATGTGCTAGAGTCAGGTGACATCTAGGGTCTTCGACCAAATACTGCACGAACCAAACACTGTATGAATCTCAATGGTGTGATGATGTAGTTGGAGTCAAGCATGTGAGAAACAACCATCCAAAGAGGCACTAAGGACTCCTCTCAAGTGGTCCAAGGAACTCGTCAATGATGTTAATGAAACCAAGGTATAGGGACCTTTGGGTTTATCCTCTGGAATATGTGTGTTGTCGTCGACAAAGGGAGACCTGCCCCTAGTCAAGGAAATGGTGTTTCCTTGACCAGAAGCATGAGGGAGATAACCAAAAGGTGTGAGACAATCTGTGGACTGACCCACTGAATGGGGGGGGCAGGGGGAGGGAAATAACTGAATAGGGGCAGGGGGAGTGTGGTAGACTCAAACTTCCTTTGTTCAAAGTATGATGGCTGGGTGAACCAGGCAGCAAACGAAACTGACTCATGGGAATGGGATCATAGCTGTAATACCGGAAATCTCACTGCAGATGGGAAATACTTGAGGGAGGTGGATAATTTTGATATTGATGGGGTCCAAGGAAGACACATTGCAGAGTAATCTGAACAAAGGTGAACCAAAGTGGGAATGCTTCCAAACTATTTTTTGTGGGGTGGTGTCTAGAGAGACCATTGTTGTACGATCTCATGGATTTTTGGCGAGTTCGAGAAGGTAAATGCTTGATGGTGCTTTCAATTTTAGAGAGTCTGAAAGAATGAAGAAGACTCAAGTGGGGGATCTTTTTCATTGGTAGTCTCCTGTGCCCAAAAAAGGATAAAAGTTTACATAGGAGAGCTCGCCCATCCTTTGGGGGATGAGAGACTTCTTTACCGTTGGTAGTCCAATCAGGCCAGAAAAGGTTAAACCTATACTGACTGGACGATCATTCAGATACTTTTACGAGCATGAATGAAACCAAGTTTGCTCGACAATATTTTCTTGATGAGAATGTTGGAAAAGAGCTTAACGACAACCCATGGTGATCTTTTTCGTAAAGTGCGGCCCCTCTTCCTGAGAAAGCATAAAAATATGCAGAGGGGAACAGTCTTGGCTTGAATATGCCAAGGTGGTTCTTTTCATTTGATGGTCTACATAGTCCATAAAAGGAGGTAAATGAGACAATGTAGATGCCCTTTCCTATACTTTAGCGAGCGGGAAAGGAAGCATCTACGCTCGGATATCTTTTCATTGTTTTTAGGAGTAAAAAAAGAGCAAAGTGGTTTTTCTGTTGATGTGAAGTTATTGGATTTAAACTGTGTGCGATTCAATTTTCCCATTTGACAAGGTTTACAGATAGAGTCATATGGCGTTGATATATTTGGAAGATCTTTTACTTCTCCATTGTTCACTAGTTTGATTATATGATCAAATTTTAAATTTCCAAGTCTCCTATTCCAAAGCCAAATTTCATCATAATTTCTTAGATGACATTCTTTTTTTTCTACTTTCAATACATAGACATTGTTTTCAGTTCTTATACCTTTTGCAAACAAATGTTTTGAGGGTACATACTTTATCTTGTAATATTTATAAGTGAAAACAACTTCACATCCTTTGTCACAAACCTAACTGAAACTATGAAGATTATTGTTTAGTCCATCTACAAACAATACATCTTGGGCTTTCCCTTTGCCATTACTCAACTTGACCATTCCTTTTCCTTTGATTTTCCCTGGAGCATCATTTCCAAAAGTTACATTTCCTGATTTATTTTCACTTAGATACAAAAACTTACTTTTATCACCAGTCATGTGTTTGGAACATCCACTATCAATATACGAGGGGCCTTTTTTCTTTTGAATAGAAAGGACTAGGCCACATTTGTTATTATCCTTCTTCTTCCAAACTTTATCACTTTTAGCAGACTAATCCATTCTTGGGTCTATTTTGTAATCCTTCATATGACAGTTTGAAGCCTTGTATCCAAAGTTATGACAAACATAACATTCTGGCTCATTGTAGAGGAGATCAAAGGAATTGTTATTTCTATCATGAGTTATTCTCTTAGTTGTGAACTGATTTGTATGTTGTTCTTGTTTTCTTATTGTCTGTCTTTTTCTATGTTGCAGTAATTGATTGTTCTTTGATTGCATATTTCTAAAATTAAATGCACAGTTTGCATATTTGTGACCAAAATTAGAGAAACAATAACAGTAACCATGGAAAAAAATTGGTACCTGAATATTGGCAGTCTCCTTTTTGTTGACTATGTTTCTGAGCAATCCCTGGTTGATAATTTTGATCTAAATTTTTTATTCTAGTACTTGCTTCATTTCCTTTTGTTTGCATAGTATGTTCACATTCTGACTGGTTGCTGCATGAACCTTCTTCATAGCCAAGCATTTTTTTTAACCATGGGGACCTTTTCTTGCTGAGAATGTTGTTCAATTCCTCTGAGGCTTTGATACTTGACAGATTCTAGTGGTACATAGCTTGAAATTTCTCCAAGTCTTTCCTCACTGCCACTACTTATGCTCCTAAAGCTTCACATCTCTTTTTCCCTTCCGTTAATTGTTGTTTAAGAAGATCTTCTATTTTATTTTCCTCTTCACTTAGTTCTTTTCCATTCTTTTCATCTTGCACCAATAACTCTTTTTGTTTCTTTTCTTTAATCTGAGTCTGTCAATCTCCTCCAGATCATTGATTAGTTCACCTTCCATATCAACCATGGATTCTTCCTCATTCAGGTCACTTTTTGTATATTCATTTCCAATATTGTTTATGTCCATAAGCATAAAGTTATTCACTTCATCTTCACCAGATGAATCATTGTCTATCTATTCTGAAGAATCAACATCATTTACACACAGACTTTTCTTTTTGTGTTTAGCCTCTTTATTGTATTTATTGAATGTATACTTTTCATCGTCATCAAAAGTCTGCCTCGTATGCTTGTGGGGGCATTTAGATGAAAAATGACCTATTCTACCACATTTAAAACATTTCAAGGGCATCTTTCCCTTGTATTTACCTGAATCTTTCTTCATCCTCATTACAAATTTTTCCTCAGCCACATCAATTTCAAAATCAATGTTCTTATATTCTTTAAAAGAAGCTTCTCTAGTGGTGGATTTGTCTTTACCAATCCTCATTTCATAGGTTGTCAGAATACCTAGGAGTTGGTCAATATGCAGAGTTTTGAGATCAATAAATTCTTCTATTGTTAAGACTTTGGGATTAAATATTTCAGGAAGACATCTTAAAATTTTCTAAACTAAGAATGATTCATCAAAATTTTCACCAAGACCCTTCATGGAATTCATAGTCTCTTATATCCTTAAGAAATATTTACTGACCATCTCATCCTCATTCATCTTTAGCTGTTCAAATTTTAGTCTATATGTCTGTAGTTTGGAATCCTTTACTTTTTCCATTTCCTTCATGATTTTTTACAAGCTTATCCCACATCTCTTTCACAGATTCAAGATGTGCTACTTTAAAAAACTCAACCTCCGCAAGACCACTCATAATAGCGTTCATTGGCTTTGCATTAAAACCAAATTATTTCTTGTCATCTCTAAAGGCTAGCACAATTGGCTTTACATAGCCAGTCTCCACTACATCCCAAACATCGGCTCCTAAGGAAAATATATAGGTTCTCATTCTAACCTTGCAAAAGGAAAAATTTGTTCCATCAAATAGAGGAACCTTATTGGATGAATTCCCTTCATAACTTGTCATGTTTAATATTACATATCTACCTTTAGACAAAAGTAATGCACTCTGATACCAATTGTTGAAATTATTCAAATAACTGAGATGGGGGCTGAATCAGTTATTTCTAAAGCTTAAACCATTTTTCAATATTTAAAGCATTATTACTGATTACATATTTACAGTTATGATAATGCAACAAGTACAACAGAATAGATGATGATCATCAAACACACACACACGATAGAGACAGACAAATATTCATCTTTATTTGAGCACCTACTCAAATGAGGCTACAACCTCTCTTTACAAATTCCTTCTTGTGGAGAGCACCAACCCTCATGTTTTTCTAGAACCAACTAAAATAACATTCTCTAAATAAAACTTAGTGGAAGAACCAACTTCCACTTGTACAGGATCCAACTTGTACAGAAAAAACAACATGGTTTTCCTAGCACCACCCTACCACCCTTGTTTCTCAAATTTAATAAATGTTCAGTACAATATGTAGAAAAATAGATATAACAATGCATACCAACTCTACTATGATCTGCTCCTAAATTTTCTTATGCACCTTGGTTCCCCTCATTGTCTCTATTATGGATGTTCTTGACAGAACTTAGAGTCCTCTGTAATTCTACAATCCCCATTTCGACGTCGATCCATGCACCAACTCTTTGTCTGCAGAGAGCACATGCTTCTCTTTTTATCTCCCATCATTTTATAAATGTCAATCTGTAACTCCTTTACCTGTTCGTGCACTTGACGGTCCATTTCCATAACTGATCAAACCGTCTGATGCCTTATGACAGATAAGGAGTCCAATCGCTAAGTAATCATGAGTTTTTATAACGTGTCTTCTCCATTTGGATTCTTCTGCTAATGTCATTTTCGACAACTTGGCTTCTTTCACACTTTTTTCTTTTTCCACAAATCAAAGTTTTCGTCGTCCTGGTTTCGTAATTTTGGTTCTGCAGTACTGGTTCCAAACCAATCATTCCCCACCATTGATCTTCTTCAAGCTCTCTGTGACCGTTGATCTAAGAAGAAAATCGGATATTGGATATGTGATTTTTCTAAATATCATTCCATGATTTCTGCTTTCCACGTCCTTTTGCACATTTTATTTTGAATGACTTCTTCTGCACCATCAATTTTGTGTGGCCTCTCTAATGACCGTTGATATGAAATAAAACACCTACTTCCACACATCTTTTTCTGCAAATTCAATCCACATACTCGATTTCTTGTGCAACATTTCTCGATCCTCGATCTTAGATTCAGTGCAGGTTGCAGATCCCATATTTTCAATTTTTTTTTAAACAACTTCAACAATTTCCTCTTTTTGTCTTCTGCTTGCAAAACTCCATCCGTGCCATCGATTTCTTATGCACCCTTTCCTAACCGTCTATCTTATATCTGGTGTGGGATGTGGATCTTTGGTTTTCAACATTTCTTTAAAAAACTTCCATACTTTTCGCTTTTTGCCTTCCGCTTGAAAAACTCCTTCCGTGTTGTCGATTTCTTGTGCACCCTTTTTCGAACGTCGATCTTAGATCTAGTGCAGGATGTAGATCTGGGTTTTCAACATTTGTTTAAGAAACTTCCATGCTTTCCGCTTGCTTCCTTCTCCCTACAGAAATCCTTTCGCGTTGTCAATTTCTTTTGCATCTTCACTCCTAACTATCGGATCTGTTCAACAGATTTTATTTCAAACTTTGGTTCTCACAATAATTTTGTGTCCAACCTTTGTGTTAACTCACCTCCTATTTCAACAAGCGAAATGATTGATAACTATTGGATCTGGGCCCACGCAGATCTACGGTGGAATCCAAATGTTATAGAGAATATTACATTAAAATTTCACTCCCAACCTTATCATTAACTCACCTACTAGTTGACTCCACAAAATCATTAAGGACCATCAAATCTAGATCGGTGGTGGACTTCAAATACCATAAGGAGGACTTCATAAAAATTTCACGCACATCATAATTTTATTAATCTGTGCTAGTTCTCCTAGTGAAGTCGTTGTTAGCCATTTATCTACTTCCACGATCAACCTCATTTGTTGATCATGATCTCCTTCTTTGTGATTATTTTATGATTTCGCAACTCAACACTTGTTTATCGTCCTCGCTCTTTAGACCAGCGAAATTCCTTCTGTCCATTGATATTCACAAAAGCCATGGATTCTTTTGATTCCTCTTCATATCTGGATCATATGCTTGGAACTATGTTTCCATCAATGACAACCAACTCACACTCTGATCTGTTTCTATATGACCACAAAACCTCCAACACTGTCATCTTTGTAAACTTCATTGATAATTATAATCTTTGTTTCCTTATGAATCTTTGTAATATGATTTTCTTCTCCACATATTTCCATGAGGTACCCTGCTCACAAATCTTCTATTTCATTGTCTTTTCAAACCTTGATCTTTTCTCTTCATAATGCAATTAGCAGCTGTGTGACCAAACTTGTGACAACAATGACAATATCCATAGAATTTTATTTTGTATTTGGGGAATATTTGATCTTTTTTCTTCATAATTTCCTTCTTCTTCCATCCCCTCCTTTGTTTCTGAACCTCTATTGCTGCCTTCTTTTATGTAGGACTTATCATCTTACATTCTCTAGCCATATGTCCAAAATTATTACAAGAGTAGCAATGAACGATAAATATCTACTTATACCTGCTTGGCATTGGTCTTCTAGGAATCATATTAGTTCTATATTTAGTATGAGAGGAGGGATAATATTTATGGCTATACTTCTTTCCAATTGGATCCATAATTGTAGCAACATAACTCTTCTTTTTTTATCATAATCCAGCTTTGTCACTCTATGTTCTTTGGCCACTTAGGATGTCATATAGAATATTTGAGTTGTTCTAAAACTTTGACTTAATAAATTCTTTATCATGCTTCTTTTTAAGCTGAATAATTTATGCCTCGAGTCTTTCAAAGTCTTGGGTTTTAGTGTTTTCTCTGAACTTCTCATTAATGGTTTGTTGATATTTTAACCTCTTTACTTCTCCCTTGATGTTATCAATTTCTTGTTTTAAGATCTCTTCCTTTTTCATGCTAACCATCGCTTGTTGTCTTGAATTGTGCAACTCTTCTTGGAGGGCCTTAACTTCCTCTTGTTTTGATTTTTTCTCTTCTTTGTATTTTAAGAATTTTTCTTTCATAGATTTGTTCATTCTTCTACATTTTTCAATTTACTTAAGAGCACTTATGTGTTCAGCCTCTAGGTCCACCTCCCCTTCCACATCTGATTCATCAACTGAAGTTTTAGTTTCTATTCCCATGATTTTAATTTGTTTATTTTCTGTTATCTCTTCATCTTCATTGTCTTCCGAGGAATAGAAGTTTTTCTTTTTTTTATTAAATTTATTCTTGTATATAGTTTAACTCTTTTTATCTTTCTTATGACTGCAAGTTTCTTCATCATCACTATCTTCTTGTTTTGGGTAAGGACACTTTGTGGAAATATGTCCAATTCTTCCATAGTTAAATCACTTTAGTGGTAGCTTTCCTTTGTACTTTCCAGTACCTTTCTTGATTTTCTTGATTTAAAGAGATTCCTCATCATTTGATTTCTTTGATTGATTCTTGGGTAAAAATTCAGATTTCTTTAACTATTTTGTAGCTTTAAATGTTGTCTCTTTTCTTGATGGTCCATTCTATTCTATTCTCATCTCATAGGCAATGAACATCTCATGTAGCTCATCCACTGTCAAAAGTTCAAGATCATATCAATCTTCTATAGTAGATACTTTTGGGTTATATCTTATTGGTAGGGTTCTTAGTACTTTTTCAACTATCTCTTTCTCCTTTATTTCTCCTCCCGAACATTTAATAGCATTGACAATTTCATCTACTATTAGAAGATATTCTACAATATTTTCTTCTTCTTTCATCTTTTTAATTTTGAACTCCCCTTTGTATGTTTGAATTTTGGATTTTGACTTTGGAAGCCCCTTCATAATAATTTTTTAATGTTTCCCAAGATTGTTTGGTTGTCTTACATTGCATGAATTTAACAAACACTGAATATGCTAATCCTTCCAAAACTACATTCAAATCTTTTGCATTGGATTCATATTCATCTATTTAATCTCTATCTATAGGTAGGTTGTCTGGTATTTTATACGCTTTTTCAACATAACTCCAAATTTTGCATCCAAGAGACATTATATGGCATCTCATTCCTACACTAAAAAATGCATAATTATTTCCTATAAATAATGGAGGTTTGTTAGAAACTAACCGTTATTGACGATCCATAGTGTTTTTTAATATGATCTTCCTTCCAGTGGTTTAGACTGTAGTGAAGGATCTCGCTCTAATACCAATTGTTGGAATATTGGAAAATCTTGAGAAGAGGGGGTGAATCAGTATTGATAACTTTTAACAATTTAAAACCACTTTTAACTTATTGATTAAAACACAAAATCAACAAGATATAAAGAACACAACATTTATCGTGGAATCCCAATTGGGAAAACCACAAACACTTTCTATAACTGCAAAATTATATTTACAATTTTTTTTTGCAAGCTACAACTTATTGGAGACACCAATCGCCAAGTTTTTCATCTTCAACTAAAGGATGCTACAACACCCTATTTTCCAGCCACTACTAGAAGGAGGCTACAACCCCCTTGTAGGATTGTAGCCTGCCCTAGAACCACCCTACCACCCTAATTTGATCTTTTTCTTCAATTTTGTTTCTGATTATTCTACACTTCATTGGTCTATGTCTTCTCTTGCTATTACATTGATCTGGATTGCTAAGACATCTTTCTTCCACTTAAAACTTATGTTTAAATACTTCTTTCATCGTGTCTTTGAACCATTGTGTATTTTCATCATTGTGTTCCTTCATTAAATAATTTTCACCAATTCATCTCTTCATTATGGAAACATGTCTTTTCATGAACTGGTGCAAAACAACTTGAAACCATGTTTTAACAAACCTATAACTTTGTCTTTAAGCACCTTTTAGGATAAATAAGACCATGGTTAGAAGAACAAGACCATGGTTAGAAGAACACATCAAAAAGATACATCATAATGGTCTCAAATTATTTTTATCAATTTCCTACAAAATATGGCGAGCATTTTACTAGGGAAACTTAGACCGATTTTTTAATATTTAGTCAATTTTCAGCAAATTTTCCAAAACAGTCTAAAACCTCATTTTGGTAGACCAGTAACTTTTTCTTCAAGCACTTTTTAGGGGAACTGAGACCATTTTCAGATGCACACATCAACAAGCTAAAACATGATGGTATCATATAATTTTGATCAATATCCTACAAAATATAGCGATCATTTTACTGAGGCCACTTAGGCAGATCTACTAGAACGGAAACAATGCCAATCATGCCAGAAAGCACTTTTGGAAGGCTATTAACTTTACCTTAAGAGCTGTATTGACAAACCAATCATATGGTTAGATCCACAAGACAAAAATCTACATGTATATATCCTCATAATCATTTAATTCATCAAATACATAAGATGGTATGTATTTTACCAAGGCCCCTTAGGGAGATTAAAAAGAATTTATACTTCTACAGAATAGTGTCAAATTGTCGTTGTCATACTTTTACAGAATGGTGTCAAATTGTAGCAATGACTTCATGAGAGGAATAGAGAGCCATAATATGAATTTTCAACCTCATCACACATGCCACATTCCATGTCATCACTTCATTTGTTATTCCTTTGTCATCAATGAACTCTGATTTTCCTATACTTGGTTAATTTTCAGAGTTTCAACAAGTTGCCATATTTTTACATAATGGTGTCAAATTGTAAAAATGACTTCATGAGAGAACTAGAACATTATCATATGACTTTGCAACCTCATCACACATGTCACAACATCATACATGTCATGTCATTTCCTTTATCATTAATGAACTCTTTTGACATCAATGGCAACCATACTCAACAGTAGCAAGATCAGACCCCAAAGAATTTATTGCTCAAATTGAGCCAAGGTTGAGGGAAAATGATGAAGAAGCCTGTGAAGAATTGGTTACGATCTCCAAAGTCGCAAGCGAGGGAAAGATAGGAACTACATTTGCACACACAACAGAAGAATCGCTTACGACTCCCAAGTTCCTAAGTAAAAAGGAACATGGTATGACAACAACTCTTAAATATTCAAGTAGGGAAGAGTATGAAGTTGCTAATTCAACTAGAAAGGAAGGGAGGCGACGACGATTGCCTCGTTATATTCCTCCTCACAAAAGATTCAGGCCACTAGACTTTGGGAGGGATAACAAAATAAACCCCATCTACAAACCTCAAAATACAATACTTATTCAAAAATATGTAAGTCTACTAGAATTTCGTTGCAGCTTCTTACAAGGTAGGGAAGTAAGGCACATTAATATGTCAGCTAAAAAATCAATAAAATTGTCTAGTAAAACTTCAGAACAAGGACTTGTTAAGGAATAAAATAAAAAAGACGATGAAACATAAGAGGTAGAAGACAAGGATATGAAAGATCAAGATGATATTGAAAATCATAATGTCAATATCAATTGTAAAGAAAACGACAATGACGTATATTTTAATATAATAAAACACAAAATACGGTTAAAAATGAAGTCTTTGTTAAAAAAAACATTTAGGGAGGAAAGTGCGGGGGGGGGGGNGAAATTCTAGACAATAGAACCATCTCAAGACTACTAGTATTTGGGGACTTGCGACATGTTGTCCTCAAAATGATAACTGGCTACTCAGGAGGATCCATGAAATGAAAAAGGATGTATAACAATATCACTCAACTTCCACTCCCTGCTAGCATAGACTTCTTCCACATCTTAAGAGTGAACAACGTCCAGGAAGAGGCTCTGGAAAATACAGGTGCCTCTCTCCCTCAAGGTTTCATTTCACTAAACAATGAAGAAGTTAGTCCTAAACCTATTCCCTAACCCAAACCAAGGGCCTCTCTCCTCACTGAAAAATCACGGGAAAAAATTTAAGCTAGGGTTTTTTTGTTATGGCCAGGTTGATAATTGGCAGCCCTTGCATTAAGCAAAGGGGCATATGGTCTCCACCTCCCCCCATCCATCATCCACTTCCCTCTCCATTTAAGTCATTCACCTCTAGACTTAATGGCGCTTTCAACTCTCACACTTATTCTTACCCTCCCGCTTGTACGATGGCTTTTCCTTGGGGCTTAAACCGCCTTTCTCCTACCTCAAACTAGTCATTTCTCATTCTTCCTGTCAGTGGTTTCCCTGGTGATGAGGTGCAACTCTCGTTGCCTCCGGAGCTTTGTGAAGGGTGGCTCATACCCATGGACCTTTCATGCATGTTTCCTCACTTCCCCCATTCTTTGTATTTGGTGAGTAAATGGGCCCTATTTCCTTTCTCCCCTCAGTCCTCTACATTTTTTGTAATTGGAGAGTTTAGGCACAACTCACTATTTGTGCGTCCTACATCTGTTTTTTCCTCCCTAGGTGACATTTGCAGTTAGAATTTTCCTGCTGGAGAGATTTGGAGTCATTTCTCTCTTCTGCATCTGGGAGACATTGTGGGTAGGATATCTGTCATGATTGCTGGTTCCTTGCAGGGTTCGGGGGATTCTCTTGAACGAGCTCAATCCTCTCCCGGTATTTCTCGTAGCAAATTTTATAGTATCAATCCCAGACAGAGCTATTGCAGCGAAATCCCGCCACCCATGTTGAGAATGGATCACAAAAGAATGGACCCTGTCGAGAGGAGTGTTAAAAAAGGGTTCGACGACCTAAAGGTAAACATCTAGTGCCTGTCAGACTTTGTAGCCATCAGAATCACTGACAATAGGGAGACCACAAAGGAGGTAAAGCGGTTAGTGGAGGATGTTCATTATGTTTCCTATCAGACTAGTTGTCATGATGCAAGAATTGATGATAATGAGATGAATTTGAAAGAGATGATGGGAAAAATTGATCACATTTAGGAAGACCTGCAGAATCTGGTACAACTGAACCAAGGAAGCCATGCTCAAGAAAATCCAAGAGCAGTCACTCAACGAATGTAAGAAGACTCTGACACCCATCTTATGGGGCATCCAGGCAAACCAAAATGATCCTCCCTTAGTTTATGTTTTTTTTGTATTTTCCTAAATCAGCAGTTTATCCGTATTTATACTACTACTGTAAATACTCAGAACAACAACTCTTATAGTGGCTCTAGAAGGCCCTCTGTATGGCCTTATTTTGTTTCATTTTCTATCTCTCTTCAAGAATCTTACATCTCCTGTGATTTTGTACTGAATGGCTATGCACAACCCCTTTGATATACTCATTTTTAAGTTTCTATTAAAAAAAATTAAAGTCGTAGAAGAATTCAATGATGAAAATAAAAGCTTCCAGGATGACTTTAATCAGGATAATGTAGAAGAACGAAACCCATAATATGTTGCAACAAACAAAGAAATGAGCATTCTACCAGTCGTTGTAACTCAAGATGTTCTAGAATCTTAACATCAAAAGGTTCCCCGAGAACAACTAAAGACAAGCTCGTCAGACAAAGAAGTAAGTCCATTATTAGTCGTTTTCGCTACATATAAGAAAACCATATCAATGCATGCAAAAATACCAGAAATCTACGCCAAATTAGAAGATCAAAAGAACACCATCAGATTAGAAGGTCATACGAATACTCCATATAATTGTTATTTGTTTATCTACATAATCATATGCATGAAAATATTTGAATGGAAATGCAACCAATTATTTCAAGAACTGCTAAACCATGACACCATTATTCATGGAAAAAATTCTAGTTGCAACACTCTCATAGAAGATTCGTGGACGAATCTTTTCGGAGTAGGATAACTTGTGATATACCAAACATATATTACATTTATTTATAAATTATTAATTAATAGTTTAGGGATTAATTATCTAATTAGTAAGATGTCGTGTCTCTTGATGAGAAGACACAACTATTCGACTTATGGTCATATAAAACATTTGACCATTGTATTGTAAAAACCAATTTAATTATAAAAATATATTTATTTATCTAATAAACTGAATATGTAAGATGTTACCTTACATCTTCATATCGCTCTATATCTTCTAATAGTATTGATTTATTGAAAAGCAACCTCCTTGACTATCCCCAATAATTTAACGAAGAAATTGCATTTGTAGTCCATCTTTTTATAGTTATGTGTTTATGTATTTTTTTTTATACAAAGATTTTCATTCTTCGTATTAACAAGTTTATTCTTATATTTTAAATATTTAATATAACTTTAATCTTAATTGAAAACAAACGATTTGTTTAATACGATGTATTAGATTTAACTATCAAATTATTTTTATAAAATAGTTTTAAATTTGATCCATTTCCTCTTAATCTCCTAGACATACCATGACCCCAAACCTCATAGTGATTAAAAGTCGTTGAAATAAGAAAATTATAAAATCCCCATAACCATCACTACAATTTTACAATTGTGTGCAAGAATCGTGATTATTAATAAGGAATGTACCATGAAATCCTTAAACTCTATGGAAACTATCATGAGTAATAATTGAAAGAAAACTACCAAACAAACCAAAAGGCTCGTCGAACTTCAACGTCCATGTGTGAGCGTTTAATTTCTATATATTCCCATTGATTCATCATGGCTAATCCCCTTTGCACATGTATACCTCATTATAAAGCATGCAAAACGTAATGAACATTGTTTTATGTTTACCATTATCATTGTTCCAAAATAGACAATATGGATTTAAAACAAATGCAATTATTAAATGAGGCAACGTTGATTAAAACTAGTGAAAGGAAGTGTTATTAGATTATAGTTGGGTTGTAATAGATACTTATAACAACTTATTTTTTTAAATCATTATGGTTAATCCATTGTACACGTTGAACACATGATTAATTATGCAAAATGTTGTTCATATGTTATTATTATTATTATTTTTAAGAAGAAAAAAACTATATTTTATTTTAAAAGTATAAGGTTATATAGTAAGAAAGTCATCATTGAATTGAAAATGACACATCGGATAAAATAGTTTATAACAAAAATAAAAAGGCAACAACACCACTACAGAGAACAAAATATTGTGCATCCACGTAGAAATATACAAACACCAACTAATTGAACTAAACAATCTGAAGCCAAAAAGAATATTAAGATATCTGTGAGTAGAGTAAGAAATAGACCCTGACAAATATATATTAAATAATCCATGGCCAGCATGCACAAGCTGACAAAATATAATAACCATAGCCTGCCTGCAAGGCTTGCAAATAAACTTGTCTGAAACAACCCGGGCTCAAAACAGAGGGTGCAAAACAATAAAATAACAATATGTTACAATTGAGAAATATAATTGTCCCGTTTCTCACTAAAAACCCGCTATTGCATTAGAAAGCCAAAAATCCTAGTGTTGGGCCAGGAAAAGTGCACAAGGAAGAAGTTGATGCACAAGCAAAGGAGGAAAAGTGCGCGTGCGACAAGGATAAAAGTAGGTCAAGAAGGAAGCAAATGAGCTAGCGCAGAAAGATAAAACATGCATGCGACGGAGAAAGGAAGTTATGACAGGATAATTGCGACGAGGAAGGTAGATCCGAGATGGTGAAGGAGGCAAGTAGAAGAGTTAATGCTAGATAGGCGGAAGTCAAGGAAGACTGCAGAAGGTGGAAGGACAGTTTTGCGGCTAGTTATGACTAGTATAGATGAGCTGAAAGACATTTCCGCGGCTAGTTAAAGCTATGGTTAATGCATGCAAGAGTTTTGTGGCTAGGTATGGGATGTCATTTAATGTAATTGAGATATTTTGTAACCACTTGAGTCTGTAATAACTAACTAGTACTCAATCAACCCTGCATGGTGTTATAGATAGTATAGATAGGAATAACCCGCTCTGTATAAGAGTTGGTTGGTTCAGTAATTCACTCATTTTGTTAGGTAAGATAGAGTTAGTAGTAGAAGAAGGAGACTCAGAGAGGATTCTAGTACAAGGAGAAGGCTATTAAGCTACGGATCTTGCAGCTGTGTCCGTAGACCGCTAGTAGTAGAAGTAATCAGCATCTGTGTGCACAGATAGTAAGTATAAGAGTCGATCTAGGTTGTGTGTGGATCAGTAGGAGTAGATAGATAATAAACCAGAGAGCATGAGAGCAAGAAGATTTAGTCAAAATACATATCTTAAGAATAATCTGCAAGTTGTAAGCTGCAAGGTGCTACATATATTTCTCATGCCAAATGAAGAGCACCTTGGTGGTTTTTCCTACATGCGTTTCCATGTTATTTTTTGTTTTATATGGATAATGTTGTTGAATAGTGAATGTTTAGGTGAATGATGAACATTTTATTACTATGTATTGATACAAGTTACTATTGAATGTATGTCTCAATAGCGTTGATGAATGAATCATTGTTTAAAAGTATTGTTGAATAGTTATGTATGAGTTCATGGTTAGTATTTTAAGTATAGTATAAGTTGCACACAATCTTTCAAGTATAAGGAATCAACTACGTCATACTGTTGCATCAACTGTTAAAGTGGTTAAGGACAAGGCCGTGTTGCGCGTAGATCGTAGTACGTAGTTACTCCTCGATCGCAGGGTGGAGAACTCCATTCCATCGTCTTTGTTGAGCACCTTGGTCACGTGCCAAGGGACTATCTTCCCTCACCAACTATAGAAACATGGTTCTGGCTGTTACCCATTAAGATATCTCGGGTGAGACTGTGCCTACCTTGCGGGCGTTGCCGACTGAGATTTTTTTTTGGGCCGATGTCTTTTGGTGTCTTGTTGGTGTTGTGTTGTTGTTGAACCACGGGTCGACACAAGAAGAGAAAGAGGCCAACAAATGATTTTGTTGCTAGGACCATTAGCCATTTGAATCGAGGGAAATGTTGTGGCATCCAAAAAGGAATGAGAGAGAGGATTGGCTGGAGTCTAAGATGCTAGCATTCACACAAGAGGAGAGAGAAGGATCTCAGTTAAGCGTAGAAATATGGGTGGACGAGTATATATATTTGGATATTCATGAGGTCTTCTTTGCATAGTTTCCCATTGTACTACATGAGTGGTTGTCAATATTGGCAAGAAGTCAAACAAATTTCTAGAGAAGAGAAGCAGTCGAGTGGAGTGATCAGTTGGTCCGCAAAGTGACTAGTGTAAGTAACACCATCTCTAGAACTGTTGATTTTTGGGTTGAAATTATTTTGCAAGGATATATTACTGAGTTTGCAGTAGAAGCTATAACCTCATATAGTGAGGTCGAAAGAAATTTTTTCCAAGGACCCCGAAGAAGATATATGTTATATGTTGGTATATGGATAAAAATGCTCGTTTATGAGAAGGGTATCTTGCAGTTGAGTAGCAGAGTCGCATACCTTGGAGGAAGGATATGTCGCAGATGACCTTTCAAGAAAATGGGAAATGGTGAGTTGAAATGTTCCCAAGAAATATAGATCCTGAACTAGAAGCTGGATTCCTAAAGAGTGGAAGGATATTTAGATTAGGGAAGAGAATAAAAACAGAGGAAGGTTGACGAGCTCCTAGTCTGTTCGAAGAAAGTGAGCATGAACTTCAATCGTAGGTAGACAAAGGGTCTTACGACAAAGAGGAGGACTATACCTCGATTTCCAAAGGAGCAAAAGACTCTGAAGCATCTATCAAGACACCAAGGTTAGGAAGCAACTACATCACACCAGGAGTATTACCAGAGGTAGGATCAAGATCCTCATCTCCTGAAAGAATTGTTAACGCTGATAGTGCTAGTACTGTGACTAGCGCGCAAGACAATACACCTCCATTAAATTAGTTACCTGACAACTTTAACACCAGTTGAATGGCTGGGGATGATATTTGGTTACCCACATTCAATGGTAATGTATCATAGGATCTAGAGCAGCATTGGTTCATCTGTGAAGCTGTTTAGATGGTTTGCTTAGTTCAGAACGTGGACATAAAGAAAGCACAGATGATCACAACTCTAAGGGGTCGTGCTCTCAACTGGTTTTTGAAGTTTTGCATAGTACCACCAAGAGTACCACAGAATACCCTTGAAGAAATACAGGCCGCAATGGTCTCTGAGTTCAGAAAACTGAAATATGAGTTGCAGTGTATCACCGAGATCAAGGAAATCAAACAAGTACTGGCAGAGTTAGTATGGGACTTTTACCAATAGTTTAAGACTTTGATGGCCAAGGTATGTTTCTAGATGTCGAATGTTCAGCATAAGGAGTGGTTTATTGTTGCACTACTACCACACATCCGAGGGCAATTGATGCAACAAAATAACAAGTTGCAGACAGAAGCACTAGAGTTGGAAATGAATCTAGAGACCTTGCCAATTGACGATGGTGCCACAAGAATGCTGTAGATTCAGTCGTAGTTGGATAATGTAATGATACAGCTACAACACATTAAGAAGGGAAAGGAAGCGCATGAATATTTATGGTGAAAAAAATGTAGAACGGATGGACAAACCAAGGATAACTATTTGACCTTCATGAATTACGTCTCATCTAGTGTGCCAAACCCATTAAGTTTCCACGGACTACCCTGGTTTCGTATATTCCAAACTAGAGGACATCGCGACGAGGACTGTCTATACTTGCAAAAGATTGTAAGTACTCTTGTAAAATTGTTCTGTAATTTTGCAAGTCAGTAGGGCATGAAAAGAAAGATTGTAGATCCTACTAGCTGATAAAGGAAAATGTGGTTGATACATACTTAATGAAGAATGATGGGCAGACTCAGGATGAACCAACACAAGCATCGTATCAGCCTGCGTAGTTCCTACCCAACCAGTTATAGCCTCAGTATGCACCACAATAACCATATGCATAATGGAATCACTATCAACCACAATATCAGCAGAATCAGTACCCCCCACAGCAACCACACCCTCAAGGAAGGGGTGGTGGGAACTTCATATCCATAGGAGGAGGAGGATTTGGTAGAGGAAGAAGTTAGGTTACATGCTATAACTGTGGACAACCAGGTCACTATGACATATATTTCTTAAAACTTACAAAGACATGCTCATACTATAAGGGACATGACCATAATGTGGAGAAATGTCCTCAGTTGATCGCAAAGTGGCAGGCTAGAACCATCATAGGTCCTAACCCTGCGCGGAATCCGAACCCAAACCCGAATCCTAACTTGAAGGTTCATATCATTGTTTCTAAGCCAAGAGATCCAAACATTTCCATCATAACACAAGGAGGTGTTGCAGCTGGAGATGATCTGGATACACCACAAGAACAAATATAGTAGTAGGTATGAACCGCAATGAAGAAGAAGGAGCCATTCGATGTCCAGAAACAGAAGCAAGTATTCATGGATGTGTGACATGAGTTTGTGGATCTAGAAGAACTGTCGACATCAGAAGAAGTCAGGGAGATGCCTGAACGATTTCAGTAGATATTTCATAAGAAGACTCCATAAAAGGTTAGTAAGCTCAATTCGTTTCTGTCAAGTTTCCTAGCATTAATACAAGATAAAGATGTTTTTGCAGAATTTCAAGCATTGATAGAGGAAACACCAATACAGTCACAAAAAAATGTCAGTAAGAAATTCAAAACCGGACGGGAGTTAAGATTGACTACATAGATAGGGGATTATGACATGGATTACATCATCTTAGACCTGGGCTCATATGTCAATATTTTGACGCAAAAAACTTGGGAAAGTATGGGAAAGCTGTACCTAGAATGGTCTCATGTCCAGCTATGACTTGCAAATCAGGCAAAGTCCTCCCAATTGGTAGATTGAGCCAAGTTCATGTCGACATTGAAGGGTTGCACACGTTTGCGTACTTTGAAGTCATAAACATTGTTGATGACACAAATCCATATCTCGCATTGCTGGGGATAGATTTGGCCATACATAACTAGACCATTATAAATTTCAAAAAAAGGATCCTCTCATTTGAGGATAACGAGATGACAGTAGTGTCTCCCATTGATCCATTAAAGGGACATAGATATGTTGATCCTGTCTACAGTGAGGGACAGGGTGACTACCTTGACCAGATACATAATGTCACTGCCATGCAGGAGGACTACATCAATTCGACAGCGAATGGAATCCTGAGTTGGAAGAGTGCTAGTTCTTTCACATCCGACTCAGTTGAGGCCTTAGAGAACTGGAAAAATAGGCTACATGAGGTCTCTATGAGGAGGTGTGCAAGAATTACAAGGTCTGTGCAATGGGTGGAGAATTAGCTGCGAGAGCTTCCCACCTATGAGGGTTTACCTAACCTTGCGACCTGTTTAAGTGAGTTTGAAGGACATGTAACAGAATTATAGCGCTTGTATGCACTATACCACGTACTTAAGGCTACACCCGCTAGATGGTGGGGTACACATAATAAATTCATAATAGAATGGTCACAATGCATAAGGTTGATGGAAGTCAGATTCGGTGAAGAAGTCACCACCATGAGCCACAAGTATATAGAACTGGTAAGCCCTGCCAAGCACATCAATTAGTGTTGCACCGTATTTGTAGAATACCTGTGACAAGAATGGGTCCATCATTTCATTCACACATTGGAAATGACACATAGGACATGGTATGCATCTATGGAGTTGTGACAAGGAACCCAAGAATGGGAAGGGATTTCCAAGCAGTTTAGACAAACATTTGAATTTGCTGATGAGAATCCCACAGTTGATGCTGTGCTCCAAACAATAACGGACAATATATTTACTGAAATTCTTATCGAATAGGCCAATGCTCACCAATGCAACGTGACCATTCAGCAATGGATGGCTTGCTACAATCTAGGTGGAGACCCAGATGATGATCTGGCTAACATAAACATACTGGAATCAGAGGGCACACATGCAGTATAAGGAAGTGATATTTCAAGTGACCAGTTCCTTAATCCATTGAAAGTAAACATTGGGTCACCAGAGAACCCAAAGTTTGGTAATATAGGAGATTATTGGGATGAAGAGACAATCGGAAAAATCACTGACTCGCTGCATGACTTTTAGGATCTATTCCCTACCAACTTCTCATAGATGAAGGGGATAGTGGGAGATCTAGGGGAAATGAGAATACCTCTACGACCAAATGCTAAACCCAGTAAAAAGCGCCCATATAGATTGAATCCAAGGTATAAGGAAAAGGTAAAAGAAGAATTAGATCGCATGCTCGAAGAAAGAATCATTGAGCCTATTGAAGAATCGGAGTGGATCATCCATATAGTGATCTAGGATAAGAAAACAACAGGAGAAGTTAGGATCTGTGTCGACCTGAGAAAGTTAAACGATGCATGCTTGCATGATCCATTTTGTTATAAAGGAAATTACACCCGTGTAACCTAGGGTCTGGGGTTACCAACCTACTATAATACTTGCAAACAATCAGCTTTTATAGAAACCTGAATGAGAATAGGAATATATCATGGCTTTCTCGGTTTATGACGGTTGATCCAAGCTTGGTCTTCTCTCACTCCAATCCTCTCCAAAGCTTCTATGGATGTTTCTCTTCACCTGTAGAGAGCCAATTTTTCAAGAAATATCTCATATATATATAAATCATAAGTTAGATCAAAAGCATATTAATAACATCATTGAACATATTCATTAAACCAATATACATGAGACAAGCACAATACAAGATTGGAAGAATAATTCTCTTTATTAACAAAAGGTGAATAGGTAAGAATACAACCCACCTTCTGACACAAGGACTCCTCTGCAACCGAGGACTCTGAGTTATGTTGTTCCAAGACTCTAAAGGTATACCACCAGCATAACTTTTCTCTTCAAAAATTGATTGATTAGCTCAATCCCAAGGCCTTTATTTATACTTTGGAAATAGAGAGGTTTCGAAGGTTAGGATGGTTGAGATGCTTGGGATAGTTATGGATTAGGGACCAACTAATCTCATCTAATTATGATTTATATTTTTAAAGGTCGAATTAAGGTATACACAAGTATTAATATAGGAAACTCGCGTATGATACATGTGTTGCTCAAAGGGAACTAGCGTATGTAAGGTATACGCGGGTTGCAATGCATATACTCACGTATGATACACAAGTTGCAATGCACATAGTCACGTATGTATCCCAAAACTCAAAATAAAAATATATAAGGTTGGTTTGAGGATAATGCATCAAAGTTCATGTACATCTATAGTGTTTTGGTCGCTTCAATCCAAATTGTCATTTTGTGTACTGACATGATGAATGTCAGCACTCGGATGGAGAAGTGCCATTTTGGATGATAACATATGCCCCCTAATGTGTGAGGTCAAAGGGAAGTGATGGCCGAAATACATTACAATCTTAGCCTTGGATAACTCAGAAGTCCAAGGAAATAGAGTAAGTACCTGAAACAAATACATATCAATTTCATATACAAAATCATATCTGAGGATGTTATGTTCAATATACTGGAACACTACCTCCTTTACAATATTTGATTACATCATATGATAGGGGTACAAGACCATGTATATTACAAAGGTGGATTGAAGCCACAATATACAATGATGAGTCTTAAAAATATGAAAGTTGTGTAAAGTGAAACACAACACAATCTTGCTCAACTTACGTTATAGATGTGAACCTAAGGTCTTCATCAAAATCCAAAGGAACCGGTACAATCTAGGCCATGTGAATAGATGTGTTGAATTAAAATATGGAAAGGATTCAATAGATTGTCAATTAATAGGTGAAAGCTGACAACTGAAGCAAATGAATTCACCAATGATGAAAGTGAAGCATCAGGTACCATGGTCAAAGCTTTAGGTCTTCGTCTTCAGGAAGTACTGGTGAGAAACCATACTATGATGAGGAAGGCAATAGATCCTCCAATAGATCACAAAAGTGTCTAGGAACTGGATAGGGGAAGGTAAACACAAGCGATATCAAATAGGATAATGATGGGATTAGGATAATAATCAGATGCAGGGATAAATCCTTGAACAGTGAGCAAGACACAGAGATAACCCAAGGCATATTTAACTTTGCATATAGGACAACTAGACTTATCTATCATGTAGGAGACATGATCAGATTCCCCAGGTATAAAGGACAAGTGGAGGAGTAAGAAAACTCGAAGCGATAGCTGAAATAGAAAGTGTACACTAAGACATGAGTATCGAAAAGTTAAGAGAGTGCTATGTTCAAGGAGGACATGCTGCCACTGTTTGTAAACCAAAAATAAAACTTCTTCCTTATCTTTCCTGTTAAATTTTAACGAGTCCAGGAAAGTCAACTCAGGTCTCTCTTCATTTTTAACAAGCTTGAAGAGGGGAGAGAATAATGCTTGATAATGTCACTGATTCATGGATTTTATGAGCTCGAACTAGTACATGCTCATTGGTGTTTTCATGTTTAGAGAGTTTGAAAAGTCTGAAGAAGACTCTAGGGGGTTCATTTTTTGTCCAATTTAGTCTCTTGAGGTTGGAAAAGTATAAAACATACCAAAGAAGAACTCTCTTAACTTCCAAAGAAGAAAATGCACACCTTTTTCATACTTAGTTAGGGAGGTCCGAAAAAGGTTAAATTACTGCCTACCTAATGCTCGTTCAAGAGCAGCTTTATATCTTGAGTTTTACGAGTGTGAAGGAAAGCAATATCACTCAAAAAGATCCATTTGGTTACAAGGAATGGGGCTTACAATAGTAAACTTGATGATTTGTTCTTTAGTGTTTAACGAGCATGAAAAAGACATAAAGTACACTTGGAATCTTTTTCATGTTTAGGTCCAGAGCACAAAAAAGAGAAAACTAAGCTCATACCGGGTGCTCCTTTTCCATAAGTTTAGTCCCTTGTGTCCAGAAAAGTGATAAACCTATGCCTGAGAATACTCTTCTCAATTACTAAGAAAAGAATGTGATCATTTCTTGTATTATTCCACATGGTCTGAGAAAGTGATAACCTACCACCAATGTGGATTCCCATTCACATATTCTTAACGAGCCTGAATGGACAAGTTTACTTGGCAGTCAAGTCTATTTTGAGGAGTTATACCTAGGCCTAAAGAAACTCCATAAGGTCGGGGATCTTTTTAAAGGGGATAGCTTGTAAAAAGAGACCAAAATGAGGCTCAATTTGGTGTGAAAAATAGCTAAGAAGGATTCCTTGAACCTACGACAAATGCGACCTGAGTACCGAAAGACAATAATGTGTTCTAAACTAGGGTACTCATGGAAGGAAAACACTGTCCATGGAAGAACAATGGTATAGATGAGGTAATAATGGTTAAACACCATAGTCTTTGGTCAAAATAGTGATCTTAGGGTTAAGTTGAATTAGGTATAAATGAAAAAATGCATACAAATGACCCAAACCCTAACCTATATGAGTGAATAACAACTTTTAAGTGACCTTGAACCTGTTGCATTAGGCAAACATGACATGATATTAGTTTGATTTTGATAGAAATTAAAACTATAGGATAAAAAACCCACATTTTGAAATTATTTCTATAAATAGTTAAAAAATAGAAATCAAAATCACCATTTCATATTTTTACCCAATATAGGCAATTTTTACCTCTGACTTCAATCACTTGGTGTGGACAAACTAGTAGATGAATTTCAAATCTGCAAGTGCTAGGTAATTCAGCTCTTCGTGCTCTTCCATTTCATCCATTCAAATTTTCAATTTTCTACAAAATTTTGATGTTTTAAGCCAATTTTACGAAGGTCACATTGTATTCGCGGGAATGCAACTTACACAGTCACATACACACATTTTATACACGACTTTCCCAAAGGCAACCCACGTATGATATGTGACATGTCTAAAGGATAGTCACATATACAGCATGACATATAAAATGTATACCTAGGGCCAAAATCAAATTTTTTTAATGAATTTTAATGTTTGATGGTGGCTTTATGGATAGGATAAAACATGGTGTTGGAGTGGAGGGAGAGGGAACATGAAACTATGGACCAAGAAGCACTCCAAAGTGTCCCCACAGTGCACACATTGTGGCAAAGTGGGTTGCTAAAGTTCTTTTGTACTTCACCTATGTGATCCAATGTCCATTTGCTGGATTTTTTTATTAACTACTGGGATCATGATCTAGGTGAATTTGACCTACAAGGTGAGATTCTAGAAATTGCACTGGAAGACATCTATTTCATTGTGGGTTTGTCATGACGGGGAGCACCTGTCAACTTGGAAGGCACTAGTAGAGGCAGTGACCTTCTAAGTGTTCGAGACTATATCAACACTTACTGCATGCCTGGTACTCAAAAAATGGGTACCTGCATGTCATGTCCCCTCAAATTGACCATTAAAAGTGTTGACCATGCTAAGCTCCTAGGGGCTCAAGTTGTTATTAATTATTCCTCCTAGGATAAATTTTTACTAATAATTGTCCTAAGGCATGTATTTAATTTTATTTCAGCAATTTTATTTATTATGCACAATAATGATGTGGAATTAAGGCTGCCATGTCAGGAGGGTGCATTGGGGAAAGCTAGTCAACTTTCCTTGGTAAAAATAAGAAAGTCCATGACAAAAGCAAGTAGGAGAATAAAGGGAATTTTACTAAAAGCAGAAAAAGTAGAAAGAGGTAAAATCAGGAAAGTATTTCAAAGGGGAGGGTGTATTTTCCTCTTATGGAGCTCAGAAAATTTGTAAGAGAAAAGCAGGAAAGTTTTTTAAGGAAAGAAAGAGTTTCCTTATGACCCAGGATAAGCAAAAAGTTGTCATAACTCAAAAGAGGCAGCTTTTGACTAAGGGACGGTACAGTTTCTAATTGTGAAGGATGATTTGGACTTGGAAACAGTTTCACATGGTACTACTTGCCTAATTTCCCAAAGGGGGCGCTTTTGTGGCTAGGGTTAGGTCACTCATGGGGTTGGCTTGCTCTCACAAGTCACCATTGGCCTTAACTTACTAAGAAGGTCATCCATAATTCTATAAAAGATAAATTTGAACCCATTGCTTCAGTTTGATTGATGATTTTATTGTTGAATGCTTATGTGAGGATTACTTCTAAGTGTTGTACCTCAGACTACTAGGAGATGAGCCTCAGCCTTCCATTCCCTCTCCTTCCATCCCATTTTATTCCATTGCAGGTGTGGAGTTCTAGATTGTAGGAATTGAAGGATTTATAGAGTTATTTGCAGCCTCCATCAAGTTTATTTCAATATCCAGTGAAGCCCTAGCTTCACTTATGCTCACAGCCCTTGCTAGTCATGATCTAGGCCTCCTGCCCCTTGTTTTTGGAGAATCCTTGTAATGGTAAGTCAATGATGTAATTTATGTTCTATAGGGACAGAATATTCTAAAAATTACATGTATCAGGTTGAAAAATCTCTTCCCATAAAGAGTCTTGTCTTCAGTTTTGCTTAACAGGCATATTTTAGCAATGTATGGGGGAAATTGAATAAAAATGAGTGCTATAAGGAATATGTCAGGTTGGGGAAGTTATTGAAGGGATTTTATATATTAAATGAGCTTATATTTACCCCAATTATATTTCTCATGTTTTAGAGAAATGCATTTGAAGTGATTTAACTATTTTTTTTAGACCCTAGCTAGATTACTAGCTTTTAATAACTTGTTTTGATAAAATGATGTAAAACCATTTCTGTTAACTCAATATGAGATATGTCAGTTCCTATGGGTCACTAACAAGAAAAAATTCCCATATAAAACTCTAGAACCATTTTTATTGGGACTATACAACCTTTTTGGATCCTCCTCTGCACAGGGTTTTCCTTGGCCAAAACTGTCGTAAAACCCCAAATTCATCCAAAACTTCTTAGAACCTTACGGAATCTATGAAAACTATATAAAAAATTTAGTTATGCTATATTAAGTATGGAACAACTCTTTTCAAGTTTCCAGAAGCCCCTGGTTAAAACATACCAAACTACCCTCCTTAGTTTCACGGTTTGGCTGCCCAGAAGCGTGGTAGTAGGTTTCCACGGAGAGAATTCTGAACCCTAAATGGCACCAGATATAAATGTGATAGGGGAGAGGGAATTACATGTTTGATTGCCTTTGGTTTCTCCCCACTTCTCACTCCTTTTCCTGCAAAATTTCCCAAAATAAACCCCTTATTTTCCCAGTCTGAGAAGTCATTGTGTAAATTAATTCAAGTTCAAAAATTTTAATATAATTTACAGAATTGAAGAGTGTTCATGTCTATACACTAGACTTGGGACATTACACTGCATCCCTATTGCACATATTCATAGCTTTCCATTACAAGTGTTGGTAAGCATAGTAGTGAGGGTTGTAGGATCATAATCCCTCCATCTTTCTACTCAGAACCAGATGAGGATTGTTGTGGAGTGCCTACAGAGAGCTGTATTTGACTGGTGTTCAGGAGTAATCTTGATAATGAAGAAGAAACTCTTTGACTGCAAGATAGGTTGATGAAAGAACTTTGGCTATTCTAGTATATTGGTTTCCTTTTTATTTGAGAGAGTGCCTGCTTTTAGCCCTGCAGTACCTCTACCAGCTTTCTCTCCCCGTCGACCTAGACTAAGTAGGTGGGGAGAGATTTTCCTTTGTCGAGGTGACGGTAGATCAATTCAGAGTGTTTATGATGATGATTTATACCTATGGTGGGAATGACAGCTACCAACACTGGAGTAGTTTCCATATGCTGGGATGGATTTTTGAGGTGACAATGACCTTGTCCTCCCTCCTGGACGAGCATGGGGAGCATCAGGTATTTTGGTTTTTCAAGTTTTTAAATTTTTATGAATTTTTAATCATAAAAGATATATACATATGTATAAAGTTTTTAATCCTTTTAATGTTTGAAATGCATATATTGGACCATTTTTCCCTGATGGGAATCCTCGTATGTATGTACGACCAGTGGCAGGAGAGGATCATGATTTGATTAGGGTTCTCGAGGGGAAGCTGGCCAGGATTACCTAAAAAGTCACTACTTTATGCATTGAGTAGATCCCTGTCATTATGCAGGAATTAGTAGTTGGTATTCCACCCACCTTGATACGCCTTATGAGGAGGGTAGCTAGGGAAGTATTAGTCTACATAGATGCTGTTGAGGCTGCTGTAACTAAGGAAGCTGAAGAGGCTAGAGAATAGGATGACCAGGGTGGTCAAGATTAGACCTATTAGCATTTTATGGATTACAATCCAATTTTTGTATATTTATACAGCTATGACTGGATCTAAGGATCAAGAACTTGACCTA